>CM076578.1:338216514-338463023 GCA_034641835.2 Pinus albicaulis | reverse complement strand
ATTAATATTTAAATCAATGATAATCTAATAGTAAGTTAAGACAATTTTGGAAGATGAAATGTTTTTCTTTCCCTAAGGTTTAATAATTCAATACTTCCATTGTACCAGGGTTGTTAACCCTTATAAAAATAACAATGGAATAAGAGAAACTAGATTGCTTCTTCAGGAATATTCCTAGTCCATGGAAAAACACCAATCACAGACCAAGAGAAAACATACAAAAAAATAACAAAGAATAATTGACACACAACAAGAAGGAAGTGGTCAACTTGATCGACATATGGCAAACCTGGATGTCCAAATGTATAACATTATGCAGATGCAGGAAACATTAATTGTTGCATGCAATCCCAGAACTAGAATCAGAGATACATTAGATTTCTCATGTAAATACATCCCATTTAGCCTTCTTCATCAGAATGATAAATGCATATATGAAAGAGTCCCAAATTAATTTATGTTGGATTATAACAAAGTTTTGTTTGTTGTTATGCATTCATGTACATTTTTCATTTTCTTAGAGGAACCAAGGGGTTGTTTTTTTTACACATTAAATTAGACAACACTAATGCACCTATGCATATAAGACAAGACATTTATATGTACATTTTGTTGTAGGAATCCAATTATGGTAATAAGTCTTTAGAAAATGATATAATAGTGTTCTATCATGTAAGGTTAGACACAAATATTTGTAGAATCAATATATAGTAGGCCATTAGAGTCTAGAGAATCCATTAATTTGGTAACTTCTTCTTTATTTGTTTTTATTGTTTCTTTTGTATAACTTATGTGAGATGGTGGAATTTTATTAGGACTTATAGTATTTCCTCTTGTGGTTGTATAGTTCTTTGAGCCCTTAAGGTAATTGAAAAATACTTAGTAGGCAGGGGAAACTTTAATGTGGCCATGCCAATGAAAGTATTATATTGATATTATTTTTTGAGTTGGTGACTCTCAAGTGTCAAACGTAACCTCGTGCTTTCCCATTTACTCCATTGCTTGGGAGTATACATTAGCACCCCCAAGGAATGTAAGATCCCCTTAGGTAATTAACATGTCCACGATAATGTCTCTCTCTGAGTGTTTCCTCAGTTTTATAGATTTAACACAATGGTTGATGAGACAATTGTAATGTGCAAACCTAAACACTATCGAGATCTATGAATTTCCACTTTTGTTTTGGATGTTGGTTGTCTCAACTATCTCGAGCACCTGTTAGGGTTTAATTATTTTTACCTTTTAACATTGTTGATGGGGTTTTATCTTGTTAATTCATGCATTATGATGTTTGATTCACTATGAAGGGAGGGCTAATTACCGATTTCTTGATGAACTTAAAGGTAAGGAGTTTCGTATATGTAGCTTGACTTGTCCATTAAGTAATAAGCATGGAATATTAGGCATATATAAACTCATTAACACAAACATGTCATGGGGAATGCATCATAAATAGACAATATACTTTTGAATATTCTATTTGTCAAAGATAGTCATAAGTACAAATGTTATGGTGGGGTTATCCTCAAATCTGCAAAAGGAGATTGGCCTAATAACCATAAGAAAATAAAATATTGTCACAGTTGGAAAGCCTCTCATTTGAACTGGTGCCTTTCCATTCAGAGGAGGGTGTCCCTAAATTCTATATGATATCATGCACTTCAAATATCTATGCATATTCCAAGACAATAAGCATATAAAGGAATCCCTCTTGGATTGTCCATGGATAGGCAAGATCAAGGGTAAGTTTTGGATATTAATATTAAGTGGCTGAGATCAATTCCATAGATGAGTGTAACAAGAAAGCTAATGAAATGAATGAAATATTGTTCATCCTAAGTAATAGGAATTCAAATTAGGTGCACATTGAACTACCATGATGTTGCAAATAAAAAATTACTCAATGTTGGAACAAGGTCCCCTAAAGCTGCGAATTTTGTACAATTTTGTATATTTTTTATATTAATTAGTCTAGCGCAGGGGTTTTGGGGTGGGTCAAAGCCCCGAATGCATTGTAATGGGTCAAGGGTAGACCTAGAGTCCGTAAACCACGGTTTGCGGACCACAGGAAAGCGTAGGCTAAGTCGTTATAAATAGATGAACATTTTGAGTCTTAAGGTAGGCAAGAATTAAGTCTGATGCTAAGTGTGAATTGTTAGATCTATGTTGAGTCGTTTGGGTAAGGACTCCTGCTGGCTGTGTGCACGTAGATCCTCAGTCCTGCTGTGTGTATACCTTGTTGGCTGTGTGCGTAGGTTGTGTTTGGATTGTAACTAGGTTTTTGGATGCTAATATATGCGGATATAGTTAAAGTATCTTTGTGTTATCTGATCTGATGTTTTACTACTGATGCGAAACTTTGGGATATGTTGGAGCTACGAATACAATTGTGTTATTTGTTTATGCTGCCAGTCTGTCAGTGTTATGGTATGAAGTGTATCTGTAATCTGTTATTGATGTGTTTATGATGATATGTACTGATAACTGATATGCACGTGGATGCGAAGGTACTAACTATATATGTGCATGGTAATAGCTCTGTTATGATTAGTTGTGGATTGTAATATTAACAAACCTGCGAATAGACATGTTCTGTGCGAACCTGATAGGTTGCGAACTCAGATCTACTTGACTTACCTACTCTCTCTCAGGGTGTGGAAACCTGGTTCCAACACCCTCCCATATTGCTTTGGGTGAGACTTTGGCTTGCGCAAGTAGGTCACTGTCGAAAGGGCTAGTAGTATAGGGGTTTGTTGGAAAACCTTAACCTATGAACTTGGGTCAGGACCCCTCAACCCAAAAAATGGTTCTGTTACCGGGACCGGGAGCATTTTTAGAGAGAGATCGGGTAATGCCAAGGGAACATTGGAGACCTGAGAAGAGGGAAATTGAAGAGTGGTTTGAAAAACAGGTTTAGGAATTTGCGGTAAAAGAAAATCGCAACACAAATTTGACATCGGAGAAGTGGAAGAATAATTACATTTTCACCGAAGTCTACGAAATTTTCTTTGTAACATTTGAGAACGATCTTCAGGGGTGGTTAGCAAGGATTGTAGATTTCCAAACGTGTTGGAAGGACAAGCGGGTCACGCAGTCGACTCCAGAGTTGATCCAACAGTTAGAAAGGACTGGTAACACCATCACTCGTATGGTAGATCACTGGGTGGATAGTGTGTTAGGAGGATTTGTGACGGATTTTGCAGTCGATCATTTCGTGTCCTATTCTGAGGCAGAGCATAGGTTCTTCAAGGGTTTATAGGGTACGTTTCTAAAAACATCGCCATTATTGATTAAAATATTATTGTGCGAAAAGGGCATTCTGTGGAGCCATATGGAGTGAATGAGCTCTGATCAGAGCGAGGGTACAACCCAAAGCAGCAAGTACTATAGATTCAATCAAGAAGGGGACAGATCCATTTACAACCCATTAAGATCACTGGTTGTGCACGAAGGAAATAACCCTCCTATGACACCACCTTCAAATCCGCATAAGGGTAAGAACTCACCCACACCTCCTCCTCTGCCACCACCCCCAGAAGTAGATTTGGTCGCGTACATGAAGCCACCCACCTTTAGGGGTGTAGGGGATGAAGATATGGACTGATTATGGTTTGTCACAGAGTCATTATGGACTGCGCAGAATGTGGCCAGCAATGCTGTAAAGAGGGCGCAACTATTTCTTTCCTTCGAAGGAAGAGCCCTGGATTGGTATATGGGATACGTAAATCAGCATGTGAATGCGACCATTCAAGAGGTTAAAAATTCCCTACAATAGCAGTTTCAAAAGCCTAAGTCCTACTCTAAGATAGTGAATGACCTAAAATATTTCAAGCAAGGGCTCTCTGAGTCTGTATGGGAGGCTGACTAGTGGCTAAAGAAGGTGATCAGAGAAGGGGAATTTTTGTATGATGACAGACAGCAAAAGGAATGGTTCATCGCTATGTTACTGCCCCACCTGTGCGTACCTATGGGTCATCAAGCCATTTAATCACAGGAAAAAGCTTTGTAGATTGCTATGAAGTTAGAAGTCACGCCAAGAGATTATACCCAGTTGGGAGTACAACAAATCCAAGGGTAGCTGGAGGCGATGCACATGGAAATCCAGAACCTGCGAAAGGATCGAGAGAAAGCAGCTAGCCCAAATGTATGGTGCATATGATGCAGGGTATCAGGCCATACCAAGGATCAATGCCAACTGCTGACAAACTACCTAGAGGCTGGGGGACCCATTCCGTTGCGTCCTAGGCAGACTATGGGACCAAGTGGACAAACATTTTGGTGTGATGATTGTCACATAGTTGGCCTGCATGACACTAACCACTGCCCTCGTCTGGGTGCATATGTTCCAGAACTGAAGCAACAATGGTGCCGGTTTTTCCGATCAGTAGGACATGATGAACATAACTACCAAACTTATGATTTAATGATAGATTGGGGAAACCTATACAGGGTACAATCGGACCCTTCTTCACCAAGATCCCCCTCGGGCATAGGTGGCTCCCCAGCTAGGGGCAAGGGAGGGGGCAGAGGTGGAGGCGCAGGTCGGGGAAGAGGACAACTGATATGTTATAATTGTGGGGAAGTAGGGCACTTTGTGAGGGACTGCCCGAACCCTACAAGGAAATCTTGTAGATACTATAGACAGCTGGACCATGTGATTAAGGACCGTCCAATTCTGATAGAAAAAATGCGGGAAAAGCAATAGACACCTATGCATAGTGTGCAGAGGGTTAAGGCAGAACCTTGAGATGAAGGACCAACCATTAATGTCATAACACGCAGCGGCATGGCCACTAGGGGAGCTGAGGAGAAATTTTTGGTTGAGCCTCTTATCCGAAAAGCAGCTATCAAATAAGACGTTTTGGACCTACAGAAGGAAAAGGAAACCTTTGTCGCAGCTCACAAAGACTTTGCTGAGGCTGAGTCATCTACTTATCAGGCCCCCGCAAACCTCAAAACAGATGATGAGGTCAAACCATTTTTGCAGCATGTATGAAGCTGATGTGCAACCAAAGGGTCGAAGAAAATATTCAAGCATTAATAAACAGTTGCACAGAAAGAACTAATCCACCCCGGAAGTTAAGGATGTGCACAAACTATACAAGCATAAGAAACACACTGGTAGGGAAATGTGGCTAATAGCGCAAATTGGTGATTATGAAATGGATCAGGTTATTTCGGACCTGGGATCAGATGTGAATGTACTGCCCAATCAAACTTGGCAGCGAATGGGAGAACCTAATTTGGAATGGTCCACTATCCAACTGTGCATGGTCAACTAGCAGAAGATCATACCATTTGGGAGACTATAAAGACCGTGGTAGATATCATAGGATTTAAGGTCTAGGTTGACTTTAAGGTAATTCAGATTGTAGAAGATGCAGACCCCTATCCTGCGCTCTTAGGATTGGATTGGGGCATGCGGGTGATAGTACTATTAGACCCTACAGAAGGAGAACGGTATACGGAGCCGGCGCATGAAGAAGAGGATGTGGATCACATCTATAAGTTAACTATGTGGGACGAAGATTGGATCAATCCTACGACTGATGGTGTGATTTGTTGGGAAAAAGATAACGAATGTTTCTCTGACTCAGACAGGGAGATGGAAAATTGGCAGAATCGGTTACATGATGTATCTACATTGCGATGTCTTAGAATCACAAAGAAATTCTAATGCATCTCCTTAGAGGTAAGAGAATTTCCCTACTCTGATGGTTCTGGTAGTATTAAGGAGTTTTTGCGAGCATTTGAAGCTGAGGTTCTGAGAGAGCGAAGGTTATGGACCCTTCATCTAGCCATGTGCGCAACACTAGCGAGGTGGTGGGACATGAATAAGGGGGCATTCCAGGATTGAGAAGAGTGTCGGGATATGATGATCCTGCGATTTGAACCTCCGGTTCACTTGCGCGTAAATACATTCCTTGTTCCAGGGGACCCGCACGAGCATTTGTTCGCTTGGATGGAGAAATGGTATGACCGGACTGTAGAATAATGGGTTCACCTGTTTATTCATGCCTTGGGACCAATTCCTACCGCATGTTATTTAGATGCGAAGCTACATTAGCACACCCACCACTGGGAAACATTGAAGGATGAGTTTGTGGGGACATTTGGGTTAGTAGGTGGAACAAAGGTGCTTGATGAAGCTCTTCAAGAGATAGATGCCTTAGTATTTGATGAATCACGCCCTTACGCAGCATTTGGGGCACCTACATGGGAAACGAATATGCATGATATTGTTAACTATCGCAATTTAGCAATAGAAGAGTGCAATGAAGATCCACGATATATCTCTATCCCGGAGTCAGAGGGAGAGCGCGCAGTTGCTAGGACCCACTACAAAATTTCAATGTTAATAAACCTCCGAAGCTGCGAGAAGTCAACATTGGCATGGAAGAGAAACCTAATTTGGCTAAAATTGGGGACTAATGGGATGATGATACAGTAGGAAAAGTGGCAGAACTGCTCACGAAATACCATGACTTATTCCCCCCAAAGTTCTCGAAACTCAAGGGGATTACAGGGGACCTAGGGGTCATACACATCACTTTAAAACCAGATGTGCACCCTATGAAGCAGCATCCTTATCGGCTGAACCCTAAGTATAAGCAAAAGGTTAAGGAAGAAATTGATAAAATTTTCACCGCAGGTATCATCGAACTGGTCGAACAGTCAGACTGAGTAAGTCCGATGGTGGTACAGGAGAAAAAGATGAAAGGGGAGATACGAATCTGTGTTGACTTGCACAAATTGAATGATGCCTGCGTGCATGATCCCTTTCCTACACCGTTCTCTGATGAAATCCTTGACAACGTAGGCGAGCATGAAGCATACTCCTTTACATATGGGTTCTCGGGCTACCATCAGATCAGGATCACAAAAAAACTACGTTCGCCATTGAATGGGGATCCTTTCAATATACTATCATGCCATTTGGGCTCAAGAATGCCCCTGCCGTATTTTCATGGGTGGTCACAATATTCAAAGAGTTCTTCCACAAGTTTTTGGAGGTATATTTTGATGACTAGAATATATTTGGCTTGGTGAAGAAGCACATCTTGAACCTACGCATGATGTTGGATGCCTGTAGGAAGCACCAGATTTCCCTAAATATCAAGAAGTGCATATTCTTCGTACCCTTTGGAATCTTGCTCGGGCACATAGTTTGTCGGCAAGGATTGATGGTTGATCCTGCCAAAATTGCAGTTATCATAAACTTGACAGTTCCAACAACTGATAAATAGCTGTGTTCGATCCTCAGACATACAGGCTACTAAAGGAAGTTCATTCAAGGGTACGTGCTGATCACAGCACCTATGGAAAATTTTCTTAAGAAGGATGTTTCACTTTTTGGGGATGACGAGTGTCAGAAAAGCTTCGAGCTACTCAAAACGAAGATGGTCTTTGCACCTATTCTCATATTTACTGATTGGACGAAGGTATTCCATGTTCACGTAGATGCAACAGGGATCGCCTTGGGAATGGTCCTTACGTAGCTTGGAGATGGAGACATTGATCATCCTATTGCGTTTGCTAGTAGGAAACTCTCTGGTGCGGAGCGCAACTACTCCACTACGGAGCGGGAGGGCTTGGCCATGGTCTATGCATTACAAAAGTATCGACACTATCTGTTAGGAGGGCACTTCAAAATTTTTACAGATCACTCGGCTTTGAAGTACCTGGTGAATAAGCCTGTGTTTGGGGGGGGGGGGATTTTCTGATGGCTACTACTGTTCCAGGAATATGATTTTGAGATCATTGTCAAGCCAGGGAAGTTGAATGTTGGGCTGGACCACCTGTCCCAAATCGAAAGAGGTGAAGAACTGACCAACCTAGAAGAGGGATTGCCTGATGCGCAGCTGTTTTCCATTAAAATATTTGATGCACACTTCACCGACATCATTCAGGACCTGACTACGGGAATGGCACCTGTGGAATATTCGGTACAACAGAAGAAGGATTTGGTAACCCACGCATCATATTTTACCATCATTGCAGGTCATATCTATAATATGGGAGCTGGAAAAGTGTTGTGAAGATACATTTTGGAGCATGAAAGGCATGCTATATTAGCAGAAGCTCATGAGGGGGTGGCAGGATGTCACTACGCAGGGAAGGCCACGACGCAAAAGATCTTGAGAGTTGGCATATGGTGGCCTACCTTGCATAGTGACTCTCACGAATATTGCAGAGCCTACGATACGTGCCAACGAATAGGAAGGTTGTCACGCAGGGATGAAATGCCCCTGCAACCACAAATGGCCCTGCAAGAATTTGACAAGTGGGCCATTGACTTCGTAGGGCCTATCAACCTACCAGGAAAGAAGACAAGTGCGTGATACATCATAACTGCCATGGATTATGTAACCAGATGGGCAGAAGCACAAGTTGTAAGGGATTTCATGGTCGATACCATTGTGCACTTCATTTTTGAGCAGATTTTGAATAGGTTTGGATGCCCAAATATCTTAATGAGCAATAGAGGTACACACTTTGTTAATGAAACAATACATGCCTTGACGGAAGAATTTCAGATCCATCATGCGAAAAGCACCCCGTATCACCCATAGGCAAATGAAGCGGTAGGAGATTTTAATAAAATCTTGGAGCAAGCACTGACTAAGGTCTGTAACGCTGACCATAACGGCTGGGACATGCACATCCCGTATGTTCTTTGGGCCTATCAAACCACCTGCAAGAAGTTGACTGGGAAGATACTGTTTAGGATGGTCTATAGCAAGGAGGCCATTATGCCCATGGAATATATTGTTCCTAGCTTACGCATCGCAGCCTTTACGAACATGGCAGAGCCTAATATCATGGAGGAACGTCTAGCGCAGCTTATGGCTTTGGAGGAAGATCGTTTCATTGCTAATTTCCATCAGCATTTTAAAAGGCTTGGGATAAGGCATGGCATGATCGACATATTTGACAAAAGACATTTGCGGAGGGCGAATTGGTCTTGTTGTATGATAGCCAATTTGCGAAACACCCAAGGAAGTTACGTTAGCACTAGCTAAGTCCCTATATAGTCAAAGAAATCACGGATGGCGGAGCTGTTCGATTAGCTACCCTGCGCAGCGATATGTTACCAGGCCATGTCAATGGCAGCCGGCTCAAACCGTATCAAATCAAATGATTATATGGCCAGAGTAGCTGTATGCGGTGAGGTACGCCCACCAAGGAAGGTAAGTACAGAAAGGACCATGGTACGCGCAGGGAGCAGCCAAAGATTTGGAAGTTCGGAGGGGTGCACAGGGGGCACAAGAGTGTGTTCAAAGCGTAGAAGGTGTGCTGGAAGCACAAATGTTTGCTAGAAGCATAGGAGGTACATTGGACCACAGGGGTCCGTTGGGCACACAGGAGGTGTGAAAACTAGCTGTTGGAACAGTAAAAATGGGTAAATGGAAAAAGTTACTGTTGAAAGGAGCGAGTGGCCGACATTTAATGAGGCAATTTTCAAATATTTTTTACCGTTTACTTGATGGTAAGTTTTGAATGAGGTTCACCCAACCATTGATTGATCCCCGCAGCTATAAAAGTAGGAGGATAGATTGGATAAGGGTTTTATATATCTTGAATAGTTTGTACTTGGCGTGTTTGTCCTTGGCGAGTTTTTGTTGTAAGAGTTAATGTGCCTATTGCGTCCCGTTCATGATTAAACATCCTACACCCTATGACAATAGCAACCCTGAGTTCATTTTCCGTGCCATAATGACGGCCACTAATCCCGCTGAACCCTCAGAACCTATGACATCAATGGAACAAGAAACCGAGGAAGTAGTGGAAGTTGAATAAGAAGCTGAAGAGGTTATATCTACGCAAGTCAAGCCAAGAAGAAGGGGAAATAAAAAGTGCAAGGATTAGGGAAGCCCACGAAATGGGTTGGGATGAAGCCTTGCATCTCACCCGAAATGTGAAGTCCCCATAGGTGATGGCCCAGGCAAGCTCACCCAAACCAGTAAAGAGACTGATGTCTGCTCAGGAAAAGGCCCAGATAGTTGAACCAATCAGTTGGATACCACCCTTTGTTCGGCCTCGCAGGCCCTCGACATGCACGCCAAAGAATCTTGATGGTTTGTGCACCTACCTGCAAATGTCGCTGACTGTGGGGGAGATCCCCATCATTGGATAACCCTTTGGAAAACTCCACAAGGTAAAATTCGATGACCACGACCTGGCCAATTTGGAGGCCTTCCCTGAATTAGCGTCGGAGCTCTACCTCGAAATGGTCTTGGAAGACGATGGGATAAAGATTGTCCCCATGTGCTGGGTACGCAGATTGGTAGGTTCTGGGCTCTTAAACTTGTTGAGCATGCTGCATTTCGGCCACTACAGTATAATGGACCGTCTGGTGCGTCAGTTGCTTGCCCTGGTCCATGATGGTTTCCTATGGATCCAGGAGCGAATCCCCATCGATGCTGCAGTTATCCATCGAATTATTGGTCTCCCCATGGAAGGGCCGGACCCTATGCTACGCGTCAGAAAGAAGTATGAGGGGAATATCGCTGACAAGGTGTGTGAGGACTACCATGTGGAGCGGAACACTCGGGGCTTCATGATAAAAACCATTAGTGACCCCGGTACACAGCTGGGTACCTTGTTGCTGGCATGCAAGATGATGCACAAATGCTAGGTAGCCACCGTCCCTGCATATGTGATTCAGTTGGCAGGACGGTGGGAAAAAGGGGTGTGTTTCAATTGGTCCCAATTCCTATGCAACAAGTTTCTGGCAAATGTCCGCGAATCCCAGGATCAGGGTCACACATTATGTTAGTCCTAGCTGCTGCTTCTCATCGCGTTGGTCGCCTAAGAAGCGCCTGAGGACTTGGTCATCCTTGATCTCAACCCATACATGTGCGAGGGGGCCAGATATGCAAACTTTTGGGACTCTAAGGACGCGCAATGCATCAAGGACAATCAAGTCTTCTGGGTCCTATTTCAGAGTCGTCTCGTAGCAGCTATCAATTCCAGGCCGCGCTTGTCGCCAACCATTTATGATAAATATAAATCATCGCCACATTCCAGGTAATTATGCCTAATGTACAAATCAGAAGCCGTAAGGATCCGACGTGGGTTTCGCTCCCTTATATGGTTGCAGATGAAGAGATTGACCGTTTGGTTGCGCAATGGCCTCCACATTGGAAGCTTGGCTTCAAAACAAGTGTGAAGGGCACTAAAGGAACGAGCACCACAAAGGTCACCCCGCCTGTCATCACCAAAGAAACCAGAGGATAGGGCAAAAGCACAGGAAAGGGCACAGAAGCTGCATCGCAAAAGGGTTCGCAGCCAGGTAAAAGTACGGGGAAGGTCACGGAAGCAACATCACAGAAGGACTCACAGCATGATTTGGGTGTAGAAGGTCAGGAGGAAGGAGGTGCTGACTCCCCTAGAGGCACGAAGTGGACTGGTGACCCTGTTAAAGGGCCATGAAAGAAGCAGTGATCTCAATGACCTGAACATGACAAATGTGTTATGCTCACCGAAGGGGACCTGGAGTAGATTGCAGATGCGGTCACTTTGGCTGCAGAGGACAAATGGGTAGCTCTGGAAGAGTAGTATAAAGTTGTAGTCGACACTCTCCAGGCAGAGCTTCGAGCCCTGCAATTACAAACTGACACCTTGCAGACAAGTATGATCCAGGTCATATCAGCCCCAGCAACTAGCAACGCAGTGATCAATACGCCAAAAAATCGCCTCTGCCCTCTACAGGGTTCAACCCTCATACTAAGTCCACATGAATTAAGAGTTCAAGTCCAGGCCTGCGCGGAGGTGCAATTATATCTCGCTTGTCTGCCACATGAATCGTTGCAGCTTCTTCACACGTCCATGTTTGAAGAAATTCAGCACAGGGATCACTAGGTGCACAAGCAACTCAGTACATCTGAGCAGATAATTGAAGAAAAAATCGTGGACGTATCCCAGGCTCAGGATGCCTGTACCCTCATCGTCGTGCAACACACAGAACTGGAGCACTTAATTAGTAGGCTCTACGCGGACTTTACTGAAGATATCCTGGCTATTTCCACCCCCAGGCCAAGATTGAGGGGTTGGTAATAGCATTAAAGGTATCAATAATCGAGATCCAAGTGATCAAAACGCAAATGGAACAACAGATTGCAGATCATCAGGCTAAGTTTCAGCCAAAGACACCTCCGGAGGTGTAGGCCCAGCGAGCAGTGCTAGTTACAGAGGCCACAAACGTGATCACAGGTCAATTTTCTCAGGGTGCCCAATTATTGGAAATATTGATGTAGCTATGTACCAAGGTGCAGCATGACCCTCTCCTGTGCGAAATCAACCAAGAGTTGTGCCAGAAGGAAGAAGAGTTAGACCAAATGGAAGCCACACTAACCACTTTGGTCCCCGCTCAGAGATTGGCCTGACTGCGTGCTAACCATGCAATCGGAGATGACATGGAAGATCTTCGACAAAGGAAGAAGACATTGAGCGATCACCTCAAGCCATGGGCAGATGAGGCGCTCAATCTATCCCATGATGTTGATGTTGTCGTAAAACAGTTGACCCAAACTCTGGAGAGTGTCACCACTGCTACAGAAGGCCATGCTTCACAGAAGTTGGTAGAGATCACCCAGAATGTCGCTGTGGAAAGTGAAGGAGTGTTGCCCCTACTAATGGATGTAATCAAGCAGCTGCAGGCCAAGATGGAGAACCCACAACTGCAGTGACTCAGGACGAGTCACAAGATTTTGTTGGGGGACTGTTGGAACAAGGTCCCCTAAAGCTGCGAATTTTGTATATTTTTGGTATGAATTAGTCTAGCGAAGGAGTTTTGGGGTGGTTCAAAGCCCCAAATGCATTGTAATGAGTCAAGGGTAGACCTAGAGTCTGCAAACCATGGTTTGCGGACCACAGGAAAGCGTAGGCTAAGTCATTATAAATAGATGAACATTTTGAGTCTTAAGGTAGGCAAGAATTAAGTCTGATGCTAAGTGTGAATTGTTAGATATGTGTTGGGTCGTTTGGGTAAGGACTCCTGCTAGATGTGTGCGCGGATATCCTCAGTCCTGCTGTATGCGGACCTGACTAGCTGTGTGCGTAGGCTGTGTTTGGATTGTAACTGAGTTTTTGGATGCTAATATATGTTGATATAGTTAAATTATCTCTATGTTATCTGATCTAATGTGTTACTGCTGATGCGAACCTTTGGGATCTGTTGGAGCTACAAATATAGTTGTGTTATCTATTTATGTTGCGATTTTGTCTGTGTTATGGTATGAAGTGTATCTATAATCTATTATTGATGTGTTTATGATGATATGTACTAATAACTGATATGCACATGGATGCGAAGTTACTAACTAGATCTGTGCATGGTAATAGCTCTATTATGATTAGTTGCGGATTATACTATTAACAAACCTGCGAATAGACCTGTTATGTGTGAACCTGATAGTTTGCGAACTCGAATCTACTTGAATTACCTACTCTCTCTTAGGGTGCGAAAACCTGGTTCCATCACCCTGCCATACTGCTTCGGGTGAGACTTTGGCCTGCGAAAGTATGTCACTACTGAAAGGGCTAGTAGTATAGGGGTTTGTTGGAAAACCTTAACGTTCGAACCTGGGTCAGGACCCCTCAACCCAACACTCAACGCAGAAAAGAGATTCAAAGAGCTAAAACAAAACATAATTGCATTGGATAACGTGTTACCTAATATAGAATTAGCCAATTTCTGTAAAGATAGAATTAGATGCATGAATCTATATATATATTATATAATAACCTACTATCAGAGAAAAAAATATTATGTTGATGAATTTGTATGATCCATAAACTGTTGTGGATATTCCACTCGATAGTTCGTCATAACAAATCTAGTAATAAAATATTAAAATGTTGAATTTCAACACTATTAAAGTTTTATTAAACTTGTCGTTGGAAACTAGATCACTAATGAGAGGGGTGGGTGAATCAATAGTGTGTCACTTTTTCTCCAATTAATTAAAATTTTAACCATGCATGAACTGAAACACATAAACAATATTAGAGCATCAAAATAAAAGTGAAACCATAAAACCAATCAACACAATGAATACAAGTGTTTCTATTGCAAAATTGATATCAGGAAAAAAAACACCATGTTGTCGCTGCGTTGCTCAATTATTTCATTAATAGTCAAGAAAATTATACATGGATTAGTTCAATCCCATGAGCCTTGAAGAATTGAATTCTTTCACAGTATGCTGGCACTATCAGACATGAAATTGTTTCTCTCTTGGATCTACATACTACCATTCTATGAAAGACACCACGATCAATGATCCTTGCTCGGCTACTCCTGAACTCACAATCAACTCTACAAACTCTGATCTACTGGTACTATCTTGACCAATAAGCCTCATACATTTTCTATCGAACTATCCAATCGCCATTGGATGGAGAAAACTATTCCATCTACTAAATCTCCCAACTCATTGTATACTCAAATCCTCCATGTCTTCACTACCTCCATGCAAGCCTCATTTCATATATTTCTGGACGAGAATCTAAAAAAATTCTGAACATGAGCACTGCAGCAACATAGGATCAAAGCTCAAATAAATTTGTAGCACAAGATGCCATCAAAACCGCCACACAAAATCTCCACACAAGCTCAAATAGAATCTGCTAAAACTCACTGCAACAATCCACAATTCGACACTCCACTTACACCATAAACATAATGGATGAAATATGCTTCAGCTAAGTGTTGCTACATATGCAAACTGCTTCAGAAATTCTGCATAATGAATCTCACACAGTTTGTAGGGTCTTCTCCAACTCACACTCACTCCATACACTAGTGAAATCAATCATACTAACAATGAGTTATTTACAATATACATATGAATTCAAGTGCTCAACTTAATAATTACTCAAAAATACTGAGCCCAACAATCTTGTTCATATGCTTGATTTCAATCCAGATTCAAATCATTCACTCAATCAACCACTAACTCCACTAGCCCTTTTGATATTTTCAACTTTGATCAACTTCTGGAGGTCCCGCAAAATTTTCCAACAATAAACCAAACATTTTTTTATCAAGGATGTTTCCAATTAAAAAAAATAAACTCAACAACATGAGAAATCTGGAGCAAAACTCATGAAAATGCCACAGTCACTCCCACAACACATCATCCATGTTACTTTAGCCTCCTGGAGCCATAGTCATTTCCATAGTCCTATCTCCATGTGACTATGGCCCTAAAACCACTCCCTTGACTCGGTAAGCATGTGACTAGGCTGAGGAACCTTCGAAGAACCTTTCGTTTATATCAATATAGACTGAATTTTGAAAAACTGCTCAAATGAAAGCTAATTTGGTCCATTCTGCACAAAACCCATGTCTCAAAATTTTAAGATCCATACTGCTTTTCCAAGAATATCCAATGCAAAAATTTCACTTCTATCTAAACACCATACTAAAAAATTGGGCCTAAAACTGAATTAAAACATTTTTTCTTTAGTCTTGAACCCCTCCCACTTGCTGGAACATCTTCCTTTACTCATGTACACTCCTCCAAGACTCTACAATGGGTCTAAAACTAATGAAATAGGCTAAGAAAAATTCTACGACATGTTAGAAATATTTTTCCAACTTTAGGACCAATACCAACACCTCCAACTCCTCAAGCAACAACCTAAAAAACTATAACACCTACAACAACATCTCCATCACTTTTAGCAGCATATCTGTCCTCTCTAGCAGCAACCTCATGTCATAAAATTGCTTCCATCACTTGTGAAAGCACCTCTAAGACATATAGAGACATGTGCAAAAAATATATCAGCATTGAAGCAACCTCCCACAGTGTTATAATCTCCAACCTACAACAAAACATCATGAGAAACTCTCCATCCTCTTGCAGCAACAACATATCTAACCACACAACATACCAACCTCAAACAAACATCATATGTGGATCCATCTCCAATTAAAAAGCCACAACATCATCTTCACTAGGTCTAGTCATAGGTATGTTGACGTCAATTCCAACAAACAAGACAATCACTCAATCATCACCAATACTCATCACTCATGCATATGGCTAGCAACACCAAGATCTTGTTGACATTAATGCCAACACTTCTAAATATGTAAATTTTAATGCAATTAGTGTATGAATGTGAATGGAAATTATGCAGAAAATTAGAGAACGACAAATAATACCACACACACACATAAGACACAAGATATGCTCTATCGGAAACCCTTTCGGAAGAAAAACTAGCTGGAAGGTCAGGTTGCTTCACTCTTTCTTTATCAGGAAATATGGCTATAGGTACAAAGAAGTAATTCTTGTGGCTCGTGGGTTACTACAGTGCACAAATCCTCTTTGTGTGCTATAGTTCCTATCTCTCCTAGTTTTCTTTTCTCAACTATGGAACAAAATACTCTCGAAATAATGGAATGCCTCTTCCTCCTAGTGGCTTGGTTATAACACAACCCGATAGCCTACTAATGGTTAATTTTGACTACATCAACTCTTAACAATAGTTACAATATAGACTCTTATAGATTATTTTACATCAAAAACAAGTGGCTAGCCCCTTTTCCATGAATAATGGGGGCTGATGTGCCATCCTCCCTAACTATAGGGGTGAAAACAAGAAGGTCAACTTCTGAGTGGCATAAAATTTGCATATAAACTCTCATTGATGTGATTCTTATGTTGTTGGAAACGTCTCTGTGTAGAATAGCTTAAAAAGGTACTAGGTTACAACATACAAATTTTATGCCCAAAAAATCCATTCGATGCCTTAAAATTCTCACAGAAGGTTTGATACCCCATTTCACCAAACTAGGTGACACGCTCTTAGTCGTCATTCAGGTTCCAATCAATTCAGATCACTTCCATTTTTGAGCTTAACACTGACCACCTAATCAATGAGGTTTGAAACCTTTCGGGAGCATTTTGAGGCATCAAACAACGTTTTTGGGGGTAAACATTTTCTGCTTTAGTGCCACAACATTTCATGTTATCTATACACAAATATCTTTCCAATGACACGAGAAGCATGCCAGTCAATATATGTATGTAAATGTTATTCCACTTAGAAGTTGAACTTCCTATTTTCACACCTATAATTCGGGAGGATGTCGCGTCAGTCCCCATTATTTATCAAAAATGGGCTAGGCACATATTTGTGATGTAAAAGCATATATATAATTATATATTATTACTCTAGTTAAGAGATGATGTAGTCAGAATCAACCTCTAGTAGGCTATTGGGTTGTGTTATAACTAGGACACTAGGAGGAAAAGACGTTCCATTCTTTCGAGAGTATTTTGTTCCATAGATGAGAATAGATAGCCAAGAGGGATAGGAGTTAGAGCACACAGGGAGGATTTGTGCATTGTAGCATCCCACGGACCACAAGCCTTACTTCTTTGTACTTGCATCCACATTTCCAGACAGAGAAAGAGAGTGAGGTGGCCTCACCTTCCTGTTAGGTTTTCCCTCGAAAGGGTTTCCCAAAGCATATTGTGTGTCTTATTTGTGTGTGAGAAATTATTTTATTGTTCTCTATTTTTCTGCATGATTTCTATTCGCATGCATGCACTAATTATAGTTAAATCTAAAAATATTAAATTATAATAAAACTATAATGATGTATAATCTCAGATTTTTAATATAATATTATCATATGTATTATGAGAAATTGTCCAATGGAATATCCATGAAAATTTATGGATCACCAATAAAAGCATTGTACACATAGCCTCTTTAAGTTCTTCAATTTTTTTGGTTGCTTCTTTAGTCCCAGAAAATGCTTCATTCTCCAATAATTTTTTTAAAAGTGTTTCTATTTTACCGTAATTCTTGACAAATTTGTATTAATATCTTGTAAATCCTAATAATCCTCTAATTTTCTTCAACGTATTTTGGATTGACCATTCCCTTATAGCTTTTATTTTGTTAGGACAACTGTTGGGTACTGGATTTGTATACTTTATCTCCCATTTTACCCTATCTTTCTATCTCTTTTTACCATTATTATTCTTAAATGCATGAGGTAAAATTCTTTTCCCTATATTTCATGGGATATTTGATTAATGAATTATTTGTCATGGAGGTTTTAACTTTTTACATATTAACTCCGATATTTCTTTAGATTTGGCTAAAACAGGAGCATTGCAGCCGCGAGTTGAGGAACAACCCATCATCTCCAGTGTTTTCCATATTTGCTGTTACAACGTAACAGACTTGTTTGTATCAGTGCCATTTCAGGCCTTTTTACAGTTTCTTGTTGGTCAACTAGGTTGTTGTTATAACAAGATGTATTTTTGTAATTATGGAGTTGCTGAGAAGAATCGGGGTTTAAGGACAATTGTATAAAGAGGCTTGCAGGCTGTGAATTGGGGTTAAGCCCTTTGACATACAGGTCTTGTAATGGATCTCTTATATCATTAATTGAATGCACAACATCTTGTTGTTTCTCTTGTAATTCGTGATTTTACCGCAACCCTGATTAGAGAGTTGGGCCCACTCTTTTGATCAGGTGCTATGTTTTCCTTTTCTCCTTGCAGTATTGTGTTTTAGCGTGATTTATTTACTACTGTTACAGTTTACGCTTAATTGCTATGGATGCCCTTTAATTTCTGCAGTTCATTTCATTGTTGTTATAGTGTTCTGCGTGTTATAAATTAAAATTGTGATCTACAACAAATCATGTTCTTGTATCTGCATATAATTTGTCATTAGTCTTGAAATAACTAATGCCCTCGGGTTGATAATTTATGTGGAGAAAAGGGTTGAATTTTTTTCATATCCGGACACCAACATTTTGGCGTCGTTGCTAGGGAAGGCTAGCAGGTGTAAGAATAGGATCTGCAACAGATCTCAGGGTCGATCTCTCGTCTTGAGGATGGAATTTATTGCCCAGCTTCAAGTCTTGAGCGTAAGTGCTTTGTGTTTTCTTTCCTGCTTTTTATTTGTTTTTATGTAAAATTGATCTCTCATCTTGGGGAGGGCATTTATTACCCTGCTTCAAGTCCTAAGCATATCATGTCGTTTTTCTTTCTTCTTTAATTTTGTTTTTCTTTCTCTCATTAAAAATTAATCCCTCGTCTTGGGGAAGGTATTTTATAACCCTGCCCTAAGTCCTGGGCGTAGTTTCTAGTTTTCCACTTCTTTTTCTTGTTGTTTTCTTTTAGGGGCCAACTTCTCGTCCTGGGGAGGGTATGTGACTACTCTACTTCAGGTCTTGAAATTTGATTTTTCCTTTTCTTTTTATTTTTCTGTTTGACTCTCTTCTCTCGTCCCGAGTAGGAAGTTATCTATCCTACTCCGCGTCTTGAGCAATTGCTAATTCCTTTTGATGGACCCTCTTCACAATTTTTATGAACAAGGATCTGAATAAGAGGGGCAGAGGAAGACCCCCAAAGAAAGGAAAGGATCTGGGAAGGAAGACATACATTCAGGAAATTATTGAAAAATCTAGATCTGATGCATTGTCCCGTGTTGTTGTTAGGGTTAGAATCCAGACGAAGTCCGAAGGGTAGTCTGTAGAGCAACCAGTGCCATCCACGACACCAAAGGGTGTTCTTTCTATGACGGAAAATTTAACCAAAAAGGTATCAATGGAGGAGGCATCCTTATCAGTAGCAGAAGGGGAAGAAGTGGCAAGTAGGGGATAAAAAGAACTGAGTAATTCTAATTGGGAAGAAGAATCTCAAAAAGGGTTTCATCCCCAAGAGACCAAGGCAGTGCTGTAAAAATTCTTGTTGCTGAACCAAATGATTATGATCTAGTAAAGGAATTTTTGAAATATTTTGAGTCACCAAGGGACCAGGGGAGTGCGGTGCAACCTTCTACAGTTGAATCACTCCACATACCAATTGCGGAACCAGTCAAAATTCCAAGTGAGTATTGGAGGGTATTTATAGGACCTGTAAGTTCCTCTATTGATTTTCCCATTGGAAATGTCATAGGTGATGCACCAATGAGACCCATCCCTTTAACAGCCCTGCCTAGTTTTCATGGGCTCTCTTCTGAAGGCCCTGATATGTTCCTTTTTTAGTTTGATATTGTTTTCTGCGGATATGACTATATCACTGATGCCCAGAAATTGAAGATATTCCCTGCTACCCTAAAGGGGACAACCCTGAGATGGTTTATGGGTCTAGGAGGGAGTACGATTACCTCATGGGAAGGAATGAAAGAAGATTTCTTGGAGAATTACCAAGGTTATTGTAAGTCCCGTGACATTAAGGAAGAAATCTTTAAATTTTCACAAAAAGAGGATGAAAATATGGAGGACTGTGTAGAATGATTTAAATACATACTGCAGAGGTCTAGACATAGTGACCTAGAAAAGGACATTCCAAAGATCATTATTCTTCGAGCACTTAGGTAAGACTTTTTGGAGCGTCTGAATATAGTAGGAAAAGGGAATATCTTGAAAGAAAACTTTGAAACTATCTGTGATTATTGTATCAAGTGTTCACGGGGAGCTGCAAGAAGTGGGCAAGGGGTCACCAAAGTAGAGATTGGAAATCTATTGGACAATCTAAGGATCGATATTTTAAGCACACTTTCAGCCCATATGGAAACTCTACAGGCAAAACAGAAGAAGATGGAGTTGGAAAAAACCATGGCCATATTCTACCCACAGTGCAGAAAGAAGCACCCTTTGAAGGAATGCCCGCTGAACACGGTGGAAGCCCGTGCGATCTGTGAACAGACTCACGTGACCAGTTCGTGTCCTTCCTTTCCTAGGCTGAAAGCAGTTTTCCAAGGAGCAAGTGAAGAAAACGTGGTAGACCAGTTGTACTTCATGGGGCAGAAGAAGCCATGGCAACCTCGACCATTGGTTATGAATCCAGGTATGTTTCAGGACCCATCCCAGTACTTTAGCAATTTTAATATGGGTCCCCAAGGTATAGCGTTTTCATCCATGTGGTCTCAATATTAGTATCCCCCTTGGCAACAATGGGTTCCTCAAGCTGGTCTGAATCCATTTTGGAATCAGACCTGGTGGGGATCCTCTCCTACTGGAAAGTTTCCTCAACCTATGCCTCAACAAAAACTTCAGTTGCCTTCCAATTTACCCCCAGGAAACCTAGCCATTAGACCCCAACTTCCTATCCAGCCTAACCCGAATCCGAACAATAAATGGGTCTAGTAAACAAACACTCTGAACCTTCAATCCTAAAGCATTTATACCGCGGGGCTTAATGAAATAAATATATGGTCTGGCCGAGTAGTAAATGCACCTACTTCACCCATTATTACAAAACAATTTTCCAGTGAAGACACAGAACCAGAACAAAGAACAGTAAGGGAGAATTCAGATCAAAACTTAATAAATCAGACACCTCCCCAAGCTGTTCCTAAGCAAGGTCATTTAATTTCTCCTCCATACCCTGAAAGATTGAACTTGAGTAAACCAAACCCTCAAGAAGAATTTGACTTCCTAGGGGAACTACAGAATATTTTTGTTAAAATACCCCTGTTACAAGCTATGAGGGATGTACCTATATACGCAAAAACTCTAAAAGGATACTGCTCAAATAAACTAGGGAGGAAACCTAAGGATACACTAACCATTCATGTAGTGTGTAGACTGTCTAATATCATGTTGGGAAAAATCATGCTTGTAAAATACGAAGACCCTGGGAACCCGATTCTAACAGTACAAATTAATGGAATGGAAATCCCAAACGTACTGGTGGATCTAGGAGCGGCCATTAACATTATTACTGCTGAAACAATGAACACATTAGGACTTGCAAACATTAAAACAACCCCTACTATCTTGGAACTTGCAGACATATCAACAATTAAACCAGTAGGGAAATTTGAGGATGTGATCATTTCAGTAGACTCATGGCATTACCTTGTGGACCTCCTTATATTGCAGACCCGATCTTCAGTAGGTGGTCACCCATTGATCCTAGGAATACCTTGGCTTGCAACTGTAGATGCTTACATAGGGTGCCGATCTGGGCACATGATTATATCAAATGGGACATTTACAAAGAATCTCAAGCTTTATCCTCCTGCAGAACCAAGCCCCTCTGAAAAATCATTACCCAATCAGAAACCTCTACCTGTGGAAGAGCATGAACCTGAAAACGAAGATTTTAGACCAGTTCTCACTGTTGGACAGGCCCTTTAATTTAAAACAGAAACTGAAGATGATGCCATTAACGCTTTCATTAGTGATTCTAGTTCTATTTCCGACCCAACTCGACATATTCTAGAATCTGCTATGAGTTGTGAGACATAGGAAAACATTGAATCAGAAGATGAAATTGAGGACATTCCTGTAACCTCATCCCACGATAGTACTCCAATCGAGATTGAACCAGGGAAAACACTCAATATCAACCCAAACTTGTCTGAATCTCAGACAAAGCATCTTTTGAAGGTCCTTAAAGATCATTAGTAATATTTTTCCTGGGATTATACCAACATGAAGGGTATCCCTGCCAGTCTATGCACTCATCATATTTATATTAAGGAATATTTTCGCCCTGTAAGACAGCCTCAACAGAGGATGAATCCTGCTCTCAAAAACATTGTCAAAGAAGAATTACAAAAACCATTGGATGTAGGATTCATTTACCCCATCTCAGATAGCCAATGGGTATCCCTGCTAGTTATTGTTCCCAAAAAGAATGGTAAATGGCGGATCTGTGTAGATTACAGGGAATTAAATAAGGCAACACAAAAAGACCATTTTCCTTTGCCATTTATTGACCAAATCCTGGACACCTTGGCTGGGAAGAAGTTATTTTCCTTCCTAGACGGATTCAGTGGATATAATCAAATCCAGATAGCCCCGGAAGACCAGGATAAAACAACTTTTACATGCCCTTGGGGAACCTTTGCATACAGGGTCCTCCCGTTTAGCCTGTGTAATGCTCCTGCTACCTTCCAAAGGGAAATCTTGGGAATATTTTTTTATTTGGTTGATGATAGCGTTGAAATCTATATGGATGATTTTACTCCACATGGAAACTCATTTGAGGAAGGATTAGAAAATTTAGAGAAAGTACTCAAAAGATGTAAACAAAATCATGTATCTTTGAGTATAGTCAAATGCCATATGATGAGGGAAGAAGGAGTAGTATTGGGACATCTTCGTTCAGCTGCTGGAATTCAAGTTGATCCGGCTAAAGGAGAGGTAATATTACACTTCCCGGTACCCAAAACACCCACACAGGTATGTAGCTTTATTGGTTGTGCTCGTTATTACATGCACTTTATAGAAATTTTTGCTAAAATAGCACATCCACTATTTCAATTGCTAACAAAAGATGCAAAATTCTTGTGGACTGAAGATTGTGAGACAACTTTCACGAAAATTAAGGGGTTGGTGTGCACGGCTCCAATCCTCCGAGGACCTGGTTGGGAATTACCGTTTCACATACATACTGATGCTTCTCAGACAGCAGTAGGAGCTGTTTTAGGACAACAAGTGGAAAAAACACCTTATGCAATATACCATGTCAACAAGAATTTAATTCCTGCTGAACTAAACTATACGGTGACAGAAAAAGAATTCTTAGCTGTCATTTACGCTGTCAATAATTTCTAGCACTACATCACCGGGTATTCTACTGTTGTCCATACTGATCACGCAGCAATCAGGTATTTGATGAATAAACCTATTACTCTTGGCCGTATTACGAGATGGTTACTATTGCTTCAATAATTTGATATTACAATAGTAGATAAGCCAAGAAAAGATAATGTAGTAGCTTATTTCCTATCTAGAATGGATAACAATGATGAATGCACACCTGTAGAAGACGGTTTTCCTGATGAACATATTTTTGTAGTTTCTGCTAAACCTTCGTGGTATGCAGATATTGCTAACTATATTGCTACAGAGAAAGTGCCTCCTCATTTGTCATACAAGGAAAAACGGAAGATTATTCATCATAGTGCCCGATATTCTTGGATGGCAAGGTACCTTTTGCATACAGGAGCAGACAAGAAGATCCGGAACTGTGTGTCTGAGGATGATATTTATGAGGTATTGAAAGCTGCCCATGATGGCCCTTGTGGAGGGAATTTTGCGGACAAAAGAACATGCCATAAGGTGCTACAAATGGGAAATTACTGGCCTTCCATTTTCGTGATGCCCGAAATTATGTTAGGAGGTGTGATAGTTGCCAACGTATGGGGCAACTCGGTCGAGCTGATGAAATTCCTTTGTAGGCACAAGTAGTCCTCGAGCCTTTTGAGAAATGGGCTATTGACTTCATTGGACCCTTTAACCCACCCTCCTTGGAGAAAGTCCACATCTTGGTCTGTATTGATTATGTGACTAAGTGGGTGGAAGCCAAAGCTGTTGCGAAAGCAACGGAGTAGGTGGTCTCAGATTTTCTATTTGAAGAAATTTTTGCTCGTTACGATACTCCAAGAGAGATTGTTTCAGATGGAGGGGCACAATTCACATCACACAAGATAGCAAAGCTTATGCAAAAATATGGGGTCAAGCATAGAGTGACATCTCCATATCACCTGCAGGCAAATGGACAAGTGGAAAGCAAAAATAAGACTTTGGAAAAAATCTTGACAAAAACTGTGGCTTACCATTGTCGGGATTGGGCTCAGAAGTTGCCAAAAGCTCTCTGGGCATACATAACAACATGGAGAAATACAACCGAGTTTTAACCATTCGAGCTGGTTTATGGGAAATCCCCATTGTTTCCAATAGAATTCGAAATTTGTACGCTCAGAACAGCTCTTGAAGTTGGTTTGGATCTGTCAGATGCCTAGAAACACCGACTGGCACAACTCAATGAACTAGATGAAATCTGTTCAATGGATGTCTAGAGAAATACTGCTATTATGGCATGATAATTTTACTAAAAATAAGGTGTTTCAAAGTGGATATTGGGCACTACTTTATGACTCATGCTTTAAGGATTTTAAAGGAAACCTTTGCACTCGTTGGATGGGACCTTACGAGGTGGACATTGTATTTGATAATGGAACAGCCAGGCTAGTCACAATTGATGATACACGTGCTTCATTTATAGTCAATGGACATCGCCTGAGATTGTACCACCGACCAAAATCTAAGGATGCATTTATTAAACACCTCTCTGAGAAATCTAGTTTGAAGGCCATCAACATAGAGAATTCTTCCTCTGCACCCTTTTTATTAAAAAAAAAAAAAAATGAAGAATAAAGAATTATGTTTTATTTTGTTGTCTTTTTGCAAGAGTTACTATTAAGGAATAAAAATCAAAGAAAAATTTCCCAAAACATCATTTGCTGCTACTCATGGTGTTGTTACTCGATTGATGCTACTCATGGTGCTGTTACTCTATTGCTGCTACTCATGGTGCTGTTACTCGATTGCTGCTACTCATGGTGTTGTTACTCGGCTGTTGCTACTCATTGTGTTGTTACTCGGTTGCTGCTACTCATGGTGTTGTTACTCGGTTGCTGCTACTCATGATGTTGTTACACAAAACGTTGCTACTCGATGTTGTTACTCCTTGATCGATGCTGCTACACCGGATGTTGTTACTCGCACTGCTGTTACTCGATATGCTGTTACACTAGATGTTGTTACACCAGATGTTGTTACTCCACTCCTATTACTCCGATGCTATTACACTGCTGTTGTTACTCTGATGATGTTACACTGATGATGTTACGTTGATGTTGTTACACCGATGATGTTACACCGATGCTATTTACTCTGGTGCTGTTACACCGATGTTGTTACTCCGATGTTGTTACACCGATGTTGTTACACCGATGCTGTTACACCAATGTTGTTACTCCGACGCTGTTACTCTGATGCTGTTACTCCATCCATGTCATTACTGCATCGTCATCCTACCAACCGTCACATCGTCCAGGTAGGCCGTCAGGTACGCCTCCATGTGACTTTTACTAATTTAATTAAATACCCCATGTGAATATTTTAATGCCACGGATGGCAAAAATTTAAGTTTGGGGGGGGGGGGGGGTGTTGATGTCATGTCAAGGACGGCGTAATAATTTCCTCATAAATCAAGTATGACAATTCACTCATGGTACACCTTACGATTCCCATAAATATGTGGTATCATCATTTAATACGTATTGGGATCTGTAAGATGTCTCGTCCACCCTAGATGAACAATTATTATTTATATTCACCACACTTACCATATCATTTCATGATTTTTCTCGGTTTTCGAGAGTTACCGGCCATATTTACCGTTACCACCTTTCCATTTTCACCATGTTGTCTCTCTGAATTTGGTACCCACCACCTTGCCCAACGGTCTGTTGTTACAGGAAGTGCTACTACAAGTCTCCACAGTATGGGTGGGTTGGTTGTGTAGCATGAAACTGAAAACACAGCTTCATTCTGCAGCAATCTAGACATTTGGAAAGTCTTTGTCGATGCAGGGTGGGATAGCTACTTTGACAGATTGCAGGGGTTTGATGGAGGAATCACAATGGAATTCACACTCAATTTAAAGGAGAATTATTCGTGGGTTAGAGGTCTGGAAGTTCTTGTCACAAAAGAGGTAATTTCAGAGGTCAGTGGGTTGAGATAGTAGGGGCAACAATGGTTTGCTTGAAAATTTTCTGTCCCAGAATTTCCCAATTTGTTCTTACAGGCAGGAGAGAGTGTTGTGAAAATGGGCAGAGGGTATGAGCGCAAAACCGTGTTGTATCCTTTGAATGAAGTTGTAGGTTTTGTAATAAAATACATTACCTGCAAGGATCGGGCCTCAACTCTATTCAAGTACCACTTTAAAATTCTAACGCACCTCCAATTTCCACAGGATTAGGTGCATGCCTTAAACACTCCCTTATTCCTCTTGAAATAGCTGCAGCATATGGCATAGGCTGCTCACCTTTCATGTCGAATGTCGACAGTGCTTTCCAATCACGGTTTGATGCGGTTATTGGTCATGCATGCAATAAACAGGCTTCAGGTCTCCTAGGTGGAACTCTGTGGGTCCTCAGAAGAAGAGGTGGCAGCCATTTTTGCCGCCAGAGAAGAAGAACCAGTCTCTTCGGTTGGTTTGCTGGAAGCAGAAAATTCAGAGGGAATTGACCAAGAGGAACCCGAGGAGATGGAAATGGAAGTTGATCAAGAGGAAACCAAGGAAGAAGAGATGATGATTGATCAGGAGGAACCTAAAGAGATGAGAATGGAGGAGGTAATTGGCAGCATACCTGAGGCTGCCACACAAGAACCATCCTCGCTTGAAAAACACATAGGAGAAGAAACGAGAATGGAGGAGGTCATTGGCGACACAGTCGAGGCTGTCACACAAGAACTAGCCTCGCTTGAAGAGCCCACAGAGGAAGAAATTATGAACATCGTGAAGGAAATCAATACTGTTGTACAGTCATTGACTTTTGACAATGAAGAACAAAGGTGTGAAATTGCGGACAGAGAAATGGAAAGTGATGTTGTTTTGCAAGAAACAAAATCACCTGACCAAACAGACATGGATGTTGATACAAGTAGGGGTGTTACACAATAACCACCCCCAATTCGGCTAAGACAGGAGGAGTTAACCTGCGAAATCAACATTTTTCCTCAAAGACTAGTACCAACTGTGGAAAAAGAGGCAATTCATGAGGAACAGGAAGGTAGAGAAGAAATGAACCAGGAGGTCGATATTGTCCCACAAGAACCATCATCGACACTAGAAGAAGAAATGGTGAACAAAGAGTGAGAGTACAAAAGGGAAACAAGTTGTGGGATAGATGCTGCTCCACAAGAACCAGCATCGACCTGGGTTAAGGTAATTGTTGAGCCCCAAAGATGTCCTTCTTTTCCACCACATTTCACTTCATTTCCTTTGTCCCTCATCAATTGCAGGCTTAAATGATCAATAGGATTGATAGTATTACTTTAAGAATGTATATAATGACTAACTTGCTATGTTTTCATGATTTTGTTATTGTAGCAATTTTTGACTAAGACTCGGCTACAAAACACAATCATTCTGTAGCCAGTCGCCTATTCCGCAGCTATCTTCATGTTTACGCAGGTTCCAGGTGTCACCTCAAGGAAAAACGCATATGGTCATCTTCCACATCACTCCCCCATCATTTCTTTCTCTCCACGAAGTCTGAGCTCGAGTCTACAGGTGGTTATGCACGTGGGAAACCAAAACTAGGAGATAGACTTCTAATAGGACAAGGACTGTATAGATGTCCTTAGTCATAGTACGAGGCCACCACCAGAGTCCTAGTTTGATTTTAGTTGGGAAAGACAATTATTCCTGTTTTATCTCAAAGACAGTTATGTAATTTTGTTATAAGTATGGCTCGGGAGACCGAGAAACAATTAGCTAGATTTATGTTTTATTGCTAGATCTCAGAAGACCGTAATACTCTGTTTTGAAGAATTTCTCCTTTAATGAAAGAAGCATCACTTTATTGCAAGATCTGAGTCAATATTGAGTAGATTTGCGTGCTAATCCAGTGGTAGAGTGCCCTTGCTACCTGAGAAGCTTTGTTCATATGGTTTAGATAAGTAACTTAGCCTTGTTTCATTCCTAGTTTAATCAATTTTCTGAACTTTGTGTTTTTATACTTACTTGCAGCGGATGCCACAGTTATTCTTATCCTTACAAACTCTTCCAAAATACCACTAACATTGGATGGGATATAAATATATTATTTTAGGAGTTAGTTGCATTTCTCTAAACTTTATGATTTTGTGCTCAATTACATCAGTTGTTACAGCTAGTCTTATCCTTACAAACTCTTCCAAAATACCACTAACATTGGATGGGATATAACTGTAGTATTTTAGGAGTTAGTTTCATTTCTCTGAACTTTATGATTTTGTGCTCAATTACATCAGTTGTTACAACTAGTCTTGTTCTTATAAACTCTTCCAAAATATCACTAACCCTGGGTGAGACATAACTGTGGTGTTTTAGAGCTTTGTTGTGTTTTGTTGAATTTTATGATTTTATGCTCATTTACATAACATGTTGCAGCCAGTCCTGTTCTATAAATTATTCCAAAAAACCACTAACTCCGAATGAGACATAGCTGAAACATTTCATAGAATTAGTTGCATTTTAGTTCAGTTGAAATACTCCGGAGGTAGATGTCTCTCTAGTTTAATTATGTCACTGTGTTTCAAGTTTGATAATGGCACTATAGTTTAACTCTGTTCACTGTACTTTAAGATTAGATTAGTGACATTCTAGTTCAGTTCCAGTTCACTGTATTTCAAAGTTAGGCTAACAACATTCTAGTTTATTTGTGATCACTGTGTTTCAAGTTTGATCAATTGCATTCTAGTTCAGTGTTATCCATTGTTATTTAAGTTGTATTAACTGTCAAAATTAGACTTCACGTCCCTCATTGTTTACAAACTAATCTTGTTCTGAATTTCTATTAATGCATCATCATATGGACATGAATGAGTTAGTAATATCAGTTTAAGGCCTTGATTGTTCTGCAATCTTTTGCAATTTCACAAATAAGCCTTTTTCCCAAAAACTATTTTAGAAAATCTCTAACTTTCGAATAAGGCTTAGTAGTGACAAACGGAGCTGCAGAATGGATTAACCTTAGAATTACAAGTTAATTCAGAGTAGAAATCTTATTGTGCTACAAATAATCTTTTTCCAATTGTGTTCCAATAAACTTTTAGCCATGGATGAGATTCTTTGTAATATTGTAAGATGGTTGTTTACTTAGGAGAACCTAATTTGCACTAAAATTGTCCTTTTCTCAAGCTATTCCAACATATTTCTAATGAATGAATTGGATGAGTTTATGTTATGAGTTATTGAGTTCATGTTGTGATTTATTTTCTTGCCATGATTCATTATCAAACTTTGCATTTTCTGTTCTTTAGTATAGGTTTTTCTCTGTTTTTAGTGTAACCAACAACTGTTCTTTTTCAACATTTAGTTCTTTTCCTTCTTAACATAAAACCACAAAACCAAAAAAATCATAAAAACATTAAACATAACGTAGTGAGAAACAAATACTTAGGCACATATAGTGCACCTCACTTCAGCAGTGTACTAACCCTGGTTGATAATTTATGACCTCAATTTAGGAACACTAAGTTGAGCACTACATTTTGGCGCCATTGCTGGGGAAGTGTAACTAGGTAGCCTTGTTTCTTACCTCCCAAAAACAATGACATGCGTAGAGAAAGAGACTCAAGGGGTAGATTCATAAGAAGCAGAAGCTTGATTCCTAGAACACCACTTGTTTCACCAAGACCAAGAGCTAGCACATCTTCAACTCAAACCCACATTCCATCATTTGCTGATCCTAGACTCTCAGAGGACTTAAGATCAGATATTCCATTAGAAAGACCTTCCACTTCATCCACTGAACCTGTCTTAGAAGAAGATTCAAGGATCCCTGCTAGAGGCACAAACTCTTCCACTTCCACAGAAGAATCAACTATGGCAGAAGAAGGGGGAGGAGGAGTATTTAATGGAGAACACACACTATTTGGAGGGGGTAGAGGTAGAGGTAGAGGAGAAGGAGGTAGAGGTGCATAAGGAGAAGGAGGCAGAGGAAGAGGTAGAAGAGAAATGGGAAGCTCTTTTGGGTTTCCTATAGTACATGAAGAAACCAATACAACTATGAAAAACATTTCACCCTCTATCCTTCCAAACTTTTATGGACTTAAAAATGAAGATCTTGAAACCTTCCTATTTGAATTTGAAGTCCCATGTAGAAACTATGACTACTTACAATATTCTCAAAAACTTAAACTATTTCCTTCAACATTGAAAGGAGCAGCATTGAAGTGGTTTATGAGTTTGATCAACAGTTCTATTAGGACATGGGAAGACATGAAACAAGAATTTATAGAGAGGTATTTGGATTACTGTATGCCAGTCAACCATAAGGATGAAGTGTTTAAAATGCTACAAAAAGAAGATGAAAATCTGGAAGATTTGTTGGAGAGATTTAACTACAACATCAAAAGAGAAAAAATGGAAAACTTAGACCAAGACACCTTGAAAGCTCTCTTGTTGAAGACAATTATGGATGAATGATTAGATATCCTTAATATGATGGGAAAAGGGTATATATCTCAACTCACATTACCTGAAATAGCTGAATTATGTATGAACCTTTCAAGAGGGAAATCTAAAACTGTAAAAGGACCAAGAGACCCTACTCTTGCAATGGCAAGTAAGTCTGCTTCTGGGACAGTAAGTAGGGCAGAAATAGGACATATGATTGATGAGTTCAAATCTGATATCTTGGGGAGTCTTAGTGAACAGATAGACACCCTTAAGTTACAAAACAAGCAAAAAGCTGAATCTGATGCCTTAGCAATCTTTTGTCCCAAATGTAGAAAGAAGCATGCCTTGAGAGAGTGCCCTTTGGTTGCAAAAGTAGTAGAGACTTGTGTAATTTTTTCAGAAAAACATGAGACCAAGAGTTTTCCTTCACTTCCTGGTCTTAAAGCTATCTTTCAAGAAGAAAATCCTACAAGTTCCACAGAATCTCTCAATTTTGTCTCCAGGAGGCCTTGGCAAGGACCTCAAACACAAGGATTTCATGATCAGTTGTATAATCAACCCCCAACAAATTGGAATTCTTGGCAGCAACCTTGGCCCCAATTTCAAAATCAATCACAAAATTGGGTGCAAGGAGCAAAAAATCCCTATGGAAGATACCCTCAGTATTATCAATATACACCATCCTATCCACCATATCCACATTTCCCTCCTCAAAAAATTTTTCAACAAAATCCTCAACAAAATTCTCAAAATCCACAACATCAAAATCAACCACTTCCATTACCATTTCCTCAGAAAACAAATCAGTTGCCTGCCCAACCCATACCAAACCCCAACAATAAAAATCCTCAAAACACATACATGATAGAAGGCCAACAGTTTCCAACTTATTTGATCACTCCTTTAGACCTTAGTGATGTTCAACTTAGGTCTGGAAGAATACTTGAAAAGAGGAAACCTTCTGTAATCATATAAGAGAAAGACAATTCTGAGGAAGATTCTCTACGGGTAAAAAACTTAGAGAACACAACCTTCCCAAGACTTTATACATTGAAAAATCAAAACAAAAAGAACCAATAATTTCAACTCATGTATTAGAGTAGCCATCAACATCCACTTCTACACCTCCCTTTCCAGAAATATTACAAATTGATAAGGGTGTAGAAAAACAAATCATGGCGCCTAATTATGATTTCTTAGATGAGCTAAGAAATGTTTGTATTAATATCCCATTATTACAAGCCATCAAGGAAATTCCAATCTTAGCAAAGACAATAAAGGAGTTGAGCATGAAGAAAATAGGAAAAATAATAAGAGAGATAAAGAAAATTCAACTAGCAGGAAAAATAGCAGATATTATGATGGGTAAGATTGTTATTCCAAAGTATCTAGACCTAGGAAATCCAGCTGTCAAAATTCACATCAATGGAATTGAGATCCAAAACACACTTATTGATTTAGGAGCAGCAATCAATATCATGAGTAGACAAATCATGGATAAACTGAAACTTCCTAATCTTATTTTTACACCCACATTATTACAATTAGCAGATAGATCTGTGATCAAACCTGATGGGGTAATAGAAGACATTCCAATGTCCTTAGATTCTTCGGAATATCCTATGGATTTTATGATCCTAACTCCTAAGAATAATCTAGGGGGGCATCCTGTTATATTAGGAAGACCTTGGTTAGCTACAGCTGATGCTTTCATTAGTTGTAGATCCAGTGAAATTTACATCTATGATGGTAGTTCAACCAAGAAATTTACCTTGTATCCTCCAGCAAAAACAATTACAGAATTAGATGATACTCAATGGATAGAGGATGAAGAATACTTACAACCTCTCTTCACAATTTCAGAAATTAGTGAAGATAGCCATATTCTGAATACCTTAGAGAAATTTGAATCCTCTTCAGAATACAAACATGAACAATTTCAAGAAGAATCCAAAATTGTGTTTTTATCATCAAGAGAGATGTCTCTCTATTCCATGGATAAATTTGGTAGCTCTACAATTGAGATATTTCCAGGAAAAGATTTAAACATAAATAAGAACCTAGAGAAATCTCAACAAGAAGAGCTAGTCAAGATCTTACAGACATCCGTCGCATATGCATGGAGTGAAATTTACTGATACTGAAATGATATCACTACTTGCACTCATCAGATTCTACATGAGGAAAATTGTAAAACATTGATGACAACCTCTATATGATAATGTTATCCAAATCTTAGAGATTGTTAAAGAAGAATTGTGTAAATTGTTAGAATGTCAACTTTATATCCCATTTCAACATATTCAAGTGGTTTCTCCTTTCGTAATTAAAGCAACAAAATATAAATGGAGGGTATGTATTGACTACCTAGAACAACAAAGCTACTCTTAAAGATCATTCTCCCTTACCTTTCATAGATCAGGTGTTAGACACATTAGCTGGCAAAAAGTAATTCTCATTTTTAGATGTGTTTAGTGGTTATAATCAAATCCAAGTAGCACTGGAAGATCAAGAAAAAACCACATTTACCTGTCCTTGGGGTACCTATGCTTACCGAGTATTGCCATTTGGACTATGCAATGCACCCGCAACATTTCAAAGGGAAGTACTAGGAATTTTTTCAGATCTAATACATGATTGTGTAGAGGTATATATGGATGATTTCACAGTTTATGGAAACACATTTGAAGAAGTCTTAGCAAACTTGGAAAAAGTTTTAAAGAGATGTAAAGAAGCAAATCTTTCACTAAGTCATGAGAAGTGTTTTATGATGTTTATTGAAGGAATTGTTTTGGGGCATCACATTTCAGGGGATGGGATTAGAGTTGATGAGTCAAAAGTTGAAGTCATCTCTAACTTATCTATTCCAAGTTGTCAAAAATATGTTAGGAGTTTTCTAGGATTTACAGGATATTATCGAAGGTTTATAGAAAAATTCACCAAGATAGCATCTCCACTTTTCAAATTACTGACCAAAGACTGTGAATTCAAGTGGAATCCTGATTTCTAGTTAGCCTTTGAGACCCTGAAAACAAAAATCTCTAAAGCACCTATTTTAAGGGGAACTAACTGGAAGTTACCTTTTCATATTTCAATAGATGCCTCAGATACAGCCTTAGGAGCAGTATTGGGACAAAAAGACTTGATTCCTTATGCCATCTACTATACCAGTAAAAATTTGACTCCTTCAGAGTTAAACTATACTGTAACTGAAAAAGAGTTTTTAGCTGTTGTTCATGCCATAAAAAAATTCAGACACTATATAACTGTTATAGCATCATTTTTCACCCTCAAGTGATTCATGATTGTCTTTATGGCTTTGGGCACCCATTCCTATAGACTTGAACAAATTCACAAAAAAACAGTGTTAAAATTCCCATACACGATTATGCCCAGACTTTTCCGCGTGTATACGCGAGTCCACATGTACTTTTCCGCGTATGCCATTAAAAACATTTAAAAATATATATAAATTCCCTATTTTCGGACTGGGTTGATGGTTACTCCAGTAGTTCAACCACCCCAGTACGTGGCCAACTGTTTCCAACTGACTGAAACTACTTTGAGGGAGTATAAAAGCCCCTCATGTGCATGGCCTAAGGGAGAGAGAAATTTTATATACATTATACTCTGTTGGAATCCCAGTTCAAGTCTGATTCCCTGTGCCTCCTGCACTTTCCCAGATTTATACAGGAGACCCTTGTTTCCTGGAGATGTTCATCCATTTATATGCCATATCGAGTGCACAAGTATTGAAAGTTTATTAGCGAGGCAAGGGCGGGACGAACCCGGACGACGGTCTGCTCGAAGATCGTGGAAGGATTCAGGTGATCTCTCCACTCTTTATTTCTGTACATGCTATTCATAATAATGAAGAACTGTCTTGTTCCTGAACTTCTGTGTTAGTATCTATTTGTAAATGTGGAAAGATTGATTATTAAGCAGTTATTATCGTTTATATCATATTTCACATTGATTACACTAACGTTTAGGAGAAATATATGTTGTAAAACTAGGTTTCCGTGCACATTATTTCTTGTTTTGCAGGTTGAATGAGGAAGGAAGGTTGCTGGGGGTTTGAACCCCGCGGGATCTACATCGAACGTAGGACTACGGGTGAGTTCTGCTATCGTTGCTATCTAGTTTTTTGCATTCAAGTATGGTTGTGTGTGAGTCCTTCTGAATGGCATGCCCTGCTCTGTGGAGGTTTTGACCCAACAAACCTCTAGGGTGATTTTCCCTGAAACAATAACAGGCCATGAACCTTTTGTTCACAGAGATCACTCTGCAATTAGATATTTAATGAAAAAATCAATTACTAATGGCAGAGTCATAAGATGGTTATTGCTTTTACAATAATTCAACATTACCATTCTAGATAGGCCTGGAAAAAAAAACATAGTAGCTAATTTCCTATCTAGACTCCAAAACATTAAAGACAATACTCTAGTTGAAGATCAATTCCCTGATGAATATCTTTTTGCAATTTCTACTCAAACTCCTTGGTTTGCTGACATTGCTAATTATTTAGTTTCAGGGAAATTTCCTTCAATAATGAATGCAAGAGACAAAAGAAAGATCATTTATGACAGTGAAAAGTATTCATGGGTTGCTAATGAGTTATACAAAACAGGTCCAGATTTTATCATTAGGAGATGTGTTCGGGAAGATGAGATGCCTGAGATCCTCAAGGCATGTCATGATGAACCTTGTGGCGGACACTTTGCTGATAAAATGACAGATTATAAAGTACTTCATTTAGGATACTATTGGCCATCCCTTTTTAAAGATGCTAAAGAGTATGTCAAAAGGTGTGACACTACAAAGGGTTGGGAAACCTTCTCCTTCAAAGATAATATACTCAGTACATAATAACCTTTCCAGTGGGCCTGCTTAGATTTTTGTAGGACCTATTAGTCCTCCATCAAGACAAAAGAAATATATATTAGTTTGCACTGATTATGTTACTAAATGGGTAGAGGCAAAACCATTACTTTCTGCTACTGAAGCATCTGTAGTTAATTTTCTTTTTGATGATATTTTTACTCGTTTTGGCGTCCCAAGGGAAATTGTTACAGATCAAGGAGCTTAATTTACATCAAAGCTAGTGGAACAAATGATGGAGAGGTACAAAATCAGACACAAAAAATCTACTCCCTATCATCCACAAGCAAATGGTCAAGTGGAATCTACTAATAAGGTCATTGAAGGGATCCTAACGAAGACTGTTCATTTGCATAGAAGAGATTGGGCAGATAGGCTTCCTAAAGCCTTATGGGCCTATAGAACTACATGGAGGAGCACAACAGGCCATACTCCTTATGAACTTGTTTATGGAAAGCAAGTTTTGTTTCCCATAGAGTTCCAGATTCAAACTTTCAAAATGGCAGTTCAGCTAGGACTTGATCTAACAGAGGCACAAAAGCAAAGATTGGAGCAGATTAATGAATTGGATGAGATCAGACAAGATGCAGTTCAGAAAACAAGTATAGTCCAACAACAAAGGACTAGATGGCATGACAAGTACATCAAAGAAAAGAAGTTCAAAGAAGGTGACTGGGCTCTCTTGTTTGATTCAAAGTTCAAGGATTTTCAAGGTAAATTCCAAACACATTGGCTTGGGCCATATGAAATTATAAGAATATTTGACAATGGAGCAATAAAAATCAGGACAATAGATGAAGAGAAGGTCACTTTTCTTGTAAATGGTCATAGATTGAAGCTGTATCACAAGCCACTTTCAAGAGAAGAATTTGTCAAGAGATTTCAGGAAAACAGTGATGTGAAGTTAATGAAGAAGAATTTTTCTTCTTCATCAACTTAGTTGAATTTTCTGAATTCAAAAGCATAAAAAAAAAAGAAAAAAAGAAAAAAGAAAAAAATAAGAAGTAAAAAAAAGTATAAACATGAAAACTAATCACTGATTAGCATGTTTATACATAAAAGATAGAGTGAAAATCAGAATCTTTCTGACACTTTAGCTTTTCAAATTTGTTCTTTTTCTGCAAGCAGCTATTATAAAATCATAAGTGCAAACCCATATTTCACTTATGATTCATTTCATTCCATTCATCCATACTCCATTTCATTCCATTCATCCATACTCCACTTCATTCCATACTTCATTCATTTCATTCCATGGTCCACCTCATTTCCATCTCAGAGTTTTAAGATTGATTTCTTTCTGCAATTGAATAATACAGATCATAAGTTGCAAGTCATTTTCCATACTTCACTCCACTTCATAATTGTGATTCATTTCATTCCATTATTCACTTCACTCATACTCCATTACACCATACTTCATTATCCATTTTTAACTCATTTCATACAAACATTCCATTCATGCTTCAAACCTTTCCATTCCATGTTTTAAGACTTCTACAGGTACATTCTGCAATCAGTCAGACATTCTGCAGCCAATCAGACATTCTGTAGCCAGAGATCCTGAAGGCACTATCCAGTAATCACTTGATTTAGCAGCAAATTGATCCTACATATCCAAGACAACAAGAAAAATCAAAGGAGTTATGAGGACTAAAGATCAATGATTTTCAAAGGAGGACAAGGCGTATCAAAACCACACAAAAAAAACAAAATCAAAGGAAAGGCAAAGGTAAAAGTTATGAAATTATTATGGTGACAGATCATGAAAATTTTAGCATAGTTAAGTCATGTATGATTCAAAAAGGTTATTTTAATTATTCGTGTTGATCATGCCTATCAACCATATCATAAAAAATTTGGACAAAATCCCTTCCATCTTTCCATATCCGATCATCATTTAAAACTTAACGGTTAAGTACTGAAGTGATTTAATCAGTCACGTCACTAGGCCAAAGTATTTAATGATGATTTTGAATTTCTCACGAAATATCTCCGCAGTCTTTTCTTCCGTGATAACTCTCAACTCATTAATCCATGTGAATCACCCTCACCGCATTATACTCATTTCATAACTACTCCATATCATTTCTTTCCGTAGTCAATTCTTAGCCATTCCGGTCTGTAAAATAGAGGAAACATCTGTGGAGTAAAAACATCTCTTTAACAGCCATTTTCACAGCGGATAGAAGAGCAGTAAATTGAAGGTTGGAAATAGAAGCTATGGGTCTTGTAGTGAGGACCGAACCAGTTGGAACTAAGTACTTGGAGGGTTATCCACAAATCAAAGAAATGCTACAACAGGCTGGGTGGTTGCAATTTTTGGAAAAATTCAATGGTTTTCACAAAGAGGTGACTAAAACATTTGCACGGTCCTTCAATGGAGCGGAGGTCGAAATAGGAGATGTTAAATTCACCATTACAGAGGCTTTCATTGCAGAAGCAACAGAATTACCCAGGCAAGGAGAAAAGTGGTTCAAAAATATGGAATTTCATAATGAGGCATGGAGGCAAATACTCAAAACACCAGGTATGGATGTTTCCATTTTTAAGAAAGGTATTCCTAGCTCGGCACTAAAGAATAAATGGAGGAACATGTTGCTCATTTTGCAAAAATTTATAACTTGTGAAGGAAGATTTGGTACCCTCTATGTTTATCATATTCGATTAATGATGCATTTCTTAGAAGAAATCAATTTGCCCTTTTTCTTACTTCATAGCTTAAAGAGAATGGCCTCAAATGTACAAAAGAGGGTTCAATTTATGGAAACAACCTTGTATCACCATGGTTTAGTCAAAATCTTAATTTAACATCATTTGGGAAAAATGGGAGATAATTGGGATGAGTTTCTAGTAAGGAATCACTTTGAAGAACCCAAAGAATCTCCACCTGAAGGAAAACCTACAAGAAGAAGCAGGAGAAAGGAAATTTCCAAAGCTGTTGAAGTTGAAACTGGTAAATCAATACAAGAGGACAGTGAAGAGATGATTTCTGAGAAATTGGCTCAAATTAAGAAGCAGCTTAAGAAGGAGAGGATAATAAGAAAATATGCCAAAGACAGAGGAGAAGGGCCATCTCAACCGAGACGGAGCCACAGGCTTAGAGGTATACTAAAGAAAACAAAGGTTAGACAAACTAGAATCATAAACATTAAGGATGAAGAAACACCTACTACTAGATCACCTGAGTATTAGTATGAGGAGGATTTTGATGAAGGAGCTCCTGAAATAGACCCAGCACAACAAGAAATTTATAATTATGTTGAGACACTAGAGAAGAGAGCTTCAGAAAGTAGAAACAGAACTTCTAGTCCACCAAAATCTGCAATTGATATGCTAAGAAGAGATAAATATGAGTTAGAAGTACTCAATAGGCATATCTAGAATGAGAATGAAATTTTAAGGGAGCAGGTTAAGCTGAAAGGTGATATGAATACAACTCTGTCTCTACAAATGAAAAAGTTGCACAAGGCCAGTGAAAGATTGAAGAAGAAAAACAAAAAGTTAAGCAGGGCACTTACAAATTTGAGATTCAAGTTAGTCATAAGGAAGCCTAGAAGGCCATTGACTGTCACGCAAAGTAGAAGAAGAGGCTTAGATGTCCTAGCAGAGGTCTCAGAGTACATGGAAGAGTTGCATGAGGACATGCAAAAGCCTTGCAGTGGGGGTATGTTGAGCCCCAAAGATGTCCTTCTTTTCCACCACATTTCACTTCATTTCCTTTGTCCCTCATCAATTGCAGGCTTAAATGATCAATAGGATTGATTAGGATTAATTTAAGAATGTATATAATGACTAAATTGCTGTGTTTTCATGATTTTGTTATTGTAGCAATTTTTGACTAAGACTCGGCTATAGAACGCAATCATTCTGTAGCCAGTCGCCTATTCCGCAACTATCTTCATGTTTACGCAGGTTCCAGGTGTCACCTCAAGGAAAAACGCATATGGTCGTATTCCACTTCACTCCCCCATCATTTATTTCTCTCCACGAAGTTTGATCTCGAGTCTACAGGTGGTTATGTACTTGGGAAAACAAAACTAGGAGATAGACTTCTAATAGGACAAGGACTATACAGATGTCCTTAATCATAGTACGAGGCCACCACCAGAGTCCTAGTTTGATTTTAGTTGGGAAAGACAATTATTCCTGTTTTATCTCAAAGACAGTTATGTAATTTTGTTATAAGTATGGCTCGGGAGACCGAGAAACAGTTAGCTAGATTTATGTTTTATTGCTAGATCTTAGAAGACCGTAATACTCTGTTTTGAAGAATTTCTCCTTTAATGAAAGAAGCATCACTTTATTGCAAGAGATGAGTCAATCTTGAGTAGATTTTCATACTAATCCGGTGGTAGAGGGCCCCTGCTACCTGAGAAGCTTTGTTCATATGGTTTAGATAAGTAACTTAGCCTTGTTTCATTCCTAGTTTAATCAATTTTCTGAACTTTGTGTTTTTATACTTACTTGCAGCGGATGCCACAGTTAGTCTTATCCTTACAAACTCTTCCAAAATACCACTAACATTGAATGGGATATAACTGTACTATTTTAGGAGTTAGTTGCATTTCTCTAAACTTTATGATTTTGTGCTCAATTACATCAGTTGTTACAGCTAGTCTTATCCTTACAAACTCTTCCAAAATACCACTAACATTGGATGGGATATAGCTATAGTATTTTAGGAGTTAGTTGCATTTCTCTAAACTTTATGATTTTGTGCTCAATTACATCATTTGTTACAGCTAGTCTTGTTCTTATAAACTCTTCCAAAATATCACTAACCCTGGGTGAGACATAACTGTGGTGTTTTAGAGCTTTGTTGTGTTTTGTTGAATTTTATGCTTTTATGCTCATTTACATAACATGTTGCAGCCAGTCCTGTTCTATAAATTATTCCAAAAAACCACTAACTTTGAATGAGACAGAGCTGAAACATTTCATAGAATTAGTTGCATCTTAGTTCAGTTGAAATACTCTGGAGGTAGATGTCACTCTAGTTTAATTCTGTCACATTGTTTCAAGTTTGATAATGGCACTCTAGTTTAACTCTGTTCACCGTACTTTAAGATTAGATTATTGAAATTCTAGTTCAGTTCCAGTTCACTGTATTTCAAAGTTAGGGTAATAGCATTCTAGTTTATTTGTGATCACTGTGTTTCAATTTTGATCAATTGCATTCTAGTTCAGTGTTATCCATTGTTCTTTAAGTTGTATTAACTGTCAAAATTAGACTTCACGACCCTCATTGTTTACAAAATAATCTTGTTCCGAATTTCTATTAATGCATCATCATATGGACAGGAATGAGTTAGTAATATCAGTTTAAGGCCTTGATTATTCTGCAATCTTTTGCAATTTCACAAATAAGCCTTTTTCCCAAAAACTATTTTAGAAAATCTCTAACTTTCGAATAAGGCTTAGTAGTGACAAACGAAGCTGTAGAATGGATTAACCTTAGCATTACAAGTTAATTCAGAGTAGAAATATTATTGTGCTACAAATAATCTTTTTCCAATTGTGTTCCAATAAAATTTTAGCCATGGATGAGATTCTTTGTAATATTGTAAGATGGTTGTTTACTTAGGAGAACCTAATTTGCACTAAACTTGTCCTTTTCTTAAGCTATTCCAACATATTTCTAATAAATGAATTGGATGAGTTTATGTTATGAGTTATTGAGTTCATGTTGTGATTTATTTTCTTGCCATGAGTCATTATCAAACTTTGCATTTTCTGTTCTTTAGTATAGGTTTTGCTCTGTTTTTAGTGTAACCAACAACTGTTCTTTTTCAACATTTAGTTCTTTTCCTTCTTAACATAAAACCACAAAACCAAAAACATCATAAAAACATTAAACATAATGTAGTGAGAAACAGATACCTAGGCACATATAGTGCACCTCACTTCAGCAGTTTACTAACCCTGGTTGATAAGTTATGACCTCAATTTAGGAACAGTAAGTTGAGCACTACAGTAATAACATGTGAAGTTCCATTTCAAGCCGGAATTGAGAATGATAAGTCTGTCCCCCACTCTCCGTTCCAGTCCATGATTTCTAGAGGGGCGAGGGGATTCCGCTCGCCCAAATGAATAACAGAGGAATTAGTTGTTCCCCCAATGCTTAAATTTGTTGACACGGCCAATATTGGCCCAGCCACTACCGAACCAGAACATTTAGAGGCTCACGAAGCAGAAAAAGTTCTTGTGGAAACACCAGAACATAGAGTGGTCAATGAAAGTGTTGACCAGATGGAAGAAGTTCTCGGAGGAAACATAGAGGAAGAAACCCCTGGATATAGGGAGCCCGGCCAGAAGGATTTGAAAAGAGAATCTGCCGGGAATGCCGGCAGCATTCCGCTGCCTCTTGAGCCTGTCATAGGCCTAGAAACTGAGTTTATTGTTAAATAGGAATGGTTTGAACAGTGCGAGAAAAGAAGGTTGCCTCTCAAGAAGAAGTATCAGATGCAGTTCAGTGAAACCATGAGACTAAAAAAGGAGGTTCAAGATTTGAAAAATAAAGTTTCCTGGCTTAAAAGGAAGGTAAAAATCTACAAATGGAGGGCAATAAAGCCGAAAATCGAGGTCTCCACTATAGCTACCCAGACTAGCCCGATTGAAGAGTTGTTTGAAGGTCGAGAATTTGTACTAGCCGCTAAGATTCAAAATTGGCAGTCTACTGTAAGTAACCATAAAAAGGAAACATCTAGGGTTTGAGAATAGGTCGCCAGAGTCATCACAGGGTATATGGACCAATTATACAAGGTGTGGCTAAAGCAGGCCAAACAGAAGGCCAGATCAGAGGAATTGGAAGAACAAGTGCAGTTGTTGAAGATAGATAAGGAGAAGAAGTTCTCCCTGGCACAACAGCTAATGGCATGTAGACCCCCTGCACATAGCTATGCCCTATTCCTTCATGAACAATTTCTTTTCTTTTGTTTTGAAAGTATATATAAGGAGATTTGGTACAAAATTGAGGACCCCATTCAATTTCTCCGTATTTTAAAAACTCATGATATCATAGGACAACAGTTAATGTGCGAGCTCTACATGCATGGGTATTACTTAAGGCATGATCAGTCCTTTAACCCCGTTCCATTTGTGGGGGACATCCATTTAAGAGATTTCATCTCTTATACCATCATTCAGATTAAGTGGGGGAAGGCCTGGGCCACATTTGAGGAAAACCAAGCTGGAAGGCCATTAATGATGAGGAAAGAGCATGGCCAGTCCTCAAACATTTATAACAAGAATTATACATTTTTATAGATTGAGGGTCGCAGAGAACACATGTTGGAAACCCAAAAATGGTGTGCTGAATTATGTGTCGGCCAGATTACGATGTTCCGTAAAGAAGCGTTGGGCAATTTCCAGAAAAGGTGGATGTTGTCATCTTCAGCCATCATAAAATGAGAACCAATTGGGGCACCTAACTTTTCACGAGCTTTAGAGAGAATTCCATGTTTCGTGGCATGCATTCATACCTGTGGGGTCAGATGGATGGGATTGAGATTTCAATTTCCCCTTATCTGGTTTCCAGCCGAGCAGTATACTCTTACATACAACGTTGATCCAAAATGGTGGAAGGATGTTGTTTTGACAGAGGGATATAAACCACCAGGGACAGAAATGGCTGAAGAGTATGACCTTACACAAATTCATGCCGATCACAATCGGTCAAACATGGATCTGAGGAGACAATACGCTACATGAGGACATGCAGATAGACCAGTTGGGGGGAGATGTTAGGTACCGGATTTTTATACTTTCCTCTCCCATTTTACCCTATATTTCTATCTCTTTCTACCATTATTATTCTTAAACGCATGAGGTAAAACCCTTTTCCCTATATTTCATGGGATATTTTGTTAATGAAGTATTTGTCATGGAGGTTTTACCTTTTTACATATTGACTTTGATATTTCTTCAAATTTGGCTAAAACAGGAGCATTGCGGCCATGAGTCGAGGAACAACCCATCATCTCCAGTGTTTTCCTTATTTTTTGTTACAACATAACGGACTTGTTTGTATCAACGCCATTTCAGGCCTTTTTACAGTTTCCTGTTGGGCAACTAGGTTGTTGTTGTAACAAGATGTATTTTTGTAATTATGGAGTTGCTGAGAAGAATCGAGGGTTTCAGGACAATTGTATAAAGAGGCTTGTAGGCTGTGAATCGGGGTTAAGCCCTTTGACTTACAGATCTTGTAACGAATCTCTTCTATCATTAATTGAATGCACAATAGCTTATTGTTTCTCTTGTAATTCGTGATTTTACCGCAGCCCTGATCAGAGAGTTGGGCCCACTCTTCTAATCAGGTGTTGCATTTTCCTTTTCTTCTTGAAGTATTGTGTTTTAGCATGATTTATTTACTACTGTTACAATTTACATTTAATTTTTGTGGATTCCCTTTAATTTATGCAGTTCATTTCATTGATGTTACAGTGTTCTACATGTTATAGATTAAACCTGTGATCTACAACAGATCATGTGCTTGTATTTGCATATAATTTGTTGTTAGTCTTGAAATAACTAATGCCCTCAGGTTGATAATTTATGTGGAGAAAAGGGTTGAATTTTGTTCATATCCGGACACCAACAACAATCTTGACGCCATCATGTGATATAATATGACCCAAATACTCCACTTCTTGAACCCCAAAGGCACACTTGGAAGGATTTTCATATACTTGTTACTCTTCCAATGGTGTTAAGTACTTGTCAACATCTTATACATGCTCTTCCAAATATTGGTTGTGTTGATCATGTTAGCCCCCTACTAATTTTTGACAAGCAAACAGGGGGTCAAACTGTCTCTGAGCTTTCAAGGAACACATTCCTACTGAAAACACATCATCCTTGACGTCCCTTTATGCCCTTTGTCCTTTGTTTAATCCCCACTGCTGTTTCCATTTAAAAAGCCTCTCTGTTATAAAGAAGAATGCCTCAAAAGGGCTTTTCCCTCTTATTTTATTCCCACTAATCCTCTGTTTCTTCACCTTTTTCCCCTCTCCTAATTTCTCATTAATCCCTCATTACTCATCCAATTCCCCTTTAAACCTCACAAATACCATTTGTTTGTCTGAAAATTCTTTCATCCCCCTTACTGTTACCCCTTGTTGGCCTTTAAATGCATTAAAAACGGGCCAAAAACCCACTTTCCACCTTATGACAGGCCAAGCCCCTTTAAGGCTAGCCCCTTAACCACTTCCCCATATGCCCCGAGTGCTAAGACCAAGCGCTAAGGCCTGGGTGCTAATCGCAATCGCAACTTTCAGGAGGTGTGTTTTTGTGTTATACAAAAAAATTCCAATGCGATTGGGGTTGGTCGTTTGGCCTCCGCTAAGATCTGAGCCGTCGCTTTTTGTAAAATCCGACGGTTAGCACTAGTTCTGTTATGCGCCCGTCGCCCCGGTCCATCCACTCTTCTGATTTCATTAGAGTCATCGATATGTCTCCAGATCGGATGGCGGTCGCATAATCACATAACCGCTCCAATCACAATTGGAACTTTTGTTGTCCCACCCTTCCGTCATCCCCGATTGCGATCCCCCGATTGAATTCGAGCCATCCGTCCTGTATGATCCAACGGCTCAGATATCATCGCTCCTTGCTCGTTACCCTGTCTGTCTTCCCTTCTGGTTGAATCCTCACCGTTGATCCCCTTTCGCGATCCAACAGTTGGCGCTTGATCGCACCGTCGCTCCAATCGCAATCGCAAGTTATAAAATTAGCACCCTCTGCCTCTTCCGATTGCGATTTGTCGATTAGATCGTGACTGTCCGTATGATCCAAGATTGACGGTCCACATCGCATCGCGCTTCTTCATCGGAGCCTCTGTTAACCTCACCATTCAACCTCCGCCGTTGATCTCCTCCTGAGATCAAAAGTCCAAAGTTAATCGCCCTTCGCTTGCCGGGTCCCACCATCAAATGGCCCGCATTCATTCATTTCTATCATTTTTCTTCATAAATCTACCCAAACACTAAACTTTGGGTTTTAGCATTAATTCTTGTTTCTCCCCCCCCCCCCCATTTTCACTTGCATTCACCATTTCTGTTGTTCTCCACTGCTGCGCCACCATCCATAGGCCTCCACAGCAATTCTTCTGCCACTGCCCTGGATTGTTTGACAAGTTTATTTCATTATGCAGGGTTTACAGAGTGAGATTGCACTCTGCCTCTACAGTCACGGCCACTGCGGCTGAAAGTGCAGAGAGGTCATTATAGCAGCGGCCAAGTGAAGCAGCAGAAATAGATTTAAGGGATTTGGACTTGTTAATTGAATATTTAGAGCCTAATCCCGTATTCAAAGGATAAAGATGTATTTTGAAGAACCAAAGAGCACACGAAATAGCCATATCTGTGTTTGAATATCTGCAGGACGCTTTTCTCCAGGCAGTACATCTTCCCATTAAAGCCTCCATGCCTCCTCGAGCCCATAAATAGTCGATTACGCTGACAGAAGCCTCTTAAAAACTGTCAGGATCAACAGTTATGGAGTATGGAGGCCCGCAGATTTTCTACTCAGTTCATCAATTCCCGAAGGCAGAACAGAGAGCTTTACAACCAGAAGGACTTCAAGAAGACATCCGAGGTCAATCCCGACCTAATAGAAATCTCTGGACCAGACTACAGAGTACAACGTAAGGTTATTGAGCAGTGTGGGCGTGAACACTTCCGCCATGTTGTCTTAATGAATCAAATTAAATGAAATATCTACTCCCGCTATCACTCATTCTCCTATAAGAACCCCAAAGAATAGACTGTAAAGGGGTTCCAGATTTTCAGAAAATTAGGCAGTAAGAGAATTTTGTATGCATTTTTGTCGAACTTTTATATGAATGCACAGATCCTGTTGGGTTTCCGTGAGGAGGAGTTCCATATTTAATGAGGATTCTGGTATTTAGTGTCTCATAGTTTGTAACTTCTCCCTTTATGTGTTAGTTTAATTGTTCATTTCGTTTCATCCGCCTTTATTGTATCATGTTCTGGAATGCGAGTGGCTCACTAGTTTTTGGTATGGATTTATCCTAGTTGATACCCATGCTTGAACTAGTCAAGCACTTTAAATATGGTTCAGGCATGATATATTGTTTCATTTTTCACTTCAACCATATTTCTACTATATTAGCTTCTTTGGGAGGTTATTTTTAAAACGCTATTGCCATGTATGGATTCTTAAATTGATAAGCCCATTACATGGTGATATTGTGTATCTGGATATCATCTCAATGACATTTAGTGTTATCTCAATCTTTCATACGCAATAATCACCTTCTGATTATTTATTTCTGTGAGGCATTTTCGAACCGTCCCTCTTTACAGTAAGCTGCCTCTGAATTGTCTGACACATTTGTATTAGAATTCCACACCTTGCCTCTGCAGTATTGCTTTCCCTGCGTCCCTTTTCTAAAAGTTTTGGTCCCATTCAAGTTAACCCCCCTGTTTACAGGAGATAGCATGAGAGCCTTTTGTTGATAACTCCCCCTGTTATATCACACGCTCCTTGCTATATAAGATGTCCTAGGCACTAGTCTTTCACAACTCAAGGCTGTCTCTAGGGTCGAAAACATCTTTTTGGCACCATTTCCGGGGAATAAAGTTAAGAAAATTTGAATCCCTGGGCCTCGAAAAAATATTTATTCACTCTTCAGAAAGGTGAGCATGAAGAGTTGAGAGTTGTAGATCCCTCACCTTGGCGACTCCACAGTTCCTAAATGATTAAAAGACTCCACTGGTGATCAGTAGGCCGTTGATTATCTTGGTTTAACGAGACTCCACTGGGAGACCATGTCGTAGTACAACATCAGCCATGCTGAAGATCGAGCCACTTCACCAATGGAAGACTATGAGCAGTTTGCAAAAATGCATCCAATTTTCATAGCAGAGTGTCGAGATGAAATTTCATGTGGCTTGGCAAAACTGGAAGTGGAGGACCTTCCACGGGTTATTCTTCTTCCCAGCTTAAGTTTTAAACCCGTGCTTAAGAAAATCTTTCTAGAATTGGTGGTTGAAAGATATGAAGCTGAGATTGAACTTCTGAACTCAAAAGAAAAATCGTATCAGTTCAGAGATCCGAGAGCCTTTTTGGAAAGTCTCCCGCCCCCTAAAAGATAACAGATTCCACTGGCTTTCGAAGTACAAGAAGAAGATGATCCGGTTCTCAAGAGCCACATTGAAGACGCAGTGGAAGATGCAGAAATCAAAGCTGCCTAGGATGTAAACAGCCTACCAGTCATGGCAGGCCAGAAAGAAAAGAGTGTAAATCATGTGTTCATTGATCCTGTGGCAAAATATATGGAGGACCGGATTAGCTCAAATTCTCCAGCAGCGCAAAACACGTCAGAGCTCCAAGAGGATTCAGCAGCAATGAACGATGAATCCTCCGGTTCAGAAGATAAAGGAGACACTCTACCCCAAGAGAGTTTTCTTCTCAATCCAATGGAAGAAGAAGAGATCCTGGTTGAAGCCTACCTGCAAAATATTCATAACCAGGTATCTTTTCATGATCCTTATGCTCATTTCCTGCAAACATTTAAGGAAGGATCAAAGGTCTTGTTGAGTAGCATGTTCCGAACAGAAAGAAGATTTTTTGAAGCCATTGTTGAATAACAGGAAGAGTGGGAGCAGCCCTACCTATCTAGTCTGCTCAAGCAGCTAGGTAGAACAGACCAGTCATGCGATCACTTGATGGACTGGTTGCATTGGAAGACAATGTTTGTAAGCTAGACTTGTAAATAGTCCAGTTAGAGTAGGGTAGGTAGGAAAAACTCAATAAAGCTTATTTGGTGAGCACGTAGTTAGTTGTTTTAATTTCTGCAAAGTCCAACAAGCCAGACAGTATAATCCTGGCTTGGCTATTTTCAATTTTTGTTTTAGAATGTAGAGAAGAAATCTGCTAGACAGTTTAATCCTAGCAGATGTAGTTTAGGTAGAGAAAATATGAGACCAACAGTTTAATCTGGTCTCATGGAGTAATAAGGGTAGAAGTAAAATAGGTTTATTTTTCATGTTTGTAAAAATTGATGATGTAGGTGGTCTGCGAAGTTCTCGACACGCCCAAGGATGAACGTGTTGTCCCCAGGTGGAGCTAATGTTGATCATGTTAGCCCCCTACTAATTTTTGATAACCAAACAGGGGGTCAAACTGTCTCTGAGCTTTCAAGGAACGCATTCCTGCTGAAAACACATCATCCTTGAAGTCCCTTTATTCCCTTTGTCCTTTGATGAATCCCCACTGCTATTTCCAGTTAAAAAGCCTCTCTGTTGTAAAGAAGAATGCCCTAAAAGGCCTTTTCCCTCTTATTTTATTCCCACTAATCCTCTGTTTCTTCACCTTTTTCCCCTCTCCTAATTTCTCATTAATACCTCATTACTCATCCAATTCCCCTTTAAACCTCACAAATACCCATTGTTTGGCTGAAAATCCCTTCATCCCCCTTACCGTTACCCCTTGTTGGCCTTTAAATGCATTAAAAACGGGCCAAAAACCCACTTTCCACCTTATGACAGGCCAAGCCCCATTAAGGCTAGCCCCTTAACCACTTCCCCATATGCCCCGAGTGCTAAGACCAAGCGCTAAGGCCTGGGTGATAATCGCAATCGCAACTTTCGGGAGGCGTGTTTCTGTGTTGTATGAAAAAATCCCGATGCGATTGGGGTTGGTCGTTTTGCCTCCGCTAAGATCTGAGTCATCGCTTTTTGTAAGATCCGACGGTCAGCGCTAGTTCCACTGTGCGCCCGTCACCCCGGTCCATCCACTCCTCCAATTTCAGTAGAGCCGTCGATCTGTCTCCAGATCGGATGGCGGTTGCATAATCGCATCACCGCTCCAATCGTAATCAGCACTTTTTGTTGTCCCACCCTTTCGTCATCCCCGATTGCGATCCCCCGATTCAATCCGATCCGTCCATCCTATATGATACAACGGCTCAGATCTCATCGCTCCTTGCTCATTACCCCGTCTGTCTTCCCTTCTGATTGAATCCCCACCGTTGATCCCCTTTCGCGATCCAACGGTTGGCGCTTGATCGCACTGTCGCTCCAATCGCAATCGCAAGTTCTAAAATTAGCACCCTCTGCCTCTTCCGATTGTGATTTGCCAATTAGATCGTGACCGTCCGTATGATCCAAGATCGACGATCTGCATTGCATTGCGCTTTTCACTCACCTTTCTTCATCGGAGCCTCTGTTAACCTCACCATTCAACCTCCGCCGTTGATCTCCTCCTAAGATCAACGATGCAAAGTTAATCACCCTCCGCCTGCCGGGTCCCACCATCAAATGGCCCACATTCATTAATTTCTATCATTTTTCTTTGTAAATATACCCAAACAGTAAACTTTGGGTTTTAGCATTAATTCTTGTTTCTTCCCCCCCCATTTTCTCTTGCATTCACCATTTCCACTGTTCTCCACTGCTGCGCCACCATCCATAGGCCTCCACAGCAATTCTTCCGCCACCGCCCTGGATTGTTTGACAAGTTTATTTCATTGTGCAGGGTTTACAGAGTGAGATTGCACTCTGCCTCTACAGTCATGGCCACTGTGGCTGAAAGTTCAGAGAGGCCATTACAGCAGCGGCCAAGTGAAGCAACAGAAATAGATTTAAGGGATTTGGACTTGTTAATTGAATATTTAGAGCCTAATACCGTATTCAAAGGATAAAGATGCATTTTTTAGACCCAAAGAGCACACGTAATAGCCATATCTGTGTTTGAATATCTGCGGGGCGTTTTTCTCCAGGAATTACATCTTCCCATTAAAGCCTCCATGCCTCCTCAAGCCCAAAAATAGTTGATTATGCTGACAGAAGCCTCTTAAAAACTGTCAGGATCAGCAATTATGGAGTATGGAGGCCCACAGATTTTCTACTCAGTTCATCAATTCCCGAAGGCAGAACAGAGAGCTTTACAACTAGAAGGACTTCAAGAAGACATCCGAGGTCAATCTCGACCTGACAGAAATCTCTGGACCAGACTATAGAGTACAACGTAAGGTTATTGAGCAGTATGGGCGTGAACGCTTCCGCCATGCTGTCTTAATGAATCAAATTAAATGAAATATCTACTCTCGCTATCACTCATTCTCCTATAAGAACCCCAAAGAATAGACTGTAAAGGGGTTCCAGATTTTCAGAAAATTAGGCAGTAAGAGAATTTTGTATGCATTTTTGTCGAACTTTTATATGAATGCACAGAGCCCGTTGGGTTTCAGTGAGGAGGAGTTCCATCTTTAATGAGGATTTTGGTATTTAGTGTCTCATAGTTTGTAACTTCTCCCTTTATGTGTTAGTTTAATTGTTCATTTCGTTTCATCCGCCTTTCTTTTATCATGTTCTAGAATGCGAGTGGCTCACTGGTTTTTGGTATGGATTTATCCTAGTTGGTACCCATGCTCGAACTAGTCAAGCGCTTTAAATATGGCTCGGGCATGATATACCGTTTCACTTTTCACTTCAACCATATTTATGCTATATTAGCTTCTTTGGGAGGTTATTTTTAAAACGCTATTTCCATGTATGGATTCTTAAATTGATAAGCCCATTACATGGTGATATTGTGTATCTGGATATCATCTCAATGAAAGTTAGTGTTATCTCAATCTTTCATACGCAGTAATCACCTTCTGATTATTTATTTCCGTGAGGCATTTTCGAACTGGCCCTCTTTACAGTAAGCTGCCTCTGAATTGTCTGACGCATTTGTATTAGAATTCCACACCTTGCCTCTGCAGTATTTATTTCCCTGTATCCCTTTTCTGAAAGTTTTGGCCCCATTCAAGTTAATCCCCCTGTTTACAGGAGATAGCATGAGAGAATTTTGTTGATAACTCCCCATGTTATATCACACACTCCTTGCTATATAAGATGTCCTAGGCACTGGTCTTTCACAACTCAAGGTTGTCTCTAGGGTCGAAAACAGGTTGTAAATTAGTATGTCATCGAAAAGAACTAGCACAATTTTTATAGGGTTTGAAAATAGAATTCAACAAGCTTTAAAGTGTTGAAGGTGCATTTATAAGTCCAAATGGCATAACTAAAAACTCATAATGACCTTCGTATTTTATACAGCCTTTTTTTGGAATGGATTCTTTCCTCATTATGATTTGATTATATCCAGAATGAAGATCCAACTTAGTAAATAAAATTTCCCTATGTAATTCATCTAAGAATTCATCAATGACAAGAATAGGAAACTTATCTTTGATTGTCAAGTTGTTGCACATTTTGTGTATCTTGGAAACATACGCCATGAACCATCCTTTTTTATAACCATCACCATAGGTGAAGAGAAATCACTCTAGCTATTTTTCATGATGCCTGCCTATAACATTTCTTAAACCATATTCTCAATCTCACTCTTTGGTGCATGTGGATATTTGTAAGGCCTAATGTTAGGAGGTACACTTCTAAGTCACAAATGAATAGCATGGTCATGTTCTCGAATAGGTGGAAGACCCTTAGGAATTTCTCCAAATATATCAGCATGATTTTTGATAAATTTTGGAAGATCCACTGGAGCAAAGGATAGAGATGTTTGAATATCCAATAAACGTAATTGTTCAACTACACCTTGGTGTCCATTTTTTACCAATTTTGTCATGCGACTAGATCTTATCACTTTAATGGGTTCCCTTGGATACATATAAGCTCAATTTCCTTTCTCAAGAAAATATTATGATCTTGGAAATTAAGGGCCATTGTTCCTAATTATTGTAACCATTAGACCCCTAATACAACTTAAACACCACCCATTTGGATTGCAATCATGGGACTAGTAAAAAAATTCTCCCACGTATTCAACTTAATCTTATTGCACTTCCTTGAATAATTTATGGTACCACCATCCGCAATCATCACTTCTAATTTTGGTGCTAGATACACAAAAATGTTAAGTTGTTCTGGATACAAAATTTCCCTTACAGTTTTCTAAATGAAATGGGCCCCCTTTTTCATATATTTAATTTTTGGATTGTTTGATTGCCTTTATTGATCCTTGAACATCAATTTATCCTTATTATTATTTATTTAACCTTTCAATGAATGAAAAAAGAATTTATTGTTTCATGATTGTCTATTTGATCCTTGGAACAAGTTTGGAATATGTTTCTTTATGATTGGATCTATGGTTTTTTTCATGATGATTATTTTTTTATACAATGATGATTTATTACAATTCCTAATGTTGTTATTAGTATAGTTTAGTGTTTGTCCCTATGATTTCTTAAGAGGTTAAAATAACTTCTATTTTTATTACTCTTATGTTGTATGGACACCTCTTTTTCATAATCCTAACAACATTAGCCATCATCCTTTGTTAAATGGTTTTAACCTATTTATATAATATATAGTGTTTTGGAGGCGATTTTTATAGGTATACGGTATCGACCCCTCCAAAAAATGGATTAAAGATATACTATTGAAACATATGTATTTAATGGATCATACTATATGAATTGATAACTTTGTTTAATTTTAGTGTTTTATTATTATGCCAATCCCTATAATATTTAAATCAAATAGTGCACAATCATGTCATTCGATATGTGAAGAGGCTAGCAATTAATCGTTTGATTGGATTATATAGTTATGTGGAAATAATGGTATGAGTGGCTCATTTCACGCTTGACATGTCGATTAGGGTTACTTTGAATAATTATGAGGTTTGATTCATTTCATTATGTTCTAGAACTGGTATTATTGTGACCTTTTACTATTGGTACTTGACCCTCATTATCATGTCAACCACCTCATACCCAAAACTTACCTAACTCTGTATGCAACCATTGTTTCATCCATTCAAAACCCTACTATGACTCCTTCACAGAGGTATCTAGGATATCATTTGTTGGATTTCATTCTATTAAAACCCTATTATTATTGCTTTGTCATTTCATTGTTGATAATATGGTTGAACCCTTCACCTTTTTAATGGCCCCGGTTGTAAGGTTGAGTCCATTGGGGTGAAACAATAGAGGCCTATGAAGAATAATTATCTTTATTAAAACTGGTGGGTTGGTGGGATTTTATACAATCTTTATGAGGGCTCAATGTTGAAGTGGTGAAGGAGTTTACATAGACCTGCAATGGAAAGGTCGCACGAGTTGGGGATGTGAAAATTCTAGTGAACGAGGCTTTTATTGCTGGGGCTATGTGGTTGTCTTCAGAAGGTGAAAAATGGCCAAAGAATTGTCCATTTATAAATATTCCTTGTGATAAGTTCTTCATATTAAAGGAAACGTCATATAATTTGAAAGGTATGCCCATAACCCTATTAAAGAGTAAATGTTGTGAGTTACTTATTATTTTCAAGCAATATAGAATGTGCATTATAGGAAATTTCAGCCTAAAATTTCCCATGAAAATTTCATGTAATTTCCATGTCATAATGTGTAAACCAATCAAAATCCTTTAAATTTAAAAGAGGTACATGTATCTATTTTGGAGGGAAAAGAAGAAAAACTACTTTTTTTACTTGTATTTTTAGCTTATCTACTTATAGGCTTACCCAAATTTTAAGTGTAGGCACTCGCTGGATGCGGAATTAAATTCCACATCCAATGAGTACCCATTATAGATACTTTTGAGAAGACTCACATTGCCAATAATTGAAGAACATGTTTTTTAATGTATCTTCAATTTTTGGCAATGTGGGTTTTCTCAGAAGTATGCATAGCGGGTACTCGTCGGATGTGGAGTTTAATTCTACACCCAATGAGTGTCTACACTTGAAATTTGGGTAAACCTATAAGGAGATAAGCTAAAAATACAAGTAAAAAAAGTAATTTTGTTCTTTTCCCTCCAAAATTCATAACTCTTATTTTATTACTTTAACTATTATTTTATTATTTTTCCTTAGTAGGCCACTTTTAGGCTAAAATTTGCTCTAATGTGAGGACCACTATGGTATTGTGTTCTATTACCATTTTCGGTTGATTGTGATGTTTTTAGGCTACAAGTTGAATCTCCCTTACTATTTTGATAAAATTATTCTGAAAATGGCTAAATTATATCAAAGTGGTTTTAAGAATCTATACTATAACTTTTTTAATTATGAACTAATTCACGTTTTGGTAGAATTTTGATTGACTAAATTGGGGGATTACTGAGGTTTTCCTTCTTAGAAACAATTTTATCAAACCTTTAGAAAATTGTGGGGAAAAGATCCCACTACAGGTTGAAGAATTTGTTGGTAGTTTTCCAGAAAAAAAAATTAGAAAACCTCTCCTCACCACCTTGTCCAAGCCCACTTCCTGAAAACCCTAGCTACCAATTTCGTTTGGATATGCCCAATGACCAAAAGGAAGAGCTTGCATGCTTTGCTTTCACTCAAATCACTTGATTTAAATTCGATGAAACAAACCTCATCCCTACTCTCATAGAAAATTTTGAATATGATTCAAATGCCTTTGTGCACTCTAAACCTACAACAATAGCCATTGATCAGAAAAAAAAATACTCACACCTTCCCAAGTCAGAAGAAAACAACTTGCTCGACAAATCTCCTGAGCTAAAATAAATAGACATAAAAATAATTCAACCACTACCATATATGTCCCTATAGATATTCTTGAGGATCCTTCTTCACCCAAGAAGGAAAAGCCACAAACCAAACCTACCAAATATTTTGAATACAATTTTCTCTTCAATAAGTTCGACGATACTCCATTTGAGTCTGAAAACGATTGTAAAAATCAGAATGGCTCACACAAATGCTGCAAAGTTGGTAATAGGAAGAGAAGTATGCAATCATAGTTCCTTACCTCAAAAACGAAGTCCATCAATTATAAGACAAAATTGCAAATCTTAGACTAAAAACAATTTTTTCACATAACAATGTGATAAACAAACTATTAGCTTAAGGAAAAAATTCAATTGCTCAAGAAACAAGTTGTGATTAAATATTTTGGGTGTTAATGTGATAATTATTTCTGATCTACAAAGTTTTATTTCATCCAAATGAATAAAGTTTGAGTCAAAGGTTTTATGTTTTCTTGTTATTCAAAAGTAAGAATATTTGTTTGTTGGTTTGTTAATTTCATTCATAGTAGCTATAGAAACACCTATTCGGTCACCACTATTATAGATAGAAAATTGTTTCTTAATTGGATTTACGTGTTATCCTATAAGTAATATATGCAGCTCCATGACCGAATATAAGTTTCTCATTTAGTAATCTTTAGTTTTTGTTCCATGTTGATCTTGAATATTAGTTGTCATATGTTTTATTTTGAGTGTTGTCGATATGACCAATGTGGTTGAATGAGTGGGATAAACATTCATACTTATATTTTGGGAACAATAATCTCTATTTTTTATTTGTAATTATTTTGTATGAGGTATATTTTTGCATAAATACACTTATCATATATTGAAATGGGGAGACCAAATCCTATACAAAGGAGGGATACATAGACGAAGTTGAACATTTTGTGACATTGAAACTTTACATTATCTACTATAATTTTTATATTGAATGTTTTTTTAATATAATACTCATTTATGCTATTTTAATATCTCATTATTACCGTTTTGGAGTTTCAACGATTTCCTTACTGTGATTTAACAAATATTGAGGTTTAAATATCACTCACTTGACTGTGTTTCAATGGGATGATGTTAATAATAATTGATTCACGTGTCTGTCTCTCACTAATTTTGTTTTTTTGGTGTTTTGGATAAAGTTATTTTTCTTATTATTGTTATCTATGGGATATAACTAGATTTAAATATTATGTGAAAATTTGGTTTATAAAATACTTTTTGTTAATTGAAAATTGATACATATATGTAAATGGATGCAAACAAAATTAGTGATTATATCGTTTTATTTTGTTGATACTACTTCTTCTTCTTCTTTTTTCATTTTTCTTTCTTTCATCTATTATAATTTGATGTATCTAATCCATTGATGTATCTAATCTGTATTAAATGGATGACTAATCTAAATTAAGTCTTATTGTTAATCATATTTTATGTATTTTATTTTTTATTTTAAAATATGAAATTCATTAAATCAAGTGAAATTCATTTCATTTTTCTTAAAAGTAATTTAACAAGTATAGTTGTGTTCTTTCTTGTTATTTTTTGATTTTTTTTACATAAAATTCAGTTGTATTTTATAATTAATAATTAGTATTTTTATAAAAATATAATTCATTTTTTTAATTTTTTATAACCTACCACTTTACACTAGTTATAGTTCTTCTTCTGGTGATTTTATCAACTATGTTTTTGTACATAATTTTTAACCCCCCTAATTAGTTTTAAATATACATAATAAGATACTGAGTTGAAATATAATTATTTATTTCTTGAAAGAGAAGTAAATATGTGGCTAACAAAGCCACCAAACCTGTTAGGAATAGGTACTCCCAATGGCTTGGGATATTAAATAACCTTGGTCTAGGTTGTCTCCTCATGTTAACGAGTGGTAATTTATGCTTCTCAACGGGGTAGAACTTGAATCAATCAATATTGTTACCTTTTTCATTTTGATATATCCCTCAATAATGAGGGTTTGTGGATTACTGATGTCGGCCAATGCATGGCAAGATATCAATGGATTTGTTTCTTCTAGCTCTAGATCTTATGAAGTTTCCACTTCTTGGTCTTCTTCTTCTTCACAATATATGCAGAATAATTTCTTCTCGCAACCACTTATGCACTTTTGTATAATTGCCAAAGTTGAAACATAGTCCCTTTCTTGTATTTCATCCATTTGCGGAGGAGTCTACCTTGTTGGTTTAGAAAAGGGAGCCATATTTTCTCTATAGTTATTAGTGACCAATTTTCTAGTGGTCATATTTTTAATTTCAATTTTCCTTACCAAACTGAAAGAATGCTCTAGATATTTAGGTTCAAAGAGACACACCTCGTGTTGTATGCTTTCCTTTAAAGTACCCATAAAATTTGTCTAACAATTTGTCCTCTAAAATATTCTTTATTCTAAGAACCCACTTTTGGAATTGTTGAATGTGCTCTATAACAATATCTTTTTGTCAAATATTTACTAATTGACTAAAGAACATGTTTCTATTAATATTCTCGTAATGTGCTATCAATTCCTCTTTAAAAATGGACCAAGATATAACATAATATTTTTTTCTTTCACAAATCCATTGATGTCATACATGTTGATCTTGTTCTAAAAACATGGATGCAATATTTACCTTTCCTAAGGATGCCACTTGTTGTAGATAAAAGTATTGCTCCATCTGAAATATCAATGTTACAAGTTCATTACCATCAAATTTTCTCATACCAATCTTCAGAATGTAGTAGTTCCTTAGTTTTGACTTGAAGAAATGATGTGGATCTTGGATTGAAAAATCATGATTATGGTTTTGTGATTCAAAATTTTAGCTCTCTAATTGTAATATTCGCTCCCATATTAGATTGATTCTCAACAACATGTTTCTCCTTATGTTCACAATTTCCCTGGATCTCCACATCCCTTTTAGGAAGCCTCTCCAAGAGAATATTTTCCATGGAAATCAAGGATTTTTGCATTCCTTATTTTCATTCATCTTCTTTTCCATTTCTCTTTTAACCTTTTCTTAAGAACCTAAAAAATCGACCTTTTTCAACATACCACCGTCCATTTCATTAACTTTCCTCTCTAGTTGAAATAATCTAAATTCTACGTCTTCACTTTCTTCATGAGTCAAGGATGAGCCTTCAGTATATTTAATTGGTGTAATGGATTTCTTTGGAGGAATGTTGGAAAATAATAATATCCATATTCCTTATTACAACCAAAAAGAGAGGGGATATTCTAATGACCAATTAGGTCAATAGTAATTTATGTAGCTTAATTTGGATCTTATTTTTTATTTTTTGACACTTTGATATATATTTTCCACAATTCCACATGTGTGAACCAAATCTGATGTGGCAACTAAAAGTTATAGTAACTTTCTCAAAAATTGTTGATTTTTTGGCCTCTTCCCATGAGAAAACTTGTATAGCATTCCACATGTCAAATTCTTGAAATATAATTCTAGAACATGTAGCTGAGGTACTTTTATATGTCTCTTAAAATTCTTGAATATTTCATAGTCTGTAAATTTCCAAACAAGAATATATAACAAAAATACTAAGTTAACATGTTTAAAATTTATTTCATGACTGTTCAGACACCCTAACTTACACAAGGTATAAATCCAAAGTATAGCAAACAAAAATGTCAACATAGATCCATACATTCAGTGATATTTCTCCTTAATATGGTTCAAGTTTCACTTTATGAAACCTTACAAAAAAATGTATAAAAAAAATACCAAACTCACCTGCTTGAGACTGAATTCTAGAGAATACATAGACCCTAACTTTCTTAGAGCATATATCAGAAAATATAGCAAACCAATATTTGAAAATTAGACTATATTTCCACCACATTTTCTCCTCAACATGGTCAAAGAAAATTAATAGTGAAAATTATGAGTTGGCCTACTTGATACAAAATTTAGGAGCATTCAGAAACCCTAACTTCCTTACACCATATCTCCTAAAATAAAGGGAACCAAAATATGAAACTTGAACCAAATATTTCTTTAGATGTATTCTCATATTCTCTAGATTTCACCATCAGAAACCTCCTATAAAAAAATTATATTGAAAATTCCATGATAACTTGTTTGAAGCAACAAAACCATAGGATCATGAGCTCTGATACCAAATGTTATGATCGTTTCACCTTAAAAATGATAAGAAACCATTAATTATAATACACTTCAAAGGGGGGCCTCCTTATACAAGAAATACAATCAATATTTGATGATCTCTCTCTCTCTCTCTCTCTCTCTCTCTCTCTCTCTCTCTCTATATATATATATATATATATATATATATCTGAGAAAAAAAAGATACAATTATAATAAAATGGGACCATGAGGGGTTTCTAGCCTACATATGTGTTGTTGGATAGCTTGACCCCACGTCGATAGAGTCGAGGAGTTGACCAAGTTAACATAGTGGTTTGGAGCCCCTCTCTCTCTCTCTCTCTCTCTCTCTCTCTCTCTCTCTCTCTCTATATATATATATATATATATATATATATATATATATATATATATATATATATATATATATATATATATATATATATATATAAGAGAAAAAAGATACAATTATAATAAAATGGGACCATGAAGGTTTCTAGCCTACATAATAATATTGTTAGATAAACTTGACTCGGCGATAGAGTCAGAGTTGACCAAGTTAACATAGTGGTTTTGGGCCCGTGTTTCTTTTGGTAATTTGGTCATGGTTTTCATGTGATAGAGCCTTTAAAAGGCTAGAAAAATTCATTTTCATGTGGCTAGGGAGGTGAGTGGTGAAGGCTCATTTGGCCAACTTGGCCAAGGTTTTGGCCAAGGGATAATGGAATTTCATTACTTTGGAGTTTTCCCTAGATTTGGGGTTTTAATAGGGAAAATATTGTGTTATATGTGTTTAATGATTTTTTATTGTTGTTGGTTTTCATTTTTTCTCTCAGTAAATCTTTGTAATGTTTTATACCTCTCTGATAAATTTTCTAACATGTAGTATCAAAGTCGAAGGTGGATGTATTTTGGGTTCATATGGTCAATTATGTTTCCAAGCATTTGTTTGACCTAGTGGATGGAGATATTTAATTGCAAATCAGGAAATCAACATGGTCGATCTGAAGTGTGGAATGAAGCACCGATTTTTCAAGTTATGTTTGTAGTGCATGGTGATCTAGATTTGAAGTTATATAATTGAGGAAGATGATTGAATGGTAGCATGTGCGAGTGTGTGGTTTAAGGATATGGTTATAAAATAGGGCACAAGAATCCCATGTAGGATTCCGACAGTGGAAATTACTGCATATCTATTCAATTTTATCACTCGAAAATGAAATTCAAGAGAGTGCAGGATGTTGGATTTTTGAAACACCTAATGTGGGTGAAGCACTTTGTGGAGGTGCAAGCCTTGGTGGATGAAACATAACAACAGTTGGGCATAACAAAAAAAAATTTGCATAGGAGCTCATATGGTTCGTGGTGCCATCGTTGACCCCTGCAAATATCCCCATAATCGAGGCATTGTTGGCATCCATGTGTAGGAGAATGAAGCTTATGAGTTAGTGGTATATGCCTACATTGAAGGTGGCATGGATTATCTAGACATCACAAGAGAGCCTAATTTAATAAACAAATGGCGGCCACCTACCACCAAAGGGTTGAGGTGAAGAGGTCTCTCATTATTTCTACCTGCGGCTATGATTCAATCCCGGTGGAGTTGGGCGTCATTTTCATTCTAGGTAGTGGAAGTCGCCCTTCATGGAAAATAGTGTGGATTCATATTTTTTGTTGGATATTGATAAGATAATTGTGGGGAATATCAGGGCATTTCAATATTCATTTTTGGCTATATCCAATACATATGATTTGTATAAGCATAGGAGATATATGCCCAAGTGGGTCAAGCCTCAGATACATAGTCCACCTATAAAGAAAGCTAAGATGATAAAACACAGTATGGATTGTTTAAGGAAAGAAAAATTTTCTAGAATGGGAAAGGGTGCAATAAATGAATATTATTCCCAATCTAGTCCTCCAAGAATTTACACATAATTTGGCACGCATAAGGAATCAACCATAGGAATGGATTCTCAAAACATTGATTTCAAAATTGGTGGAAGTAAATCTTTAGAATGGAGGCCACATGCATGATGAAATCATGTGGAGGATTAAACTTACATGAAGATGATGCTAAGGATATCACATGCAACAAGGATCACACAAGATATCAACCACAATGTTGAGTTTTTTTTTTGGATTGGACCATAGTCTTGTAATATAGAGTATTATGTTGAAGCATGATGAAGGGTCATATTTTAGGTAGTAGTGTGAATATTGGGAAAAAGGAGCATTAGATGTGAAAAAATGAGAGGATGTTAATATAAGGGAGATCAATAATAATAATAAAAATTTATTCGAGAGAGGTTAAAAAAATTTCATTTAAATGGGCATACTATTGTAAGGGCTGGTAAGGTATGTGTACCCTTCGAAAATTTCCAGTAAAGTATGGTTTTAGAACTAGGTGATAGGGGAGATGTTGTTTTAGTAGATACCCTGGGTATAACCTTTCGGGGGGTAAGGGCTAGAGTGAGTGGGGTTGAATCACTTGGAATATTTGGCTAGATTTAGTGAAGGAAACCCCAAATCAATATTTAAAGGGGGGATTATTAGGTAAACATCACACGGGGATAGAGTCAGAGTTGAAAAAGTTAAAAATTTTGGTTTTGGTCCCATGCTAATTTTCTCATGGTATTAATGTGATGGAACCTTTAAAATCCTGGAAAAACTTCGTTGTAATGTGGCCACAGAGGTGAGTAGTGAAGGCTCGCTTGGCCATCTTGGCCAAGGTTTTTACCAAGGGATAATTGAGTTCCATTAGGTTGGAATTTTCCCTAGATTTGTGGTTTCACTAGGGTAAATATTGTGCATTACGTGTTTAATTTTTATTATTGTCGTTGGTTTTAAGTTTTACTCTCAATAAATCTTCATAATATTATATATCTCTCTCGTAAATTTTCTAACAAATATAACAATAGAAATGCAATTTATTAATATCTAGGGATTGATAATGGGTTTTGGGTTAACATGGAGCTTATATAGGGCTTAAAATTAACCCCAAAGAAAAAGAGTTCTATTGGTAGCACCACCTTTCAAAAAAGGGATAAAAACAATGCGAACTTTATAGGTTTCTCATCAAGTTGATAACTATGTTAAAAGATGATATTCTAGATAAGGTCCTGCAAAAAGTGAAGAAATGTTCTCAACCCACCATTTAATGTCGCAACATATCCAACTATTTCTTCTTCTCATTCTTCTTCTTCTTCTTATTTTTAATTTGAAGATTTTGAATCTTGACAATGTTATTGAATCATAAAGAGAGTGTGTCAAAGGTTTGATTGTAGGAATTTTTGGCATAGGTGGAGATGGGAAAACAATTATATCCAAAGAGTTTTCAACCTAAGATGTTAGATTACAATGGATTTTATTTTTCATTATGCCAAGAGGTGCTCTACAACCTAATGTGACATAGATGTTGTCACATATGTATGTGGACAACATTGATATGCTACCTCACAAAAAAATAAAAAAATATAACTAAATAAAAATTAACTACATGTTGTTTACATTACATGTGGTTTTTCCTTGTGTGCACATTAGTAATAATTTATATATCAATATATCCTTTTACTTTGAGGTCAAAATAATTGAACAGGGGGGAAATCTCTTTGTCTCTGGCCACATTTCATCTTTTGCACTAATAAATATTGTTTTGTTATAAGTATTACTTTGCATTTGCACGATATATTATGTTAATCACAATATTTTTATATTTCAATTGCAATGTACTTTTAATGTCCTATAATGCACCATCCACAAGGTGGCTTAATCTTAGATTATAATATTGGTACAGGAATTCATCAATTAACTACCAAAGTTTACATTAGAGAAAATTTTAGCATACAATATAATTATCTTAAAGTGTGGAAACCTTCACAAATCATATTGATTTTTAAAATTCCAATAATAGCATATTTGAAAATATTTTTGTAAAAATATTCAAATTTAGGAGGATTCTATATAATTTCTAGAATTGTTTTTCAATTCCTAGAGTAGATACTTTTATTCTATAGAATTCGAGTGAATCATTTTATAAAAAAATGGAAATTGATAAATCTTTCTTTTGGAAAAAAAAAATGGAAAATTAGCTTATAGGTGAAATTTAACCCCTAATATTTTCCTTGTTTAATATTATTAATATTCAATAGATATTGGTGTTGAAACTATTAATATTAATGTAGTCTTCTTGTGTTTTAACTTAAAATCATTTATACCCTTTAAAGCAACAATAAAGGCATTTATCTTGAACTCAAAAAGTTAGAATGCAAATCTCGCAATGTTAAAGTTTTAAGATCATATTAACTATATTGTCCTTGTTTTTCAATCCTAATAATTACTTGTAATTAATTATGATTAAATGTTGAGTTTGTTTCAAAATGGATATTTTAATTACCATTCTTTATTTTACATCATGTAAGAGACAAGCCTTGGTGATTTGAAAATTGTAAATATTGTTATTTTTCAATTTAATAAAATAACAATGTAATTCCTCGTAATAATAATAATAAATAATGAATGTTATACTAATTTTTGGTCATCTAACTTGTTACTATTAGATGGACTAAAGTACACCCTGTAAGACCAATTTTACCATATTAAAATTGTTTTCACTATGAGAAATAATTTAATAACCCATAGTTTATTAAATTATTTCTGGTCTAAACAGGAAACCCCATGGGGAATAATTAAATAAATCCTTATTTGTATGATTTTCCTCTAGGTATAATTAACTAAACCACTGCTTAATTAATAATCCTGGTCATATTTAACCTAGAACATGAGAATTAATTAGATAAATCATTTTTATCTTATTATTCTCTAAATAATTATTTAATAATATTCCTTATTAAATTTGACTAAATCCTTTATAAATAATTGAATAGATTATTATTTATTTAATTATTCCTTAACCTCATCCTTGAAATAATAAATAAATAATTTATTTATTTTTTCTAAATAAAGTGATTTAACAAATTCTAAATTCCTTCTCCCTCCACCAAAAATAATAAAATATTCCAAGTAAGTTGGATCTAGATTTGGTCAATAATAGTTTAATTATGTACCAATACATAGACCAACTCAATATTTTGCTATAAATAGAATATTTTTCCATTCATTCACTACATTTTGTCACCTTTTAATCACCTTTTGATTTATGCTTTTGGTTTGACTTTGATCCTCCATCATTGTCATATTTTTTCTACTTTTGTTTGTGAGCTCTCTTTGAGTTCTATTTTGTCTGGGTTTTCTGCACCATCAAGAGAAAGAGATCTTGGATCTGAAGCATTGAGGACATACAAGAACCCATCCAATTGAGGGGGACTAGTAACATCTTTCTGTGTTCCCTTCCCAGGTGTCATAATACAAAAAATATATATATATAAATTCTTGTCTTGTCTATTGGATGTATGGAGAAACTCTTGTTTATTTTTTTTGTTTAATGTCTTTAACTACATAGACCTGGATTTTTGTATCATTTATTATGATCACCTACTACAGATCTAAGGAAATTGATAGCCACATTTTTTGTTAGGGTTGTTTGTTATGCACAGCTAAAGTGAGTTTTTTTTGTACATTTGCGATTAGAATTCACACTAACAACTAGCGACTCCACAAGGGTTTTTAATTACAACTGCTATCGCTTTTTAGATCCCTGCATGACCAGCTGCTTCAGCCCCTAGGGTTTTTCTTCCGCTTCTTATTTTTCATTCCTTGATTTAATTTTTAACCTTTTTTACCCTAAAACAGTAAAAATTCGAATTTTCGTGTGTTTCTGGGCCTTTTGCGCAGGTAACAGGTATCAATGGGGACAGAGCTGACACTTTTTTCTAAAACCTACCCCCGAGACAACTAGAAGTACGGGTCACACTTTTTATCCCAAAACCAATGTCTTCAACTCTAAGGTAGCGGATAACTGCCCAAAAACTGCGACCTCAGCAGAACTCAGGCCAGAACCTGCGACATGTACTTTTTTGTGGGATTTTTTTCTGAAATTTTCAAGGTTTTCCGAGGGCACTGTTCAGGGTTGTCTTATAACCTTCGTCTTTACCTGTATTGGACATGTACTTACTTATTTTTACTTTTCGAAGTAGGAACAAAGCCCCTTAGGGCTTCAATAAGCTTCCATTAGGGAATTTTGAGTTCTAAAATGGGCCTCCTAAGGAAATAATAAAATAATAGTGGAAATAATAAAATAAGATTTGATTACATCATCAAATTTTCGAGGGAAAAAAATAAAAAACTATTTTTTCAACTCGTATTTTCAACTTATCTCCCAAAGTTTTTACTCAAATTTTGAGAGTACTAAAAAACAATGGATCATGCTACACGAAAAATGAGAAATACATGAAAAACGTGATTGCAATCACGTTTTTTCATGTATTTCTCATTTTTCGAGTAGCGGGGTCCATCAAAAGTATGAAACATGGGTACTCCCTAGATGAGGAATTAAATTTTGCATCCAACGAGTACTCTCGCTCGAAGTTTGAGTAAAACTTTTGTGAGATAAGTTGAAAATACGAGTTGAAAAAGTAGTTTTATTATTTTATTATTTTTTAATCTTTTCACCCTTTTACTTAAAAACATGGTGAATCATCCCCCATGGTTGACATCATCATGCTGTATCCTATTGGTTCTTAGTAAATTTTATTTTATTTGTACATTTTTAGACCTCAAAATTCCCCTAATGCACCTTTTTAGGAGGAGTTTAGTTGAAGCAGGCCTTCTGAGATTTCAGTTTTTTTCAACCATTTCTTCAGATTTGAACCTACAATTTCAGACCCATTTCAGATCGGTTATTTTTCCATCCAAAACACCTCTTTTCAGTTTTTTTTGGTCCTCCTTTAGGGTCCCCTACGTTTCCACTTTAGGTTGTACCCTTTCGCCACCTATTTTTCAGCATTTTTCCCTCTGGTTTCTTGTTGTTTTCTGCACCTCTTTTCAACAGATATGACCTTTAGATCCTTTTCCCTCTTGACCTTAGATCTATTGGCCATATTGTGTGTTTTGAGTATATTTCACCTACCCATATACTAGTTGTTGGGAAGCCCTCCTTTTTGGGTTTAAATCTATGCATCTTTCATTGTTTGTTCTACTGTCACTTTCAGTTTTATTTACAATTATACAACATCTTTTTTCTATTTTTCTTTGCACATGTTTGGGCTTAGTTAAAATTAACACACTTATCACACACACGCACACCTAAAGCGAAGAGCTCCTAATTTACACCTCCATGCCAAGACTAAAACATTGAAATTAATTAATCTATACCTTCATGTCCTTGTTTACCTCTCTTCCTTATTGGGTTTCGTGTATCTTTTCCATATTTGCGCCCCCAAGGTGTTTATCTCAGAGACTCCAAGGCCTTCATCCTCATTTTCCGTTAGGAAGACTTACTCCACTACGTAGGTTCTAAGTTAGTCCTCCACCGAGTCTCCATTCTGAATATGATTCTGGTTCATCGGGTTCTCCTTCTGTTTCTATCCTCAGTTCACCTCCACCTTTCACCTTCATCATGTCTGGTGCAGGACCTACCTCTAGTGGTGGCCCTGACTCTAATGATGGAACTGCTACTAGTGGAGCCGTAACAGGAACGATTCCAGCTGCTCCCTTGCTTCCTTATATGGCAGGCCTAAGCCTTTCTGATTTCAACCAGTTGATTAATGACCCTATACACCATGATCCAGGTTGGCCTGCTATGCCAACCAATATTCCTTTAGACATCCCTAAGTTTTAAGGAAATGTTCAAGAGATCCTAACAACCATGTTCGTTCTTTCTACATTTTGTGTTTGTCCAACTCTATCGTTGATGACTCTATCCGTCTTTGGTTATTATAGCGTACGGATACTGGAGAAGCTTCCAAGTGGTATGTTGACCAATTCGGTGCCTCTCATGCCACTTTTATGACCCTTGAAAACTTTTTTCTATCCTATTTCCATCTTCCCCTTCACTATGACATCGGTACAGAAATTTTGACCGCTTTCCGTCAAACTTTTGCCACCCGCCTATATAACCATGTTCAAGAATGGCACAGAAGGAAGAGCTTATGTCGAGCTCCAATTTCGAAGACTGTGTCTACATGGAATGGATTCTCAGATCCCTTTTGCCTTCTATTGGTAAAGATGTCGTGTCTCCCTTTCCTCAGACTGAGGAAGAAGCCCTCCAAGTTACATTGAAATATGACTTGATCTACGCGCAATCTGGTTATGTTTATACCGTCTTACTTGATCTCCCTAGACCTAGTGGTGCCAACACACCGGGGGCATCTCATGCCACCGACGATATCGTTGGATCCCTTTCACATCCATACACTCATCCTCCTATGGGTTATGGTTTCCCTCAGGGAGGGGCCAGCTCCTCTAATACATTTCCCCCTCCCAGAAGCATGTATCTAGGACATGGCATACCTCACGCCTTTGCCCAACCACATCCTCTGATACTAGGGCCTGCTAATGCCCAACTTGTTTAACCCAATGTTTCTTAACCTCCTTACTATCCAAATCCATAGCCAATTTCTCCAACTCCTCTAACACAAGCACCTCAGCCTCCCATGCCTTCTTAAGCTCCACAACAGTAGCCACCTCCCCTTTAGGGTTAGGTGTATGCATAGCAGAGTGTGACTAATCCTCCCACTTTCAAAAAGAAGAGGAACACCAACCAGAACCAACTCGCTAAAGGTAATCAAGGAAACAATCACCAAGGGAATACATCTAACACTGCAACTCAACAACAGGGCGATCAGCCCAAGCAGAACATGCCTCTTCATATGAATAAGCCTTGTTCTTGTTGTGGTGTCCATGGTCACTATACCCATGATTGTCCCCTTTTACCTTAGATGTGTCAACTGTGCGAAGCTCAAGAAGCATCTTGAGGACACTAAGCCTCTGCTTCAGTTCCTCCTAGTTCTGCGCCTACTCAACAGGTTGTGTTTACCAATCCTTTCCCCCAACAAGGATATGTTGCTGCCCAAGCCCCTGAAGTTCAGGCAGCTACTCAACATCCTGCGTCTAGTACCTCTGATTACTATATCCTTATGTTGCAATATGACCAAGCCAATACCGCCGATCTCAACCTTCAGACTCAGTCGCGCCAGTACACCAAGCCTCCCGCTACGTCTACAACTGAGCCCCAGCCCTCAGTTTCCACAGAGCCAATTTTGACACCCAATGGTCCTTTACAGATCCCTCAACCTAAGGCAGAGGTACATACCAAGATCCCCAAAGGACCATTATGTCGAAACGATGCTTCCAGTAAATCCATCCACACCTACAGTATAGTAGATGACTTGGTTCAATTCCCTGCTACTGTGTCAATGCTGGAAGTCCTCGAGTCGTTCCCTTCATAACATAAAACTTTGCTAACTACCATGGGCTTTTTGGATCCTTTAGATGATCATTTGATTGTCTTCAATGTTGACAAGTCAAAGCATCCACCCCTACTTGCATTTGTCGCCTTCCAAATACCTGTCAGGATAAAAAATGCCAACATATCCTGATGTATCATTAACGAGGGGGCATCCACCTGCATGATGTCCGCTTCTATTTGGAAAAATCTCAGATCACCCGAGTTAGCCCCTTCCACTATCACCCTCTGTGCGTGGGATGGCCACTCTTCCCATCCCCTTGGCATGTTCCGCAATTTTCCTATTACTCTTGCGGGAAAAACTGTTTGTGTTGACATTGAATTCATTGATGCCCCCTTATACTACAACATTATTTTGGGTCGTAGCTACATTAGCCAGCTATAAAAAATTTTATACCAAATGCTAGCTAAAACTCTTTGGAGCCTTCAAGGAACAAATTTTATGACTAAAAAGTGTTGGCTCTTGAAGACTCTTGAAGGCCTCCCCGCTTCCGTCCCAATACCCACCATCGTGCCTATTTCCCCATTTAGAAACTCGTTGTTTCCTGAAGAAAGAATATTGTTGCAAGCACCATTTTCCTTTTCTCCCTCTTCCAAAACTAACCTCGCTTAATCCCTCCATTTCCCATGAAAATCCCCCATTTTCATGTTTTTTCCATTTCCCCTTCTTCAAAACCCTCGATAAGGTTTTAAGACTCCTCCCTCTTAGACTTAGCGAAACTCTCAAATTCCTTTAAAAATCATTGAAAAACCATAAAAATCACATTTTTATGTTGTAGACTTAAGCCCCCTTGGGCTAAGTCTCTAAACCATTTCCCTCCATGCGTCTTGGTGTTAGAACCAAGCGCTAACCTTCCGGGCGCTTATCCGTTTTTTAATTAATTATCTCCGCTCAGTGTTCAAAACCTTAGTTTTATTTAAAAAAATGTTGGATTTGTTACTTTCTAAAGTCTTCCACCGGTCCAATTTTCAGTCGTTCCGCACCATCGATCTGATCTAATGATCAGACGGTGTGGATTCCATCTCCCCGGTGGTCCCCGCATTCCACTCACCATTCCGAAAACCGTGCGGCATTCATCGCACCACCTTTGGGCGACAGTGGTTTTTTCCCGATCGGCAGCGATTCCATACGCTCGCCGACACGTGTCCTGGGCACTGTTCATAAAACCGCCATCCATCGTGTGTTAAACATTGGATGTGGACCCCGCGCAATATTAGCATCCACCGTCTGATCTAGGGTGGGCCATCCAATGGCTATGGCTCACTGAAGATGCCCGACGGTTAACCGGGCTATGACGCAGTCATTGGAGCATCTCCGCCATCGATCTAATCTGCAGATTGACGACCCACATTTCATCACCCTGATTCGATCTCCTAGTCAACGTCTTCCGCTTTGACTTTCCGTTTCCGCTCCCAACTGTCGATCTCTGCGCCATCGATAGCTCTGATTTAAACAATTCTTCCGCCTCTCTATGATTTCTCCCGATCAATCTCAACTGTTGGATGATGCCATCCAATGGCCATACTTCCCCCACACGTCCTCTGCAGCAATAAACCTATAAATGCATGATTTTCTAATATTTTTCGTATTTTGCAGGGTTACAAGGGTTTTTCTACTATGTATGAATAAAATTCGAAGGTAGAGGATGACGATCCTCCCACCTTCGATTTTTTATACAAAAATCATTCGCAGGGTTTAAAATTCACGTTTCATCAATCATCCACGAGGCATTGATGCCCTATCATCCATGTGCGACCCTGCATACCAGAAAAGCACAGTGAATTAGACACAAATCAAAGAGTATCAGTGCTGAAGGAAAAAATATATCAAGACAGAAAAATGAAGACAGATTTGCGGGGATCACAGCTAAGAATTATTATCAAAAGCCTAATCCCCGATTAAGACACAGTTAAAGGGAGAAATCATAAAGGTTTATCAGTCGGAAAGCTTCTACTGCTACAACTGAGGCAAATCGATCCCTCTATATACCACGATGCCACCTGTGCCTCAAAGCAGTCATATCCGAGGCTGAAGTTATTGAGCAAAATTAGATATTCACCTCAACATAGCCAGAGAGTTACTTCTGCAAGGAAATTAATGCAAAAAATATCTGCAGAGTTACTCCAACATGACACAGAGCCTCAAAGGTCAAAAAGAGATCCCAATGAGCTTAAATATTTATGAGAATCATTTAATACAAAAGATACCTATGTAAGTTTCTTCATTGAGCCCCCCAAAGGCCCAGAATCCATTAAGTCTGTATTAATTGTAATTGGAGATCTTTTATCAGATCTCACCTCCTCATTATTCTATATATACTACTGCAGAAGATGAGTGAGTGTTGGTTGGTTGGTTTTTGTTTGATCACTAGTTGTAATATTGAAAACTCTCTGAAATAAATACACAGTCTGTTGAAGTTGAAGATGATACTGAAGTCTTGGAAGCCTTGATGATATTGTTGCATGCTTGTTACTGTGAAGGATCTATCATTGGATCCATGAGCTTGGCTGTTGGTGAAGTATTCTGAACTGTTTATTGTTTTATCCTATTTTCATTCTGTTCCAAAATTTCTTACTACAGTAGGATAGAAAGTATTAGGCTAAGAAATGACTCCTGGAAGCACCTTAGACCTGTTCATCCTTCACTGTTTTATGTTTTCCTCTGCTAAGGTATTTTAGAGTCTTCAATCTCTCTCTTTAGTCCCCATGCTTGTTTATTTCTATAATAGCTCAAATAGTTGATTTCAGCATGATTTATGGTTCTCCCTGCTTGTCTGCTAACACTTGAAATCTCTTATTGAAGTCTCCCTTTGAAGTACCATTGTTTTAAGTTAGTCAAGGAGGTCCATTTCGATCTTGCCCTTTGTCATTGCTTGAACAATTGTTTCGAAGGTATTTTATAGTTGTAATCATAGATGTATTAGGTGTTCCCTCTTCTATGACTGCAATTATCAGTTAATATTTTATGTTTTCTAAGTCATTTAAAATAAAATCTTTGAGGAAATAGGGTGTTCCCCGAATCTTAGATTTCATTTTGAAAGTTGTCTTGAAGTCATTATTTGCTTAAAGAATGTTTGTAGAATTTATGGTTAGCCCTGTCTATCAAATATTTATTTATTGTTCAAGTTATGTTTTCAAGTTCCCTTCGTTGAGAATTAAACTTCTCTTTCCAAATCATTGATTTCCATCTCATTCAAAAACCAAAGGATCCTGTGGCCAAGTTAGATTTTCCCTCTAATATCCCATATCCATTGATGAGTATGTTATGACCTCTTTTTGACTCCATTTCCCAATGAACCAGATGTTTTTCCATTCTGTGTATATTTCCAGACCTTTCATGTTCTGTTGTATCAATCCGACCAACCAAACAAACAAACAAACACCTGCACTTAATAACTAGTCTAAAATCCATTTTCCAAGCACACAAGATAAACCTTTGCAAAACAAACATTTGAGAGATCCCTCTTTGAGAACAGGAGGACTAGATCTTGGAACTCTAAAGATTGGTTCTGATTTTGCCTTGTCTTTTGATTTGCCAAACTATCAAAACACGGGACACCAAAAGCTACACTTATGCGATGTTTGTTGTCCCATTTGCAGTTCACTGTAAGATGTGATTTCCTCACAACGGAAAGATCATCACTATGGATCAGCTGACATATTACGAAATAAAGTCTCAGAACTCTCCAAAACCCATTATTTCTTCGATGGCCAATAAACAAACAGTCGAACCTCTGACCAGTGTCTCATCGGGAGTCTATAATATTCCTCTTTTCTTGGTTCACTCCCTGGTATCCACCCTCTCATCTCTGACCCTAGCTTGTCGAATGTTTGGATGATGCAATAGTCGCGGTCCAACCTCAAATGGTCTAGTTCGACTAGTCAGCAGCCTTGCCCTTTGCAACCTGCTCCTAGTACTTTGACTCAGCCTTTGAGACCTCCTCCTGAAGGCCCTTAATCTGTAGCTATCATCCCTGATCCTATTTTTCCTCCTGGAACAGGTCCCCCTAGCCTTAACCATCTAGGAGCTATTATGCTTGGCCATTACCCCTCTAGTCATATATTGTTTATTTCTCCCCCTTCTGGATTATTTCGGTACCTATTATGGTTACCTTGACCCTTCCCAACATGTCCATGGGGATCCCAGTCTGGTACATTGATCCCCCAGCCAATACCTCGCCTGGTCAGCTCAAACCTTACACTTCTTTGACCTCAGTCCAACCGGTCGCTATGACCCCTCCCTTTGCTTATATGCCTCAACCACCTCAACAGAAATCTAATCCTGTTGTGAAAGCCTTAGGTGAGGGCGAAAAAGCCCGCAAAAAGGCACCTAAGGACAAGGTTGCCCAGATAATGCCTGCTCCTCTTAAGCCTCCAAAGCATACACCTCTTTGTGCTTTGTGTGATGTTCCCAATCATGCTACCCATAATTGTCCTAAATTTCCTTGTCTCAAACTTGTGTTTAATGACATGTTTCCTGAGTCTGATATCCCTGAAGTCCATATCACCTTACTTGATTTAGCCAAGAAACTCAAGACGTTGCACACAAATCACCCTTTTTCTTTGTGTGATTTCTATGGCCATTATTCTCACCTCTGTCCCCACCTTGATGACTTCTGCGCCACTCTAACGGTAGTTTTCCAACTCAAGGTCGAGCGTAATGAGTCTATTTCTCCCTTACTTGCAATGTTTTCTTCGACAAAACCAGAGGACACATTCACTCCCATTTACATACCCCCTACCGATGTCATGATAATGGATTCTTTGGCCACTATCCTCTACCTGTCATCATCTATGAGATCCACAGTGGAAGACCCCTATGGGGCATCCCCTTTTGCTTCGCTTGACCTTCCTTCAGCGATCACCTTGGGCTCAACATCGGTAGATTATTCATCTACTTGTTCTCCAGTCACCCTCCATGACGATGCACATGTGAACCTCATTTCTCATGATGATGAGTAAGGTAGATTCATCACGTCAGGTGGTCTCTCTTCCAAAATTCACCCCATCTTCTATTACAATGACGAAATTATGGAATAAATCACCACCCCTGACTTTATCTATCCCCCCTTACATCGAAACCACGCATTCGAACCACATACACCTTATGGCCATTACATTGACATCCATGTTTGGGTAAGGGGGCACCCATATTTGAGAGTCTAGGAGAAGCGATTCTCCACAACACTCCTAGTGCATTTTGTTGTGTCGACTCTAGTACCATTATTATTTCTCATTTAGAAGAACCTCTAGAGTCCCATATCACTTCAGATCACTCTAGGTATAATCCACTTGATCATTCCTTCATCTTACATCAACAACCCAGTCCCCTAGACATTATTGTTGACCAACCTGTGTGTTTTCTAGGTGAGCACCAATTCATTATATCCAAATCCTCTCTTTGGTATAGTGACACCATGTATGTGAACCCAAAAATTTAGTCCATTTTATTCATATATGCAGTACCAAAATATATTGGTAATCCTCCATTCCCTTTCTCAAACTGCATATATCCATTCTTCCCACAGAATATAACCATAACGTAAACAAATGGAAAACCACATCATAAAAATGTGTTTAGATTCCACTTTTCTAAATACATTTAGCATGACCATAACATGATTGGGGGCACCTATGCCCCTATACCTTCTCATCATCCCCTTGAGGATTTAGTGCCTATGATACTGAAGGCTTGAATCCATTAATTCAGCAGTTGGAACACCATGGTGCTCCACAAAATCCTCTAGCTAGGGGCATCATTCCCACCTTTGCATACCATATCACTCCCCTCCATCAAATATGCTTGGGGGCAGTATCCCATGCTTGGGGGAATAATGGCACCTCTGGCCATATTCTCATATGATTACCATAAGTCTCGGCCTAGACCCCATCAATCTAGGTATGGTCAATTGGCCTCCCATTCCTTGGATATTTTTTCCTATCGGCCTCTTCGACGAACCATATATCGTATATGCTTGATACCATTTCTTAAAATATTCTACTTTATGTGCTACCATACTTACCACTTGGTCCCTATGCTTGACTTGGTGGGAGGGCATGATTCTAGACCTTCTCTAGTAGTTCATTCCTATATTCTCTCCTTCCCTTGATTCTTCACCAAAAACCATCCTTCCAAGAAGCATTAAGGCCATCCTTAGACAAGTAAGGCCACCTACCTGAAATTCTCGGATCCTGATTCCAATGGTTGGTTTGTCTGCTATGATCGCCACAAGATTTAGGGCCTTTTCCTCCTCTTCACATTCACCACAACTACACTTGCAAATGAATCAAGTGAGAGGGAAATCGCCTTATTAAAAGAAAAAACCCAAATTTTTCTTTCACCAATTGCAACCAAACCGTAGCTCGATTTGAGGAACCATCAGCACCATTGGAAAGCTCTCACTGAACACTCAAATAGGTATCCCTTCGTTTTTGGTGATTTGATACTTCCCCTGGAAGCCTTTTTTCCAAGAAGGTTCACTTCATCGCTTCTCAAAATCAAATTTCTTCACTTGTGCCACTTATACTTGGAGCACCACTTTTCCTTCATACTTTTCGATGCTCATGTTGATTTTCATCATGAGTAACCATATTTTACTCATGTTTTTGTGGTCCCCACCAGGCCTATTCTGTGTGGCAGCATCATCGAGTCGCCCTTGTTTAGAGAATCTGAGTTGAGTCATCATCGCATCCATGGAGTCTGTCCTGAGTTCCTTTTGCCTCCTGTCACAATATTCCATCCTTCATTTCTTTGTACCTATCTCGTGTCGCACATTTTTTCCTCTAGTCATATTTTCCCCTATCCCTTCCGAAGTTGATTCAGTAGCTGCCAGGTCATCCATGCCCTTTATGCTCTAACAAGGGAAGTTGTCGGCCCGCTACTAAGTACCCCCCATTCCACCATCATCCTTGGTGTCATTATATCAGTCATTCTACTATTATCCCTCATGCCTTAGTTGAGTATTCCTCATTACCTCACCTATGGCGGACCTTCTTCTGTCGACATTATCTTATTCATTCCAGAAGATAGGTCTAGAGGGCAATGTACCTTGGTTCCAGCCTCCACTCTTTTTGGGTGCCTCAAATCAGGCAAAGGGACCCTTTATTGCCCTTTGACTTGATTGTTTCTCAGTTCCAGCTCCTTATGGCATGATCGAGATCTGTATACTTGATGGTTCAATGATGCAGCAGATTGTACCAGTGATTCCCGGGTGTGTGTGAGATGTTTCAGACCTCATGAGGGGATGGCCCTTCAGGTAGCCCCCCACATACCCGGATGACCTCTTTACTACAACCTTGGATGCAACTCTACAGATTTGATGGTTCCGTCCTTAGCCGCTTGCAGCACCTTTTTAATTTTCATTTATCATTCAGATTTTCAGAGCCCTTTCCTATTTTACAGGGCTCCTTTGGTTGTTATTATATCTCATGTACGCAAATATTATTTTATAAGTCTTGTTTGTTGTCCCAGGCACAGTATGTATGTGGGATCCATTATGTTTTTTATCTAACCCATGTTTATGCCATCATGTACTATATAGCTCAGTTCCATGTTTTTTGGGCGCACCATTATTCTTTGTACCTTTTCATCTCGGCGGACATAGGTATGTCTCCCCTGCCTCATTTGAGAATAGGTACTCACTCATAAAAGAGACTTGTCGAACCTGTAAGTCTCTCCTCCTCAGGGTATTGTCCTCTGTCGCTTCAGTCCGCCTTATATTTCTCTCTCTATGACTCTCTTTCAGTGTCTAGTGATTGTGTTCTTACAACATACTTCAGTCATACGACTAGCTCATAACGCTCGCACGTTGGAGGGCAATATGTTACACCAATTTTTGGTCATCTCACATGTTACTATTAGATGGACTAAAGTACACCATGTAAGACCAACTTTACCATAGTAAAATTTCTTTCACTATGAGAAATAATTTAATAAACTAGAAATAATTTAATAACCCATAGTTTATTAAATTATTTCTGGTCTAAACAGGAAACCCCATGATGAATAATTAAATAAATCCTTACTTGTTTGATTTTCCTCTAGAAATAATTAACTAAACCACTGTTTAATTAATATTCCTAGTTATATTTAACCCAAAACATGAGAATTAATTAGATAAATCATTATTTATCTTATTATTCTCTAGGAATAATTATTTAAATTATTATTTAATAATATTCCTCATTAAATTTGACTAAACCACTTATAAATAATTGAATAAATCATTATTTATTTAATTATTCCATAACCTCATCCTTGAAATAATAAATAAATCATTTATTTATTTTTTCTAATAAATGGATTTAACCAATTCTAAATTCCTTTTCCCTCCACCAAAAATAATAAAATATTACAAGTAAGTTGGATCTAGATTTGGTCAATAATATTTTAACTATGCACCAATATCTAGACTAACTCGATATTTTATTATAAATAGAAGGGTTTTCCATTCATTCAATACCTTTTTTCACCTTTTAATCACCTTTTGATCTATGCTTTTGGTCTGACTTTGATCCTCCATCATTGTCATATTTTTTCTACTTTTGTTCGTGAGCTCCCTTTGAGTTCTATTTTGTCTATGTTTTTTGCACCATCAAGAGAGAGAGATCTTGGATCTGAAGCGCCGAGGACATACAAGAACCCATCCCATTGAGGGGGACTGGTAAAATCTTTCCATGTTCCCTTCTCAGGTGTCATAATACAAAAAAATCTTTATAAATTCTTGTTTTGTCTATTGGATGTATGGAGAAACTGTTGTTTATTTTTGTTGTTTAATGTCTTTAAATGCATAGATCTGGATTTTTGTAGCATTTATTCTAATCACCTACAACAGATCTAAGGATATTGACAGTCACATTTGATGTTAGGATTGTTTGTTATGCATAGCTAAAGTGATATTTTTTCGTACGCTTGCGATTAGAATTCACACTAACAATGAAGAAAATATAATAGTAGTAAATAAATATCCCACGGGGCTTTTGATTGACAGTGAATGGGTGCATTTTTAAGGAACTCCTTGTGATAGTTCATTGGTTCAAATTCCCCGTGGCTCTAGCCTATAAAAAAAAAGAAATAGTAAATAAATAAAATAACAAATAATAAACTAAATATATATATATATAGTAAGAATAAATAAAGTTACCAAAAAATATAAAAAGAAATAAAATTTGGCATGATGACACATGGACTATTGGGGAGGAAATGCTAAGAGTCAAAGGAGTAACTGGAAGTAATAGTTGATTGAGCATTCGGGGTGACCAACTATAGAAAAATTTTGTGCAATTGAGCCTGTGGTTGGGTAAAGAGTCATCCACAAAACAATGTTGTGCTTAGCAGGAGTGGGATAACACAACCACTCTGAAATTTCCAATAAAAATATCATCGCTTACAGGTAAATATTTTCATCTCATGATCTCGTAAATTATGTGCTATTCAGATGAATAATTATGTGTTGATATTTTATAGCATGGATTGATGTAAAATTTGTATGGTATGATTCGAGGTGTTACATATGGTATCAGAGCCTAGGCTCCAACCCTTCGACCTATGGGGCTTATAAGAATAAGTAGATATGGATAGATATAATTTAGATCTAATAGTAAATTTTATAGCCTACTAGATCTACATTACATAAATCTATATTTTCACCATTCTTAATTAATAGTTAGAATTTTTTTCTTTCAATGCTTTTTGTTCTATATTTGATAATTTCCAATGATGGCCTAGGGTATTTCATATACTTCAAATCCAATATGGTAGATTTGAGAAGTATTCTTGATTTGAATTGTAAATCTAACAATATTTTATAGTAGATATACAACTAACAAATGTATGTGTATTAACTTATGCAAATATGGTTTTTTAATCAAATATTGTTACTATAAACACACCTTATAATTTTTTTTTGAATATATGATACTTTTTTTCCTTTTGGTTCAATTTTTCTGCTGTTGCAATTTTTTTATTTTTGTTAAAATTGAATAAATTCAAATGTCAAAGTATTTATTTTAGAGATTGCCCTTTAATCATATCTTGTTATTGTAATTTACGATGATAGATCTTGTCTTTTCCCCTCTTATTTTTCAAAGAATATGGATCGTTAAGAATTTTTTCCCATATATCACACCAACAAAATATTATTATTATTATTACGCAACATTACATACTCCCCCTGCCAACCATAACATTGTTCTGGGGACTATTGTCCACCCAACCAAAAGTTCAGTTGCACATAATATTTCTAAATTTTGCCACCTATGAGACCTCAATCAACTACTACAACCAAAGACTCTTTTGTCTCTCAACATTTCCTCCCCAAGGAATCCCTTGCTTCTCTTCTCCATTTTTGACCATTAAATAGAGCAAAATATTCCAAAAATGAAAAGGGGATTAGAAAGGGATTCACATCTACAAAATCCATGTGTCATCATTCCCACTTTTATTTCTTATTTTTATTAACTTTACTTATTCTTACTATTTGTAGTTCATTTTTATATATTTATTCAAAACTTTAGTTTATTATTTGTTATTTTATTTATTTTTTATTATTATTATCTTTTTTTGGTTATTTTCTATCTTATATATTGATACATTATTATTATTATTATTATTATTATTATGGGGCATTACATACTCCCCCTCTTTAAAAATTTGCAAGAATGTCCAAGAATTGAGTTTAAATGGCCTTTTCAGATTCACTTTTCCTGGTTTGCAAGAATAGGAAAGAATTTTCTAACACTTCTAACGTTCTCATTTCACTTTGATGATTCCATCGACATTACCTTGGTCCTTAGGTCTCTAGCTACACAATAGCTCATCATCTTGTATCCAAAATTTATTGTTTATTCCTATTTCATTTGTGACCTCTGGGTTTTTCTTCTTGAACTCTCTTTGTGTAAAAAATGGACCTAGAGTCATGCAAAGTCTATCATATCACAACAAAACCTTCCAATCATGTGGTCATATTCTCAATTTACAGTTTTAAAAAAAAAAAAAACATTAATAATAAAATTCGTTATTACAAAGGGTCATGGTGGGGAATTTTTTCCTGGCGATGCAACTTAGTTTTCAAATATATCTTGATATCTTGTGTCGATTTTTTGATATTGTCGCCTTATTTTCACAATTATATCAACAATTATAGAATAACCCTAGGTGTGTTATGTTATGTAACAATCTCATAAAATAGAAGAAAAAATATATCAACGACTTGAGAAATAGCCTCTTCGAGGCAACAACCTCCTTTGCATCACATAAATGAACAATTTTTGGATGATACAAATGAAAATACCTCCTTGGTATATATATGAGTCTAATGTGTCACAATATAATCAGAGCCTACATAACAATAATAATTTAATGGCACAACAATAATAATAGTTTTCTTTTATGGGATACAACAATAACAATATGGGGGCTACACTAATATTATAGGGACCTAACATGCCCCTCTCCTTCAAAAAGGTGTTGTCATCAACACTTGATTATTTCTAGATTCTTCTATATAAAATTCTCATCCCCCCATGTGGAATCTCCAACGGATAATTTCTTCCACTTAATGAGATACTCTGAAATTGATTGATTTTGTAGTTGTCGGGTTCTTATTTCATGACTACTTTAGGCTCCAATATGAGTTTTCCTTCTTCGTTAAGTTCTAGTAATACTGTTTGAACTAGGAGCTTGTCACAGCTAACCTTCTTTAAGCATGAGATATGGAAAACTAAGTGTACTCAAAAATATGAAGGGAAATCTAATTTGTATTCCATAGTACCAATATTTTGCAACACTTTGTAAGGACCATAGCACTTGGGTGATATTTATTATCCTTCTTAGCTTGCTTGAGGGAAATTATTGTGTATATTTGTAGCTGTGAAAATACCCTGTCACCTACATCAAAACTTTTTTCACTCTGATGTTTATTTTCTTGTTGTTTCATTTGATTCTATGGAAGAGTGAGATTGTACTTTAAGAGTTGAAGAACTTTTTGTTCATGCTCGATGTGATCTTCCACTACTTGAAATTTAGATATTTTTCTTAATATGATGTGATGGACGGTGGAAGATATCCATTAAGTGCCATAAATGAGGTCATTTTTGTTGCAATATGGAAGGAAGTGTTATACCACTATTCAACCAGAGGTAACCACTTGAGCCATTGTGTTAGTTTATCAGATACAAAGCAACAAGATATCCTCCCAAACATTTGTTCACTATCTTAGTTTGATCATCAGATTGAGGATGATAAGATCAGCTATGAGATAATTGAGTACTAAGACAAGAAAATAATTCCATCCAAAAATTTCCAGTGAAAATGGAATCTCTGTCACTTACAATAATCTTTAAGTTTCCATGTAGCTTTTGAATCCCTTCCATAAATTAATTATCAATTGTACAAGCTTTAAAAGGATGAGATAATGAAAAAAAGTGTGCATACTTGGTAAGTATATCAATTACCACCATGATGACACTCTTTCCTTCGGAATTGGGTAAACTTGTGATAAAATATATTGATACTTCCTCCCAATGTTGACTTGGAATGGCTAATGGTTGTAATGAACTCATGGTATTAATCGTCTCAACTTTACTTTGTTGGAAAACCAAACATTTTGTCACAAACTTTATAATATTAGTCCATCCCAAAAAAATTCCTTCTTGACCCTCTAGTAAGCTTTTGAAAATATTGAATGACCTCCTAAGGGGGAGGTGTGCAACTCCAAAATAATATTTTGTTTGAGTTGGGAATTCTTACAGAGATATAAGAGGTCTTTGTACCATAATGAATCATTTTTCTAGATAAATGTATCATATGTATTGGGATCCTGCTGCAACTTTTGAATGAGTGTCCACACATTCATCCCTTGCTTTAGTTATCTAATCAGGTTGGATAATAGAAATTACATAGAGCAATGCTTCCACATCCTCATCCTTACTCGAGAGTGCATCTACAACAACATTTTTCTCCCTTTTTTGTAGATGATATCAAAGTCATAACCCAACAACTTTGTGACCCATTTTTGTTGCTCTTCTAAAGATAATCTTTGTTTTAAAACTATTTAAGACTATCATGATTTTTTTTTACCTTGAAATGTCTTCCCATTAGGTAAGGTCAATAATGCTTTAGTGCATGTAACATTTAATGCATTTCCTTCTCATAAATAGGTTTGTGTAAATACTTTCCTTTGATTGGACGAATTTCAGAAGAAATGGGTCTTCCTTCTTGCATTAAAACAACACGAATCCCATTTCCCGGGGCATCACATTCCACAATAAGGGTTTTTTTGAAGTGTGACGTAGCTAAGACCAGTGCTTGTCACATTAGCTCTTTAAGATGTTAAAATGCCTTAGTTGCTTCTAGAGTCCAAGAAAATTCATCTTTCTTTAGTAATGTTGTTAGAGGTTTTGATTTTCTCCCGTAATTTTTAAAAAACTTGTGATAACACCCTATCAACCCAAGAAATCATTGAAGATGCTTTAGGGTTGTGGGGATTTTCCATTCCTTAATGGATTTAATTTTGTTAGGATCTACCTTAACACCCTCATGAGATATAATACGACCCAAATATTCCACCTCTTGTAATCCAAAGAAACATTTGGATATTTTTGCATATAATTGTTTCTCCTACAATTATTTGAGCACCCTACCAACATGTTTACCATCATGCTTCCAAGACTCATTGTAATTATTATATCATCAGAAAATGCTAGCACAAATTTTCGAAGGGTTTGAAAATAGAATTAATCAACCTTGAAATGTGGAAGGTGCATTTGTAAGGCCAAAAGGCATGACCAAAAATTCATAATTACCTTCATGATTTATGAACGTTGTTTTTGGAATGACTTTAGTGTTCATTATAATTTGATGATATCCTGAACAAAGATCCATCTTGGTTAAGTAAATTTATGCATGTAATTCATCCAACAATTCATCAATGACAAGAATGAGAAATTTATATTTAATTGTGAGCTTTTTTAGCTCCCTATAATCCGGACACATACACCATGATCCATCCTTCTTCCGCACCCATATTACTGGAGCAGAGAAATAACTTTGACTAGGTTGAATTATATTGGCCTCTAGCATTTCTGCAACCATATGTTCAATTTCACTCTTTTGGGCATAGTGATATATGTAAGGCATGATGTTTGGAGAAACACTTCCCGGAATAAAGTGAATAGCATGATCAAAATTAAAAATAGGTGGGAGGCCTTTGGGAGTCTCAAATACCTTGGAATGATTATCCAAGACTTTTTGGAGATGTGGAGAAATACATGATTTCGATGTTTGAAACTCTAGTGAGCATAATTATGCAATTATACCTTGTTTTTATTTCTTCGAAAGCTTTTTCATACCATTATAGTTGATTATCTTCCATGGTTTCCCTGCAATACCCATTAATTCAATTTCCTTTCCTTCCTAGAAAAATTTCAAAAAAAGTTCTTGAAAATTAAAATCTAGTGTTCCTAAAGATTGTAACCATTAGACTCCTAGTACAACATCAGCACCACCCATTGAAATGGAAATCATTGGAATATTCAATACTTATTCCCCCAGGGTTAGCTTCATATTATGGAACTTTCTAGAGCAATTCATAGTTCCCTCAGTTGCAACCATCACTTTACACTTTGGTGCTCGATATAGAAAGAAATTCAATTCCTTATATATCTTACAATGAATAAAATTATGGGTACTACCTAATTCAATAAGAATTATTACCTTTTTCTTCTTGACATATCCTTCTATCTTAAGAGTTTTAGGAGTGGTAATTCGTTCCAATGTATTAAAATATATGGTCGGATTCATTTATTGTTTTTCTAGGGTTGGTTCCTAGTGTATATCCTCTTCTTTTGATGTTTCTTGTTCCTTTTATTCCTCCTCTTCACAATCTATGTAAAATAACTTATTCTCAACATACTTGTGACCTTTTAGTGTATTTACTATCACAACATTAATAAAGCCCTTTTTCTTTTTTTTCCTCCAATTTTTGTAGTGTCAACCTTGTAGGTTGTGGAAGGCTAGGAGCAGCAACACTTCCATATTTATAGTTATGAGTGGTAGACTTCCTTGTTGCCAAAATTTTTCTTTCAACTTTTCTTGCCACCTTGAATTCCTTCTCCAATTAATCAAGTTCCAAGAGGTGATCCTCATGTTGGATGTTATCCTTTAAAGTCCCAATGAAGACATCAATCCTATGCTCCTATGGGATATAATTTACCTTGATATTCAATATTTGGAATTCCTCAATGTGCTATGCTATTGAACCCGTTTGTTTGAGATTTATCAATTGGATAAGGGAGTTATTTCTCTTTGTATCTTCATAATTTGCTACCAATTCATCCGCAATAAAGTCATCGATACCACACAAACTAATTTTGTTCTAAATATAAATATGTAATGCATACCTTTGTTGTCTTTGGCACATCATGTATATCAAAGAATTTCTCCATATATAGTATCGATGTTACCAGATCCTTGACATCAAACTTTCTCATATCGATATTTGTAATGTGGTTAGTCTTCAATCCACTGTTGGAGTCTCTAAAATCATATTTTGTATTCTTTTTTTCCTCATCGTGATTTTCATGGAGTACCTTGTCACCACTAGGAAGCATTTCTTGTAGCAACTTTGTCAAACCTTCCAGGTCCCTTCGCATTTATGTTTTTAAACCATCCTTCGAACCTTTGATTTTGGAATTCATCATTACTTCCATGTTATATTTTAAATCATTCTTCAAACCATCCATATTAACTTCAAGTTCATTTTTGGTTACTCTTTGCAAGAGTGAAATTTGTTGCAATTGGTCTCATAATTTTGATATATGATGTTGCATTTCTTCCTCTTCTACATGTGTCATATTATATCTTTATGGTCGTTTACTAAGTGTGTCCATTTTTTGTTTCGAGGAATTTTGGAATCAAATAAACAGTAAACCAGCTCATTAACATTAATTGATTAATCTCACAATAATTAAGTCATGCCACGTTTCGATAAAAGTATTCGCTCAATCGTTCTACGAGTAAATATTTATATGTTTTAATTTCAATGATGTTAGACCACTTTTTATATTAAATCGTACCTATTTAATTTTCAGTTGTTTTAATTCACTTTTTATATTAAGTCATATCTCTTTTTTTCAATGTTCAAGTCATAGTTTTATATAAAACTATTATTATTCAATTATTTGTTTAGTTGCAATTATGTAGGAAAATGTATAGTTCTCTTTATTTTAATTTTGAAATTATAAACAACTAAAATTTATAAATTAAATGGTGTTGGTTTAAATTGTGTTTGGATTTTAATCGCAATTTATGCTAAAATTGTTTACCTAGAAAATCATTTTAGAAACTATTATTCAATTAGTTATTTTAAGTTATTTATCATTTTAAAAGATATCTTAAAAAACATTTAATATAATATATTTGAATGTAGAGATTATGAATTATATTAAATTAGGTATTTTGAAAATATAGTTGATGTCTTTATACTTAGTAATTATATTTTCTTTAAATTTAAATTTATTAGTTACATTAGTTTCAATGATTTGATGTTATAAAGCAATTATGTAGTGTTATATAGTTGTATATATTCGTGATAAGACAAACTTGTTTATTTATAGTTTGGAAATTTTTAAGCTTACGTAGTAAGGGGGTGTTTAATGAATATATAATTTTATGTGTTGTGAATATTTTTATATAGTTTTGACTTGATTTTTTATTTTTAATGGGGATTATTGATGATAAGCTCATAGTTTAGTTAAACAATGTGCAACAGGAAAGTAGTAAAATAGTTCCCCATTGGTAGTAAGATAAGATAGAATGATAACAAATGATGTGCAATATAGTCTCATATCCAGTTATTCATATAAGTATGGAAAATAGAGTTAAGGGGAATGATAACCCTGGGTTGTTAGTGTGTGTTTTGTACATTTAATTGTTTTGAGAATTAATGCAATTGATGGAAACTTAACTAGATTGTATTAAATATAAACATATTATTAGAATGATAAGATGAGAAATAAGTATAAAGATACAAGGGTTTTAAGAAATGAAGGAAATTTCTATGTTCGATCCCCAATGCTAGTAATAAATTTGCAATTTCTTTAATGATGATAACTTATTGTAGACCTGGTAACCACGACCAGTCTAGAATCATGAGATGAATCAGAATAGTATTAGAGGTGAGAAATTGGAACCTTTACAAATGAGTATAAGGGGAAAAAAAGGTAATAACTTATCTAAGTACATGGTGGAAGATTTTGGGAATAACTTAAAACAATATTCTAAATGAATAATCCTGTGGAAAATGCCTGAGGAATCATAGTAGAATATATCTATAATAACATGAGAGGTATAACCTAGATCCTAGATGGATGTTGAATAATCTTATTTCATTGTTGATATTCATTTTTTATACAAGCAAATGAAAATGATTTTTTTAATGAATCATGATAAGAAGGCTATAGTGTATTATTGCTCTTTATTTGACATGTATTATTCTCATATTTATGACGTTATGTTATGAGGCTATATTGACATGTTGTTCCATTTATTATGCAATATCATCATATATCTTTGATACAAATAATTCGATGTTGTAACTTATGATAGTATTTCAGGATGTGATGCATGTAGTTATTGCATGAATTTTTTATGACATCCATGAACATGCGGTTTTTACTATTCAAAGTGTTGTGATAACAAGAATGTTATGTTCTCATGATTTGATGCACATGTGGTTCTTATTTATTTATTTTATTGAGAAAATGATATTGTATTTCATGATGGATATGGCATGAAAGAATTGACATGTGGGTTATTTTCTATGATAATGTGGTTATAACTAATGCATGGATGGCATGTTGAGTTGTGGCGATTTACAGTAAATCCAAAAATGGGTCGACAAAGCTGATTTATTTGATGATCTCATGGGATCCCATACCTACGAGGGATAATATGTATCACCATATGGGTTGGGGATGAGCTCAATCGACACTACATATGCCAACGTTTTTTTCACCTTGTATAATTCTTGATGGATAGATCTCGTGGAGCTATGGGACCACCTTGAAGAGGTTGAGTGTTTGATATTGGATTGGATGTCGAAGTACAAAAATGGCATGAGGACTTTGATGCCTCGAAATGTGTACCTTAGTTGGTTGTGAAGGGATTTGGGCCAACCTTGTGAGATGTTTGGACTCATAGAGTATTGTGATCGGATGTCTTCCTTGGGGCATATTAGGTATAAGCCTTGGGGCGAGACTTGGGGGTATATGCCTAGTTTCAAAAGTTGGAAAAGAGGGTTGAGATTCCTTGAGGTTTCCCCAGTGTTGCGATGAAAATTTTGATGCACGTTCGTATACTAGTTTAGCAGAAAGTGTTGGGAAAACGTGAGGTGATCAATAAAATAATAAATAAATAAACTTAACTCTGGGATGAAGGTCCTTAAATAGGAGGAGTATGTAATGCTCTGTATTAATAAATAATAATCATAATAATAATAATAATAAACCAATATATAATAATAATAATAATAATAATATTAATGAAATAATATTAATATATAGCCCTAAGGGTTAGTTCAATTGGTCGAAGTCTCATTGCTAAAATACTTTCCATAAGGAAGTCATGGGTTCAATTCTCCTTAGTACTGGGTTAGTCCTAGACTAGCTTGGCCGGGGATGTGGTCCTTTTAGGTGGACCTACCATGATTTAGAGAGATGGAGAGGTGTCAAAGGGATTATGTAGAGAGAAGGAGACGTCCTTCTACTTGTGTTGTGTGGCACAAGTAGTGCGGTTCCCTAAATTTATATGATGGTATGGGAGAAATCTACAGTGAGACCCTTGGATTAGTAATTCTTTTGCCTTAAGATAAAGTAACTACCCTCTATTATCCTACCATCTCATCGTGGTATCACAGTTAGGATCAAGGGAAACTTATTATAGAGGTAACATGTACAATTGAGCCTATGGTTGGGTGGAACCTTTCTCTACCTTAGCTAGTTTGGAATTCAAGCAAACACGTTCCTTTTATTTGTATTTAACTGGATTATTACGATGCATACTACTAGTGTGTTTTCATTGTTTGAAAAGCAAAGGATTATTTCCTTTAGTTACTGTTGTATACATTGGGTAATCAAAATTATATATGTCAATGCATTCAATATAATTTATTGAGTTTTTGTTTCATGTTTTGAATGTTGAAGGATGGATACCACTAGCTTGTTGTATGTATGCAACGAGAAACCGATGTTATATATGCCAATGTGATTCATGTAATTGGATTTTTTAGGTTGTTGTAGTTTAGGTTTTATATGCTATGTCAATTGATAATGTGGTTGCATGATGTCATGGGTGTCTAAATACCTACAATTGTGGATTTTAATTTATGAATTCAATTCATATGGTAGTATCCTTTACCCTCTTCATGTAGAACGGCATGCCTATAAAATGGGTGATTGATTTTGGGGTCTACGATTTGTAGAAACCGATATTTAATTTTATGGATTATATATATATATATATATATATATATATATATATATATATATATATATATGCATATACATATATATCTTAGTATGCTCCTTAAATGTAACATATGCACTTGCATTATGATTATAGTATGTGAATGGAACAAGTATTTAAAAAATAATCATTGGTAGTTAAATAGGGATTGTATCTTACTTTAATTTCACCATTGTTTCACTAAGAATGAGTTAAAGTAGTGGCATAAACATTTAGAATAAATTAGGGAAAATAATTAGAAAATTTCATGGAAAGGACTTGTCATTTTCCATGTATCACATCAATAAAATTTTAATTCAATACAATGTGCATTTATTGAAAATAGTTTCCATGTGATATAATGCTTTAACTCCAAATTTGAAGACTTGTGACTTAGAAAACATCGGGAAAAGTTGGAGAAGTATCATGTATCACATTAAGAAATTATTTTGTATGATGAAATGTAAATCATTTTAGTGTCATACACTATATGTAAAGGAATTTCACACCAATCCAACAAAGGGATTAAGTTCCTCATATTAAAGAAAAATAAAAATAATGGTAACATGATAAAGGGGAAACATCACTTAGATAAGATCTTCTTTGGTGTGCAATATAACACTTGAAGGGTGATGACATTCCCTAGCTTTGATGGAAAAATATTAAAGCGATGTGATACACTATTCAGAAAGGAAGATGGATGTGACACATTGTGTCAATGGAAATATTTAGTAATGGACAAAATTGAATCACATGGAAAGTGAAAAGTGGTGTGATGCATGACATATACATGAATCGTTAAATCATCAAATGTTAAGTTACAACAATATTTTTGTACAATTGATGATGTGGACCACACACACAATGTGTACAAGAAAGGTCCATGATGGCAAGGTTGGTGCATGGATACTAACATGGATTGTATGGATGAAAATGTGATGTGGTCCATGGTGGTAGTTTGTGTACATGTGGTCATACCATGCTAGTTGGCATGTGTCATGTCATGCTAATTGGCATGTTTCATGCCATGTTGGTGAGGGGTGGCACATATGCATCCTAACATGGGAAAGAGAAACTACTTTAAAACATGAAAGAGCCTTAACTTCTTACTCCAACCTTAAAATTGAACAAGAGTATAGTCATTAGAAAAATCTTGATGGGTATAATTGGTCTATGAGCTTAGAATTGGTACTAATATAAAAGAAAAATTATCAAGTAGGAAATTGAGAAAATTTTGAGTAACCTGTATCCTCAATTAGGAAAAGAGGGGAATGGACGCATTCTAGAAATACCCCAACATCCTAATAATGTTAGTAAGTTGGGTATGTTACACCAATAGTTTGAATTATAACTATAAAGCTTTGGCTATGAAGAACCAAAAACCATAACAATTATGAGAAAACATTTGATTGATATAGCAATGAATCCTTAAACATGTAGTTAGAAAAAATCACCTAGCCATAAAGAAAAAATAAATTATTAAGAACTCCTATTGGAAAACTCTTTTGCAATCAACTCAATCAGTAAAGCAGGATAAAATATTTGTAGATAGATATGTGTAACAATGTCAACAAGTAACTTGTTACCATTTTAGTAAATATCTACAATTGATGGCTATGCTTCACAAGATAGCTCTAGGCCCAATCTCTATACAATTCAAGCTTTATAGGTATATTATTGTTGGAGTCATTTCCCTAGTGATGTCGTGAAACAATGATATACTATAAAATAAATATAATTTAGTAAATTTTGTTTGCAAAATCAAAACTAATGATAGCATTTGAAAATATATTCCTCTCATTGCTCAGTTTATTTATTATTACCAATATTCCTAGCAAAAACACAATTGATTGTTAAAATGATGAAAACCAATGACCTTTATTCTAAGTCAAATAAAGTATATATATATATATAATATTTAAAGAAAATGTAAATAATTTTTTTTACATAATTTGCAAACTAAATTTATTAAAAATCTGAAACTTGAAAATATATTAACATGGAAAGGAATGAATAAGATATAAATATACTTAAAGTGATCTCTCATCTTATAAAGATCTTATTATATTAAATAACATAGATCATATGAAACAAGTAAATGCATTCTTTCCATCTAAGCATATCCTTCACGAGTGAGCTTGAGTTTGGTTAAGTAAATGTCTTCTTGCCATTTAAGCATGTCCTTCAGCTTGAGTTTGGTTAAGTAAATGTCTTCTTGCCATTTAAGCATGTCCTTCACCCAAAAGTTTGAGCTTTGTTACTCTTTGTAAAAAGCAAGTACCAATAAGTGTAAGAATCATAACATCCTCAATTTATTAAGGGGCTCAATAAACCACACTCCTCACAGCTATTTTGCCACCATGCTTCTTTTAAGCCACATCCACATCAGGGATTTGAAGATCTTGTACTTAGATTTCTAATGGCATGTATGAACAACTTTTATCGTTGAAAATGCTTGGTGTAATTGTCTATAGAGATGAAAAAACTATATGGGATGAACAATTGAATCGATTTCACGAGGAAGTGCCTACAGAGATAGAGGAAAGCCTTAAGATCAACTGTAACCCGCTCAATCACAGAGAAAATGGAATAAGAATGCCTGAGACGTTACCAGAGGAACCTGGTGAACTGGGGAATTTGACAAATCCTGAACTCTTGGATATGTGAGGCTCTATAAGTTTGAATATGTTTCCAGATTCTTCGGGGAATTTGAGAAATCTTCAGCACCTAGATTTGTCTGGGAGCCAAAGTTGGATATCCTACCAGATTCCGTGCAGAAATTTGACAAATCTTCGACACTTCTTTTTGTCACTGTGCAGAAATCTGACAAATGTTCAACACTTTCAAACACTGCAGAAATCTGACAAATCTTCCACACTTTTTTTTTTCCGATGACGAAAGATCAAACATGCTTCCGTATTATAGAATTCGGAAAGATAAAAAAATTGATACTCTCAAATTTAGTATATTCTCAAAATCTACAATCAATATATATGATACCTATGAATACCAAATTATTTATGGTGGAAATTTTAGAATGCCAAATCAATATATAGATGATACATATGAATACCAAATTATTTATCGTGGAAAATTTAGAATACCAAATTATTTATTATAGTTAAAAAAATTGAAACTGCTTCCAGATTATTTGTAGGATTGGACAAATCTCCAGCATATGGAACTGAATTCTTGCAAAAGTTTGAAAACGTTTCAGGCTCATTAAGGAAGAAGTATCTCGCTTCCTGATATGTCTTGGTGGGAAAGTTTGTCGATTGTTCCAAGTTGTATAAGGAATTTGACAAATGTCCAAAAAAAGGATTTGCTACCGAAGTTTGAAGATGCTCCCAGAAACACGGAAATTTGACAAGTTTACATAAAATCCTTTTGGCTTTTTCTAAGAGGTTGCAGATTTTTCCCATAATCCGTGGAAACTTTGACAATACTCCAAAACTCCATCTGCATTATCGCCGAAGTCTGAACATGCTGCCAAATTCGTCAGGAAAATTGAGGAATCTCCATCACATCGGTCTGAGAAATTGTCAAAGTTTAAAGATATTTCCGAGAAATTGTCAAAGTTTAAAGATACTTCCAGATTCCTTTGAAAATCTATCGTAACCATCCGCGTTCGAGAGGGATCGCTGCAACTTGACTAACTCCAACTTGCAAGTTCGTGTGACGTGTAAACATGTCACTAGTATTTCCAAACATTCTAACTGTTCCTTCCCCGATCACACATGGAGTGTTATTTCCAAATTTATAATTCCTAAATGGTTTCGCTATCAAATTTGATAAAACAATTTCATGTTGACATTACTAAAATTAATATCTACACTGACATCGTCGAAAATGTTAAATTGAATGGATTTAATTTGTTTCCAATCAACTGCGCATTCATTCCTATGAACAACATGACATGGAGTGTTTTAAGGGGAGAGAAAAACTTTATATATATATATATATCAATCGGATAAGGATATACTAAATATTTTAATAAAATTTGTGTGAATCAAACTAAGAAGTGAGGTGAGGTGAGCATTTTTTTAATAGAGATGCCCTTAATATAATTTAATCTATTTCTCTGATGTGAAATATTATTTACTAATGTAGTAAAATTTTCTAAATTTACTAAATGTTATTGTAATTAGTAGTAGAATCTCCCTTCAGACATAAAAATTCCAAAAAAAATGAAATGACTCTTTTTGGTGTTTTGTATTTTCATATATTAAAGAAATATAAATATGATTGCACATTATATGTTGAGTGAAGCTCATGATTAAGCCACTCAAGATTTATAACAAGTCTATATTTTTTTATTAAATTTTCATTAAAAATAATGTGTTTTTATATTTTCACTAAAAAATAACTAAAAATAATATGATGTGGTTGGTATAAGTTAGAAAATGTCAAATAACTATTTATCAACAATATAATAATAATAAAAATACTATTAAAATAACACAAAGAAATCATTAAAAATAATGTCTCACAAAATTTAAATATATACATGAAATTTACACAAATAAAACATGACCCATTTGGTTATATATCCAAAACTCATCCATGAAGTTGGGTGTTGTCTCTTATGTTGTTTTCTAGTAACTTATCTATATCTTGTGAAATTCACCCTAGCTTTATAAGGTGTATGATAAAGTCGGGTTCTCTTTTAAGTCATTTATATTCTACAAAACAAAACACCACTTAGTTAGGTAAGATGATAACATGTTAAAATTTAGTATATTTTTTATCTATTATTATTGTTTCCATAGTTATTATATTATTGTAGTTGAATGCATTATATTATTATAGTTAAATGCATTGATACATAGTTAAAAATGAATATACAAATTTTTTGCTCTAAGGAAAAATGTAAAATGTTAACAATTTTTTTTAGATATAAGTATTAATGCATTTTATAACTTATATAATTATATTTGTGTTTTTAAAGAAATACCTATAATTTAGAAAGGTTTTTAGAGAAGGCTGAACAACATTTTAGTGAAATTGTTTTATAGATTTTATTTATAAGAGTACCATAGTTGTAAATGTTTTTAGTGGAAACTTTTGTAAATTTGGTGGGAAATATTTATGGTGAGAATTGGATCACAATGCTCCAAATTAAAGTTGACACCTTTTTGTACTTGTAAAGTGCTCCATGACCACATGTATATTATGGCAATAACATGCTAAAAATATTTTAGTATTTTTATTTTCTCTTTGGTTCAAGAAAAGCAATCTTCAACATTGGTTTAGGAAAACTTATGTTGAACATTTTCTAGGAGCACTAAGGATCTTAGACTTCACATTATACTAACGAGAACTCAAAAATACATCAAAATTTTAGTTTGTTCTAGACACATTGGTGTAAGACCATCACCACACCCTTTCTTTGTAAATTCATGAGGTTTCTTTAAGCTATGTGTTTCTCTTATGTGGTCTCTTCTAGCATTGGTGCCTCCCTTTGGTACTCAAAATTAAAAATGAAATCCATCACCATTCCTTCCTAAAATTGAAGATTTATCTTCCTATCTGTAAAATATTTGAAACCCTCAAGTAGATGTAGTTGAAAACCGTTGTAGATGTATGTAGTATTCCATATGTAGTTTTCAATTTAATAATTTTATGAAAACATAAGTGATTATGTTCTATCGTGGCCCAAGAAATATTTCTTATGAATTGCCTTAAACAACTTGCATACAACTACTACATCAACCTATTTGTGAGAACATTCTGGAAAAAGGGTGGTGTTTCTTAATTTCACTATGTAACACTACTGTAATGATGTAAACCATTGTTTAGAAGTATTAGGTCACATACTATACCTACTACTTCTAAGATTTTTCTTAAATAAAATGTGTTTATTCTTGTAACTTTGGATAAAAACGCCCTCATACTATAAATCTAGAAATAAGTATTAGGATTAACCTTGACTTCGGAATGATAGTCTACAACTAGTGCTTTTGGGCACATAGTTTTGTGGCCCATTGTATTATGCCTATTGTATTTGGATGGAAATAAGCCAATAAATAGGCTTATTGGTCTCCATTGTAATGTGCCAAGGGCCAAGGGTTGAGAAAGTGTTAGGATCCTTAGCCATTGTAAAGGGCCAAGGGTTGAGCAAGGGTGGGCTCTCCAACCTGTGTAAGGGGCCAACGGTTAAGCAAGTGTGGGCTCCTAGACATGAGTTTTAAGGGCCAAATGTTGAGCAAGTTTGGGCTCCCAAATAGTCGTGGCGAGGGTTTTGGCCAAGGAATAATGGAATTCCATTAGGCTAGGATTTTCCCCAACCGAAGGTTTTCCTACGGTATTTCATGGTGTTGTTTGTGTGTGTTATTGCTTCTATATTGTGTTTATCACTTCGTTTATTTCCTTATAGATTTATACATAATAATAAGTTGGTTGTTGTATTTGTATAATCCTCATACAACCTCTAGATGATAGACATATCTTTGAGTATGATTTTCTTAATAATGTGATTGAAATATATTCATACACGCATAAGTTGAACATGTTCTCCATGTGGAAATTACTTTTGCTAATTTACCAAGTGTTTAAAAAAATGCATAAACTAAAACATAGTGCACTAGTTGGAAAAGCTTGAATATTCAATATACTTATTAATAATAACTATGAATAACATTTAAATATATGAAACTATAACACTTAGTTATTAACTAAGTAATGATTACATATGTATGGTGATGGATTTAATTTTTTATTGCAAGGGGAAGTACAACTATTATAGAAGGAAAAGGAGTCAATATAAGAACCTGTTGACAATTTATTGAGTTTCCGACCTCCTTCTCTATCTTTTCCCCTGTATCTACAAGAAAAATGCTTCCTTTTTTCAATTAACATCCCTTAAGGAGAAACAATCGTATGAGATGAAGGAGGCTCAAGACTTTCTTGAAACATTCCAAAAGGCCACTTTTTTGGAGCAACATTTATTGTGTGAATTTTACTTGCATGATTATTCCTATTTTGAAGAAATAAACTTCAATATTATACCATATGTTGGGGATGTTCAGTGGAGAGCCTTCATGTCCTGTATGCAAAATCAAGTAAGTTGTAAATTTTCCTATGAACTGTAATAGCTAATGAAGGAAAGGTGAAATTGTTTATCAGAGATTAACATGAACCTGATGAAACAATATTTGTAGTGTATAATAGTATATGGTGATGTCCAAACACAAAAAATATGTTAATGGAATTTAAGAACAAAGTTATGGAACTTTGCCTCAGAAATATCAAGGGATGAGACAGAGTGCGTTAGAAGGTAGTAGACTTAGATGGGATGCTTACAGGAAGGAATTGAAGGATGAGGACCCTTATTGCTTTCAAAATTTCACATGGGAACTCTCTAGGGTTTCTCAATATGTAGAATGCATCAAAAGAAGTGGGTATGGTTGTGTTGGAATTAGGTTAAAATTCGGTCTTCTTTGGCTCCCTACCTATCAGTATCAATAACGATATTATATCGATGATAAATCATGGGAAATGGAATTGGTTTTCTTCTGAGGTTACAAAGAAGATTCAGAGGATACTACAAGAGCTTAAAATTTTTCAGAATTTCATTCTCAACACACTAGAAACCAATTATAAGGGTCTGCATGAGGACATGTATATAATTAAGTTGGGGGGATTTGTTGGGATGTGTAATTGACATATTTTTGCATCCATTTTCCTATCCCATTTTTACCCTTTTTTTACTCTCAATACCATACTTTATCACTGTAACAACCACTATCAAAATAAGTATGTCTCTTTTTATGTATCATCCTTATGATTTGATTATGCTTGTAATTTCGTATGAGAACTACTGCTTTAGGATATTTTTATCATAAATTTGACAAATGGTTTATTTCAAGGTGTGTGGTTTTTTGAGATGTTGTTACAGGATTACACTTTCTAGTTTTGTTTCACTAAGGATGGGACAAGGACTCAGTGAATGTTGTTGATACACATGAGACTTATTTTAGATGTGATAATCTCCTTTAGTCGAAAATGAATACCGATCTAGAAAAATATTTGTTAAAATTCATTTCAACCTTCCAATGGAGATATTCATGGATAGTGTAGAAGTATTTAGGATTTTCCATATATGAACTATTGTAATTGGAAAAGTTATTACATATTTGTCCCAACCATGGAAATTTTTATTAAATTTTTAATATGTATTCTTGATTTAGATCACATGAGAATCAAGATATTATCATGATGATCTTATCTTTGTAATATGAGATTATAAAAAATTGTGCTCTCTATCTGCGAGCTAACGTATAGATATGTACAGAAAGAATATAAGAGGGAGGAAGAGCACCAACATTGTAATCGCACCAACATTGTAATCATATATGTTTCATTAATGCAAATCTCCATCATTCATGGCACCATTCCTTTTTGTAACAACATAGTTCCTCGATCGGTCCCTTTGTTAGTGTGACAGTTATTTAATTCTTGTTATGGTTTGGTGTTGATTTTATTTCATTTTAATGTGTGTTTCAGCATTTGCTTGAGTGAATGGTTTCCAAGAGTGTTGTTCTTACTGAATAAGAGCGATTGTGTGTCATAATGGTTTATTTTGCAATGTTTGTTTATTTCTAGAAAGTGTGAGCGAGGTTTGAGAGTGTAATAGCTAGAGTGTTGTGTTTCTAATATTGTACAATGATTGGATTTGAGATTCATTAGTGTTAGTCACCATTTGTATTTTTATATACTTTACGTGATTGTCTTGAAATAAAAATTCCTACCCTAATTGATAATTAATGTGAGAGTCTGATCTGCTGCTCTAAATTAAAAGAACAATTTTCATTGCCAACAAATGTTACTCCTTTAACCTTGGTTTTACTTCTTCAATATAATTGTTTAACTTTATGTGTATATTTGATGGTTTTTTCCTATTTACCATCATGCTCCATGGACTTATCTCTTGTTGTTTACAAAAATTAAATGTAGAAGGGTGTTCAAAGAAAATTCTCAAAGATGTATCACATGGGGACTCACTATTAAAACTATGGAAATATCAATTATGATTGTGTTGTATATAGAGTAGAATCTCATCTTAAGTTTGAGGATGTGTTCTATAAAATCTCCTTAAAAAATAGACCACAATATTTTTTACCATTTTTTTCTAACCATATTCGGTTGGATGAACAATTGTACTCCATTTAAAATTAGTATCCATTTGTTGGTGGAATTATATGTATCCTAATTCCAACATTTAATTATCAAATCCAGTATTGTCAGAATTAGAGATGCAAACACAAGAAATGTAGGATTAGATCATATTTTAACCTATGCTAACAACTAACACTAGAAATAATTAATCACTAAGGATCATAACTTTTCATTGGACTATAGGACTATAATGCTTATCGGGTTCTGAACCACAATCTTTCATTACCGACAGACAATGTTCATGTGGTTTTATGTGTGTAGCTTATTAGGTCTTGATACTTCAATGGTTCTAATCCTATAGTGATGCATACAAAAATTCATTAAACATGTTGCAGAAAAGAAAAATGCAGAAAATTAAATGTCGGCAACTACAAGAAAAATCATGCCAAGTAAGTAAAGAAATAACAGAGATAAATACTAAAAATGAAAACAAAATCTAAGGAATCATGCATTGGGACATAATAAGAACTCAGTATTATGAAGTTTTAAACATATTATATGATTACTCGTGAGTAGTTAACTTGTGTTTCATGTCCTTCAATGGATTCCAATGGTCTTACAAAGTTCTATTAATTAAAGTAAATTGGTGACCCAAACTTAAATGGAAAATACAATGTCACTAAAAACCAAAAGAAATCAAAACAACTTGCACCAAATGTAGATTTATAAATCCTAAACTAAAGATCTCTCCACAATCAGATACATCGACACTAATATGAAGAATGAAATCTATGAGAGAAATATACTAAATTGCATAAATTCTACATGCAAGTTAAATCCTTATGTGATGTGAAGCAAGAGAATTAATAAATATAATTATGTATGAAAGTGTTGAATGTAAAATGGCTCTTAAATTATTCACCCAAATATAGAATTAAAGAAAAAGGAGGAAGGGAGGAGCAAATAGAAGAAAAACAAATGTTCTTGGTAATAGGAAATTCAATTAAGAACACAAGATTGTCAAAGAGGAAATATAAATAAGATAAAATTAATACTTTGTTTTATGTTCTTGAAAAGATTGTTTATATGTGATGTTTCTTCAAAATTTCTTTCATTTCTTAGGCAAAAAACAGAGAATGGAAGAATGTCAATTCTTTATGCAATAAAATGTTGAAAATAAGATCTTAATCATGCAAAAATAAGAATCAATCGAATGGAATTCATTTCCTAAACCTATAGAGAAGTAATAAAAAATAAATTGAAAGCATGAAAGTGAATAGATCTGAGCTTTATCTAACATAAATTCATTGCAAAATAAAACTAAATTGCTAGGTGTAAGACTAATATACAAAACACAAGACGCATAACAAAACTTACCCACACTGAGGGGCCCTTCCCAGTAGGTTAGTGCTACTAAGAAAATCTCATATCAAGCTAACAATGTGTACCACAAAACAACAACCAGCAATTATTTATTCACATCAAAAACTATGTTACAAATAAGCTCTCTAAATCTCTCCAAAAACAAATCATTGATCTCCTCTATTATAATAATGAACAACCCCATTTATCTGCCCTTTGAGGATTTATTTATACATAAAATAAGTTGAGGAAGGATATGATCCAATCCCCTAAACTCAGAAAACAAATTTACAAATTTAGAGGAAAATCTCATAATTCTCATTTTTTTGCAATTTTATAGAAATTGATGTTAATGAACCAGCCCTATCTTCTCGACCATTATGTATTTTGGAGATTTGTTTCTGTGGAGCCTAAATTTCCATATTATAAACAAAAAAAAATCGTGTAATTTCCTGATTCAATTCCATGGCCTCAGAAATTGTGCATGAAGTTGATTGTTTATATACTTTTGCCAATCTGGGTTTTGCAGAAATTTTGTACAAAACAACTTTGAAGAACCAGTTGTAACTTTGAAACCGTATTGAATTTTTAGAAATGATTTGACATATAAGTAAATTTATATATTTTTCAAAAACCCATTTCCTGGATTCTTGATAGTCGCCACCATTTGCACCAAAATCGAAGAAAAACATGGAAGTTTCAAAACTATTACCTATTTTTTGTTGTAGCTTAAATCATGTGCTAGCATTAGACATGTGTGATATGGTTATATTCCAATGATTTTACCAGCATATTAAGACCATGTAGCACCTAATTTACCATTTTTTTAGAAAGAAAAACATATTTTATAATTTTGACCCTTTTTCCTCCATTCTTGCAAGTGCAAAATTAAGTACCGAACTACTGAACTGATACAAAGATAGAAATTTTCGTAGTGGAACATGATCCTTCGCCACATAACCACATTATTAAACCTTCATTTATAAAACCATATTAAAAACTCATTTAATCATTAAATATACAAGAAATAATTAATAATTAAGCACAAAGTAAAATGAATGCATTTAGTGAAAATTGGTAATACAATAGTGATGAAATATTTTGTAAGGGTATGCATATGGATTGTAAATGAATTTTTTGGATATAAAATGATATAATATATTTGGGTTCCAACATTACCCCATGTCTAATGTTGTATATGTTCCTTGTAAGTAGTTCTTGGCTGCAAAAACTACGTCGAGAAACCAACTCTACTAATCTTTAGGTTCAAGTTGTCCCTTCAACAGAGGGGGATCCCTCAATAGTTACAGGGCCTTGTTTAACATTATTCATTGTCATTGGATATCAGCCTATGAATAACAATGACCATATTTATAATTTAATTTGGTTGTTTGTTGATGATTACCAATCTTTGTTCATGAATAAATCCCTCTCTTGCAGAGTCCTTGGTTAAAGTGTCAGCATCAAGTTTGATTAACATGATTTTTTAAAGAATTGAACAAAAGAATATAATGAAATCCCTAATAATTAAGCATTCATATTGAATACATAATCAATTAGGAAAATTTGGATGCATGTAGAAGACTTCTACAACCAAACATAACACATTCAGGGGATGACAGAAAGCAAAAATTAAAAAATGTAGAGGAGCTATCTCAGAAAAGCAATCCAATAAACTAATCTCTTTAAATTATTATAACTTTGTAGGGAATTTCAAAGAGATTGATACTCAATCTATTTTTACCCATAATCTCCTATGCAAGCTTGAACATGTGCAAAAATAGGGTATGAAAGTACTAGAAAAACAAAAGGAAACATAATTTATGTCAAGAGCTGGAGCTTGGGAGACTTCAATTAGGATTTCTGAAATAAAAATTTTACAAAGCTAAAAGGTTTTAGAATCAAAATCCCACCCTCATTTATTACAAATGATCAAAAAAAAAAAAATATATATATATATATATATATATATATATATATATATCTCCTAACTATTACCATATTTATGGAATAAAATCCTAAACAATAAACTAAAAATAAAATAATATCTCTAGTTTATCTGTTGGAAACATTGAACTGTTTGCAAGTCTTCTGCCTTGAAATTTTGAGCTGCTCAAACTGTCTATTGGAAAACAACACTTTGATTTCTACTGTTATGTGTCCTTTAAATGTTGGTATCTTTGCCTCTAAATCTGAATAGGAATGACAGCTGATCTTTTTTGCTGGATGTTCTTTGAATCTCCAATGCTTGAATGGACTAATGATTTTATGTCACTTTTAAAGTGCTTCACCATTTGTCATAAAATATATTGGGAGGAAATATTTTGAAAAAAAAAAAAAATCAAATATTCTATAAATGAATTTCATAAAATAAAATTTCAAAATATTTCTTTGAATGATTTTAAAAAAACATGTCTTGTTTGCCTTCCCGTGGATTTTTAAAAACCATGTCTTGTTTGCCTTCCCATGGATTTTTAAAAACCATGTCTTGTTTTCCTTCCCATGGATTTTAAAAACCATGTCTTGTTTGTCATAGTTGGTAAAGTATTTTTACTTTCCCTTTTTAATCCTACCAAATATTTGGAAAAATATTTATCCAAATTTATGTTCCCGTACATTTTTCCTTCATAATATCCTTTCCTCTCTGTAAAATTGTTGTTGGTTTTGGTCCCATGGTTTTGATTTTAAAAATAATTAAAATTATTTTCAATTTTAAAATTATGTGCATAATTTATATAAAGTTTTTTGAAAATCAAAACTCTATTAAATGTTACTTTGTGCCAACATACAGGAAAATAAATGAACATAAGTGACTTTCCTTCTCGCTCAATTCCTTTTGTCAAATTTCATTTTTACTGAGCCTCCTTTTAGTTTCACCTGTAGCTTAATTTCACACTTGTAAGTCTCCCTTTACCTCAGTCTCATTTTTACTTAGCCTCACATCTGTAAAGTCATTTCATAAAAATATCACCTGTAACTTTTACCTGTAAATCCATTTAATTAACTGCATGACCTGTAAAATATCATTTTCACCTTAGGTATCTTTTCACCTCAGTCACATTTTACTCAGCCTCCCATCCATATGAAATGTATTTCATAAACATATGGAATTTCCTTCTCGCCACATTTTATAAAATTCAAATCAATAAAATTCATGGATTTTGACGTATTTGACATGAGATAAAATTTGGTTTCTATAGGTTGGATATTGGGTTTGTTATTTTTTAACTAAGTTTTAATATTTTATGTATATATATATATATATATATATATATATATAATTGAATTTTATTTAAAATAAAAACTTATAAAAAAAATTGAAGACATTTATAAAAAATTCATAACTTCATGGTTTAGCAATGGAATGGGTTATATGAAATGATGTCTAAAGGAAGGAATTTATTAAGGTAAGGATAAAATTGTAGGAAGGTGACAAATTATTTTTTAAATAGTTTTGTAACTTATAGGGTGTCAAAATAAGTTAAAACATAGGCTCCAACTGGGGACTACTTCCACTTGTGGGATGCAAAGAACTTGGTAGACTAGTTGTCTTGAACTCATTGGGCATGGAGTCAGTTCACCAACCTTTAATCTACAAATCTAGAACAATATTGTCTGCACTTTTCCAGAGACTGATTGTTTTTGAAATATGAAAACTAAAAATTGTTGAAGTGAAATAACTAACATTACAAGTGGAAATAAGCAAAATAGTGCCTAATTCATTAGGCTATGGATTCAATCATTCAATCAACAATAAATTTACTCCCTTCAATCCTTTGCAAGTCATTTCACTCAACCAAACCAAACTTCATTCTACAAACTTAAAACACAAGCTGAAACAACTTTTGATTTACTACATTAATCCATAAACTGAAAACTCACTAATCCACCGCACATTGAATCTCAGAAAATAAATAATTCAATCCCACAGAGCCTCTATCTTAATTAATTGAATATTTTCACTATTAGGTGTAACCAAATTTCCAGTGCAACCATGTGACCATTAGATTTACTAGCTAAACACTTTGCCAATAGCTCAAAATTTGAAAAATATTTGCAATTTGAAACTCAAATTCCATAGGAAACTTATAGTTACAAGTGAACTTATAAAGTTTCCTCCTCTATAGGGATATGATATTTTTTATCACAATTGAGAGGAAGAAAAATATGATGCCAAATTCAACCATCACTGAGCCTTGCATAAGCACAACAGTAAAAACATCTGACATTTGGAACCAGTGGAATTGGTAACACAGTGGAATCACCATAGAGACAAAGTGGATCCGATAGGTGAATGAATTGCAACCAATATCAAATTCCTACTCCTTTTCACCAGCAAGGAATATATCTAATATTTATCATTCTCCGAGGAAAGATATCTTCATTACTTTGCTCCCCAGCAATGATGCCAAATGTTGTAAATGTTTCTCGTAGGCAATTCTTGGCTGCAAAAACTACACCGAGAAACCAAATTGAACAATATTTATGTTCAAGCTAGCCCTTGAACCAGAGGGGGCTCCCTCAACATTTATGGGGCCTTGTTTAACATTGTTCATTGTCAGTAACAACAGCCTATGAAGCACAATGGCCATATTTATGATTTAATTTGGGTGGTTGTTGATTATTACCAATCATTGTTCATGAATAAATCCCTCTCTTGCAAATTCCTTGGTCAAAGTGTCAGCATCCAATTCGATTGAATAACATTTTTTTTAAATAATTGAAAAATACTACAATCTATAACTTTTCCAGACACTGGTTCTCACTGAAATCTGAAAATTGAAAATTGCTTAAGTGAAATAACTAACATTGCAAGTGGAAATAAGCACAATAGTGCCTAATTCATTGGGTTATAGATACAATCAATAAACCAACAATAAATGTACTCCCTTCAATCCTATGCAATTCATTTCACTCAACCAAACCAAACTTCATCCTACAAACTTGAAACACAAGCTAAAACAATTGTTGATTTACTACATTCATCCATAAACTGCAAACTCACTGATTTGCAAATTAAATCTAAAAATAACTAATTCAATCCCACACAGCTTCTACCTTACTGAACTGAAAATGTGCAATTTTAGGTGTAATCACCTCAGCCGCATTCTACTCAGCCTCCCATCCATATAAAATGTGTTTCATAAACATGTGAAATTTCCTTCCTGCCACATTTTATAAAATTGGAATCAATACAATTAATGGATTTCAGAGGGGGGGGGTAGGTGGTAAATGGTTTTCTTTTTTTGGGGGGGGGGAGGTGTATGAAATGAACAAGGGGGTGAGAGTTGTAAAAAGCAGTAAATGTGAAACTGCTTTTCGGACCCGCCACCCCCCTCCCCCACCGACCCCTTTGGTTAAATTTTGAAAAGGCAAGGGCCCCTCGAAATACATCAATAACAATTGATTTATTTTGCTTATTTCTCAAGGCATGAAACATTAGGGTGGTTTAATAGTTAAGTGTGGGATGGGGCATACATTTTAATTTTGATTTTTTCGATTTGACTTGTGACTTGACATATTTGGAATGAGATAAAATGTGGTTTCTATAGTTTGGATATTGAGTTTGTTATTTTTTAACTAAGTTTTAATATTTTAAATTAATAATTTGTAAAGATATATATTTTATAAAATTTAATTTTATTTAAAATAAAAACTTATAAAATAAAATAAAACTCGGAGACATTTATAAAACCTTCATAACTTCATGGTTTAACAATGGAAAGGGTTAGATGAAATTATATCTAAAGGAAGGAATATATCAAGGTAAGGATAAAATTGTAGGAAGGTGACAAATTCTTTTTTAAATATTTTTGTAACTTACAGGGTGTCAAAATAAGTTACAACATAGGCTCCAACTGGGGATTGCTTCTCCTTGTGGAACGTAGAGAACTTCATATACCATCTTTCTTGAACTCATTGGGCATGGAGTCAGTTCATCAACCTTTAATCTGCAAATTTGGAACAATACTTCCTGCACTTTTCCAGAGACTAATTCTCACTTAAATCTGAAAACTGAAAATTGCTGAAGTGAAAAAATTAACAATACAAGTGGAAATAAGAACAACATTGCCTAATTCATTGGGATATGGAGTCAACCAATCAATCAACAATAAATTTACTCCATTCAATCCTCTGTAATTCATTTCACTCAACTAAACCAAACTCCATTCTACAAACTTGAAACACAAGCTGAAACAACTGTTGATTTACTGCATTAATCCATAAACTGCAAACTCACTGATCTACTGCACAATGAATTTAAAAATAACTAATTCAATCCCACACAACCTCTATGGTACTAACTAAAAATATGCACTGATAAGTGTAATCAAATCTCTAGTGAAACCATGTGACCATTGGATTTACTAGAAGAACACTTTGCCAGCAGCTGAAAATTTGAACAATATTTGCAATTTGAAACTCAAATTCCATAGGAAACTTATACTCACAGGTGAACATAGAAATTTCCCTCCTTTGTATGGATCTGAGATTTCTAATCACAATTGAGAGGAATAAAAATATGAAATTGAATTCAACCATCACTGAGCCTTGCACAAGCATAGCAGTAAAAACATCTGACATTTGGAACCAGTGGAATCGGTAACCCAGTGGAATCACCATAGAGAAAAAGTGGAGCTGCCAAGTGAAGAAATTGCAACCAATATCAAATTCCTACTCCTTGTTCACTAGAAAATTATATATCTAATATTTGTCGTTCTTTGGGGAAAGATGTTTTTGTTACTTCGCTCCCTGCTCCCCGACAATGGCGCCAAATGTTGTATCTATTTCTCGTAAGTAGTTTTTGGCTGCAAAAGCTATGCCGAGAAACCAACTCGACCAATATTTAGGTTCAAGATAGCCCTTGAACTAGAGGGGGGTCCCTCAATCATTACAGGGCCTTGTTTGACGATGTTCATTGTTACTGGACAACAGCCTATGAAGCACAATGGGCATATTTATGATTTAATTTGGGTGATTGCTAATGATTACCAATATTTATTCATGATTAAATCCCTCTATTGCAGAGTCCTTAGTAAAAGTATCAACATCCAATTTGACATAATAACATGATTTTTTAAATAATTGAACAGAAGAATATAAGGAAATTCCTGATAATTAAGAAGTCGTACTGAATAGTTAATCAATCAAGAAAATTTGGATTCATGTATAAGAATTCTACATCCAAACATAACACATTCAGGGAATGACAAAAGGAAAAAATTAAAATATGTATAGGAGCTATCTATGAAAAATAGTCCAATAAACCAATCTCTTTAAATCATTATAACTTTGCAGTGAATTTCAGAGAGATTGATACTCAATCTATTCTTACCCAAAATCTCCTATGCAACCTTGAACATGTGTAGAAATAGAGTATGAAAGTACTAGAAAACCAACAGGAAACACAACTTATGTCAAGCGCTGGAGCTTGGAAGACTTCAATTAGGATTTCTAAAATAAAAAATTTACAAAGCTTAAATGTTTTGCCATCAAAATCCCACCCATTTTTATTAAAAATGATCAAATATATATAGAATAAATCTCTCCTAATTGTTACAATATTTTTGGAATAAAATCCTAAACAATAAACTAAAATATAATAATATCACTAATTTATCTGTTGGAAACTTTGAACTATTTGCAAGTCTTCTGCCTTTAACTTTTGAGATGCTCAAACTGTCTGCTAGAAAACTGCACTTTTATTTTAGTTTTTTTATCTTCTACTGCTAGGTGTCCTATGAATGTTTATATCTCTACCTCTAAATCTGAATAAGAATGATTGCTGACCTTTTTTTCTAGGTGTCCTTTGAATCTCCAATTCTTGAATGGACTAATGATTTCATGTAACTTTTAAAGTGCTTCACCATTTGTCGTAAAATATTTTGGGAGGAAATATTTTGATAAATGTTTTTTCAATATTCTGTAAATGAATTTCATAAAAAAAAATTCAAAATATTTCTTTGAATGATTTTTAAAAAGCATGTCTTTTTTTCCTTCCCATGTATTTTTAAAAACCATGTCTTTTTTTCCTTCCCATGGATTTTTAAAAACCATGTCTTGTTTACATTCCCATGGATTTTAAAAACCGTGTCTTTTTTTCCATAGTTGGTAAAGTATTTTTACTTTCCCTTTTTACTCTTGTCAAGTATTTGGATAAGTATTTATCCAAATTTATGTTCCTGTACATTTTTCCTTCATAATTTCCTTTCCTCCTTATCTCTGTAAAATTGTTGTTGGTTTTTCTCCCATGGTTTTTATTTTAAAAATAATTAAAATTATTTTCAATTTCAAAAATATGTGCGTAATTTATATAAAGTTTTTTTGAAAATCAAAACTTTTTTAAATGTTCCTTTGTGCCAACATACAGGAAAATAAATGAACATAAGTGACTTTTCCTTCTCGCTCAATTCATTTTTTCAAATTTCATTTTTACTAAACCTCCTTTTAGTTTCATCTGTAACCTCATTTCACACCTTTAAGTCTCCTTTTTACCTCAGTCTCATTTTTACTTAGCCTCACATCTATAAAGTCATTTCATAGATATATAACCTGTAACTTTCACCTGTAAATCCATTTACTTAAATGCATGACCTGTAAAATATTCTTTTCACCTCATATCTATTTTCACCTCAGTCACATTTTACTCAGCCTCCCATCCGTATAAAATTTATTTCATAAACATATGAAATTTCCTTCCTACCACATTTTATAAAATTTGAATCAATACAATTAATGGATTTTGGAGGGGGGTTAGGTATTAAATGGTTTAGGAGGGGGGAGGTCTGAAATGAACAAGGGGTTGACAGCTATAAAAAGAAGTAAATGTGAAACTTCTTTTCACCCCCTAGTTAAATGTCAAAAAGGAAAGGCCCCCCGAAATGCATCAATAACCATTGATTTATTTTTCACATATATTTAGGTATGAAAGGTTAGGGTGGTTTAATAGTTAAGTGTGGGATGGGGCATATATTTAATTTTGAATTTTTTTATTTGAATTGTGACTTGGCGTATTTTGCATGAGATAAAATGTGGTTTCTATAGTTTGGATATTGGGTTGGTTATTTTATAACTAAGTTTTAATATCTTAAATAAATAATTTTATAAAATTATATATATATATATATATATATATATATATATATTGTAAAATTGAATTTTATTGAAGAAAAAAAAAATACTCGGAGGCATTTATAAAAACTTCATAAATTCAAGGTTTAGCAATGGAAAGGGTTAGATTAAATGATGTCTAAAGAAATGAATTTATCAAGGTAAGGATAAAATTGTAGGAAGGTGAAAATTTCTTTTTTGAGTGGTTTTGTAACATACAGGGTGTCAAAATAAGTTACAGTACCTAATATTTTGCATTCCCTCATTCAAACAAAGTATGGACTAGGAAGGGATGGTGGATGATATAAGGTGATAATGAAGATAATGGCTAAATAAATATGGACTTAGAAACTTGTAAGACCATTACTTATTTTATGGTTATTTTCTTAGATAAGAAACAATGACTTCGTCATCTTATTGAGAGCATTGAGATGATGATTGTGTGAATGTTTTATGATGTATAATGAGAAGACACTATATATACTCATGTACCACAATAATTCTTATGGTCTTACTATAATATGCATTAATGGATTTGGAAATGGGGTTTTAATGGTGGTTTACTAAAGGTGAATATTTATGGAATAGGAAGTGGTTAATAATCAAGATTCCTTAAACTTTAATGAGTTAAAGAGCCTTTAAACATGTTTTACCTCAAGTATACCTTTTGAAATTTTATATGTATTGTGAGTTGAAATGGAATTTGTATAGAGTTGAAGATGAGACAAAGTAAGTATAAGAGCCTGAAATGATGAATGTTGATCTAATATTCTAAAGAGAATGAACTAAAGATATTGAAAAGGTCCCAATAACCACTCCCATATGCCTCGAGTTTTTCATTTCCTCGTGTATAAATTATACCAATGGGATTCAATATTACCTTATGATTTACTAAAACAAGATATTGAATCCTTCTACAAATTTGAGAAAACAAAACACGATCGCACAATCACGTATAAGCAAGAGAAATAATTAAATCAATCGCACTAAAAAAGATGTATCTGGGAAAAGCACATTGCCTAAAACCTCGCTATATATATATATATATATATATATATATATATTTATTTAATTAATTTTTTTTTAATTTTTTTTTTTTTCTAAATAAGAATAATTCTATTAAGATAAGAAATGTATAGTACAATCAAGCTTGCATGCAAGCGAAGCAGAAAAGCATGGGAGCCGAAGGTGATAGGCTATCTACCTCGCTCCTTAGAGACAATCAAGGAAAGGGCCATAGAAAACATGGGAATACAAAAAGCTAGAACTAAGTAGAGATATCTACCCCGAGAGGGAAGTTACTGCCACACGACATTTTTTGCCTTTTTTCTTGCTTACTTTGACCCATCCAGTGGAGTTTGGCTGAGCCATAAAAAGTTGTAGACTATGCTGCTCTGGCAGCGGAATATCCTTATCAGAGTCTGAGGACGAAGATATATGAGAACGTTTCTGAGAGATCTGAGGGGCAGAGGGGACTGTCGGACCGACCGAGGGAGCGTCCAGTGGAATCTCATCATTCTGCCCATCTACTTCAATTTCCTCCTCATCCGAACTAGAGGAATCTGTATCGTTCATAGGAGGGGGTGGCACACAGGGATTCCAGCTCTTGGATTTGGGTATGCGTTTCAGATTCTTCTGTTTGTCGAGGAACTGGGTACATGTACTCTGGAGGTGCCCCGTTTGATGACAATGGCAGCAACGGAAGGTTGTATTCTCGTAATCCAAGGTTTGTGTCCAGTGGAAATCTCCAATATTGAGATTGATCTGATCCGGCAGTCCTTTGCTGATATCTATTTCTGCACAAATTATGTCGTAGGTGTAGAGTCCATTTTCCTTTCTTGAAGAATCTGTATCCAGGTAGCATCCTAGAGTGTCTCCAATGGCTAAGAAGACAGAGATATGCCATAGATGTGCTGGAAGATTAGGGAGCCTGACCCAAATGGGAAGCTTGGTGATGACAGTTGTAGAAGGGTCGAAGTCTGGAAACCAAGGGGTGAGGAAAAGCCCAGCCGAACCCTAGAACCAAGGGCCTCCCGTTAAGGCCTTCTGGTAATCTTCATTTAAGTCAAAAACCACAATGAAGAATCCTTTTGAACATAAGTAGATCTTGCTTTTTTTAGTCCAATTGGAATGGATCCATTGGTATAGATCTTCTGTGTGAGGCCAGAGCCCATTAAATCTACATATGAGTGTGGATTCTACAAATATCTGGTAGCGATCGTCAATCTCAGGATTAGAGAAATTGATGGAAGGAATTTCCTCTGATTTGTCTACCAAAAATGGCTTTGGAGCCATATTTCGTTGAGCTGCTTTTGAAGAGGACTGTGGGTGGGCAGCGTCTTTGCGGACTGCATCTTTATAAGAGAAAGAAGGGGCAGAGGAAGTCTGCCCAATGGAACCACCTCTTAAACAAAAGGTAGCCACAATAGAAGCATCCTTATGAATACTATAAAAGGAGAGAGGAAGGGGATTCATAAGTTGCTTACCCTTATATAGCAATCTTAGGTAAGAGGAGGGGATCCCCAGCCGGCGTTCGAGTTTTTGCAAAAGATCCTGCACGAGATCTGTTGCACGTACCCATTGCATCATCGTCTTGCCCGAGAGTTTGACTTGGATCTGAAATGCATGTGTTTATTCAGGCGGATCTGGCTGGTTCAAGAAAGGAAACTGCTTCCAACAAATAGCAGACAGATCCGTGTCTAGATTCATCGGTCTTTGAGCATTAACCAAAGCTGGACGAGGGGCACAAATGCAGTCAATGTGTATTGCCTTCCTTGGAACCTTTACAGGCCTATCAAGAAGGTTCGGGAAGCAGATCCGCTGCATGCGTGCGGCAGAGAAGAGATCTATGGGATCTTCAGGGCTGCTCCTATTTACATTGTGAGCAACTCTAAAAGCGGCGGCATTATGACTGTCTGGAACATTAGCCAAGAAAATAGCCATGCAGACGGGGACCTCATCTGTGCCAAGGGAAGTCTTGTGCATGGGCATGCATGGGCTTGCAACCTACAGATTCAAGTCTGCTACCCAGTCGATGAGAATGGTCAGCGTTGGCGTCTCTGCAAGCCGATTTGGCAGGTTCGAGAGGCAGATCCGTTGTTGGCTTTCTACTAAGGTGAGATCTGTAGAATCTCCAGGGTGAGTCTTTGTTGTGTAGCGAGCAGCTGTGAAGGCGGCGGCGTCATTTCTTCCATGGATATCCCTGTGAAGGAGCATGTAATTGTGCATATTCTAGTCTCCGATTTGGTTCAAGAGTAGGAGGCGGCCAACCCTCTGAGTGGCCGAGCCAGCGCAAACCAGAGAGGCCACGCTGCAAACCCTAATCACCTCTTTCGTCATCGCTCCGTTTCAGGAATTGAAACCTCACCCGCTCTTGATTAGTTATATCTTTGTATATTTTATAAAGTAAAGGATCATGAAATAATATAATGCTTTCTTTCTCAAGAGAAACTCCTGCACTCTGCCAACTGTCTCACATAGATCTATGAAAAATCATACGATTACTTAGCCAATTCTAAGCCTCTGCTCAGCCTACCTTACTCACACATTCCATGTGAAATTGTCATCTAATTAAATAGGAAAATCCCTTGGTTTGATTGTGAAATCCTTCCTTGGCCTCCATGTGACTCTATAACTGACATGTACAATTTTCTAAGTATACAACTAATAGTTATCATCCCTTTAACCTTAGTATCAACTGGTCCTTCCTTAGAACTGACATGCAACATCTATTTATATTGAATTATCAATTAACTAATTGATCACTTGTTGGCTCAAGGGGGTCCTGACCTAGGTTCGAAGGTTAAGGTTTTCCAACAAACCCCTATACTACTGGCCCTTTCGACAGTGACCTGCTTGCGCAGGCCAAAGTCTCACCCGAAGCGGTATGGGAGGGTGCTGGAACCAGGTTTCCAACACCCTGGGAGAGGGTAGGTAAGTCAGGAAAAGCTATATTCAATGTTACAATTACCAGATTGGATATCCCAGAACTCAGATCTAAATATCCCTTCGCATCCACGTGCGCAATACCAATTATACTCACAGCAATCAACAGATCATAATTTCATAGACCAATAACGCGACTAACATAGATATTCTTGCATAAAATATAACAAGAAAATGTCAATGCAACATAAGAAAATAACACAGTACATTCGCAGCTTAACACAGAACCATGCATAACATAACAGATATCTGAGATTCGTATCAAAAACCTTCTGCTTTCATTAGTCCTTCAAATCCTTTTACAATACCCAAAACCAAACCTGCACACACAGCAGCAGGGTTCGCACATAGCAGGACTCAGGATCTCTGTGCACACAACTAGCAGGAGTCCTTTCCCCGATAACCCAAACAAATCTACTAATTCACAGTTCGCATCAATCTTAATCCTCCCCCTTTATTGACTCAAAATGTCCTTCTATTTATAACAATCTAGCCTAATGTTTCCTGTGGTCTGCAAATCATGGTTTGCGGACACTAGGTCTATCCTTTGACCCATTACAATGCTTTTGGGGCTTTGACCCACCCCAAAACTGCTGCACTAGACAGAAATATGCAAAAACTATACAAAAATATCCAAAACTGTCCCAATTTACAGCCTTTGGAGGACCATGTTCCAACAGTCCCCCAACACAATCTTGTGACTCGTCCCGAGTCACTGTGGTGTTGGGGTCTCTACCTGTGCCTGTATGGATACTCCGGTCATGTAGTCATTTTATCTGATATGGTTTGAGCTGACTGCCATTGACATAGCCTAGTAGCATATCACTACGCAGGGTAGCTAGCCTAACAGCACCGCCATCCGTGATCTCCTTAACTGTGTAAGGACCCATCCAATGTGGTTGAAACTTGTTAGGGTGCTTTGCAAATTGGCTATCATATAAGAGGACCATCTAGCCCTCCGCGAATGTATTATGGCGAATATATTGATCATGCCAGGCTTTATTGCGGGTATTCTGGAATTGCTGGTGGAAATTCGCAAGAAACCAATCTTCCTCCAAAGCCATAAGCTGCGCCAACCATTCCTCCATGATTTCAGGTTCTTCCATGTTTTTAAATGTTGTGATACGTAGACTAGAAACAATATAATCCATGGGCATAACAGCTTCTTTTCCATAAACCATCCTGAATGGGGTTTTCCTGTTAGCTTCTTGCAGGTCGTTTGATAAGCATAACAACTTCTTACAGTACAATATTTTATGGCTTGTGCTTCAGCCCACTTGGAGACATAGTCGGTGGCAGTAATAATGTAGTGTGCACCCATCTTCTTCCCTAGTGGGTTGATCAGCCCTATAAATCAATAGCCCACTTATAAAATGCTTGTAGATCCATTTGTGGCTGAAGGGGCATTTTGTCTTTGCGGGATGGCCTCCCTGTTCGTTGGATGTATTGCATGCTTTACAATAATCATGTGCGTCACTATGCAAGGATGATCACCATAACCAAGCCCTCAAGACCTTTTGCGCCTTTGCTTTCCCTGCATAGTGACCTCCTGCCACCCCGTCATGGGCCTATGTCAAGATAGCATGCCTTTCATGCTCCAAAACATATCGTCGCGGCACTTCATTGGCTCCCATCTTATACAAATGACCTACGATGATAGTAAAATATGTTACCCGGGTGACTAGCTCTTTCTTCTGCTATAAAAGGTACTCTGGAGGTGTCGTCCCAACAATCAAGAACTGAATGATATCATCAAAGTGTGCATCTACTACCTTAATAGCGAATAGATGCGCATCAGGCAACCTGGCTTCCAAGTCGGTTGGTTTTTCACGAATCTCTATTCGGGACAGGTGATCCGGCCCAGCATTCAACTTTCCTGGCTTGGCGATGATTTCAAAGTAATATTCCTGAAATAGCAGTATCCATCGGTATATTTTACCCCCCAACACAGGCTTATTTACTAGGTACTTTAAAGCTGAATGTTCGGTGAAAATTTTGAAGTGTCCTCCTAGCAAGTAATGCCAATATTTCTACAAAGCGTAGATCATGGCCATTCCCTCTCGCTCTATGGTGGAGTAGTTGCGCTCCACACCAGAGAGTTTCCTACTTGCAAAGGCAACTAAATGGTTAATATCTCCTTCTCCCGGCTGTGTAAGGACAACCCCGAGGGAAATTCCTGATGCATCAACATGAACACGAAATACCTTCTCCCAATCAGGAAAGATGAGAATATGTGCCGAGACCATCTTTTCCTTGAGTAATTCGAAGCTCTTTTGACAGTCGTCATTCCAAAATAATGACACATCCTTCTTGAGAAATTTTTCTATGGGGGTAGTAATCAGCACATAGCCTTGAATGAATTTCCTGTAGCAGCATATGTGTCCAAGGATCGAGCATAGTTGTTTTTCCATGGTTGGTACTAGAAAATTTACGATAACTATGATTATGGCCAGATCTACCATCAGTCCTTGTTGATAGACTATGTGGCCAAGCAAGATTCCAAAAGGTACGTAGAAGATACACTTCTTGATACTTAGGGAAATTTTTTGTTTTTGGCAAGCATCCAACATCATGCGCAGGTTTGATACGTGTGCCTTTACCAGGCCAAAGATAGTCCAATCATCAAAATACACTTCGAGGAACTTGTGAATGAATTCCTTGAATACTGCGAAAACAACACTTGAGAAGATATCAGGGGCATTTTTTAGTCCAAATAGCATGACATTATACTAAAAAGATCCCCACTCAGTGGAAAACGTGGTTTTGTTGTGGTCCTCAAGTGTGATTATGATCTGATGATATCTTGAGAACCCATCCATGAAGGAGTATGCTTCCTATCCTCTGATGGTGTCTGAAATTTCATCTGAGAATGGTGTCGGGAATGGATCATGAACATAGGCATCATTCATCTTGCGTAGATCCACACAGATCCAAATCTCCCCCTTATTTTTCTTCTCCTGAACCACCATCGGACTGACCTAGTCTAATTGTTCAACAGGTTCGATGATGCCCGTAGCAAGCATTTTATCGAGTTCATCCTTGACCTTCTGCTTATACTTGAGGTTCAACCTATACGGTCGTTGTTTTACGGGCCACGCATCGGGTTTGAGGGTGATATGCATGATCCCTAAGTCCGCCGTGATCCCCTTCAACTCTGAGAACTTTGTCAAGAGAAAATCCTGGTATTCAGTAAGTAGTTCGACCACTTTGCCTACTATCTCCTCATCCCAGTAGTCCCAAATCTTAGCCATATTAGGGTTCTCTTTTGTTCCAATGTTTACCTCACACAGCTTGAGAGGCTTAGTAGCATCAATTTCTTGTAGTGGAGGTCCTTCAATGGTGCACTCTGCTTCCAACTCTAGGATATCGACAGACTGTGGATCATCTTCACCATCCTCCCTTACCAAGTTGCGACAGTTGGTAATATCCTGCATCTGCGCTTCCCATGTTGACACTCTGGATGCTACAGAGGAGCTAGATCTACCAAACACAAAAGTATCTATGACCTGCATGGCTTCATCAAGTGCCTCGGAGCGACCTATCAGTCTGAAATTTCTTATGAAGTCACTCAGCAGGGTTTCCCACTGTCGGGTGCGTTAATGGAGCTCTACATCTAGGTACCATGTAGTAGGGATTGGACCTAGTGCATGAATGAATAAATGAACCCCCTCTTATGTGGTTCGGTCGCCCCATGCCTTTATCCATGCGGTCACATGTTCACGCGGATCTCCTGGGCCAAGGAACATCTTGACCCATACCTTCTCTGGAGTCTCAAATCACAGGAGCATCATGTCCCGACAATCCTCCCACTCCAGGAATGCTCCCTTGCATATCCCACCATCATGCAACGGTAGCACGCATAGCCAGGTTAAGGGCCCATAAGCTTCATTCTCTGGAAACTTCTTCTTTGAATGCTCGCAAAAATTCCCTAACGCTACCAGAACCATAAAAATAGGGTAGATCTCTTACCTCCGAGGAAATGTAGCGGAAGTTCTTTGTGACCTGAAGGCAGCGCAGCTCAGAGACCTTATGTAAACGATTGTGCCAGTTTTCCATTTCCTCATCGGAGTCAGAGAAGCATTCACTTTCCTTTTCCCAGCAGAGTACTCCCTCCATCGTGGGGTTGATCCAATCTTCATCCCGTGTAGTCAACTTATAGATGAAATCTACCTCCTCCTTGTCGCGCACTGGCTCTGTGTATCATTCGCCTTCCGTAGGATCTAATGGTACTATTACTCTGGTACCTTTATTCTCAAACACCGTGCTTATCTTCTTCAAATTAATGATACCTCCCATTTCTATGGCGTAATCTAACCCTAGAAGCGCAGGGTAGGGGTCTACATCTTCTACAATTTGAATGACTTCAAAATCAGCCCGGACCTTGACCCTTGTGATATCTACCACGATCTTTGATAGTCTCCCCAAGGGTATGATCTTCTGTTGATTGGCCATACGCATCTAGATAGTGGACCATTCCAACTTAGGTTCCCCCATTCATTGCCAAGTCTGTTTAGGCAATACATTCGCATCTGACCCTAGGTCCAAAATAACTTGATCCATCTCGTAATTACCAATTTGCGCAGTCAACCAAATCTCCCTACCAGTGTGTTTCTTATATCTATACAATTTGTGTACGTTCTTGATTTCCAGAGGGGGGCTAGGTCATGTTGCACAGCTATCTATTAATGCCTAAATATTTTCCACAGCCTTTGGGTTGTGCAACAGCTTCATACATGCCTGTAAAAAGGGCTTGACCTCCCCGCCTGCCTTGAGGCCTCCTGGCAGCTGCGAAGCAAACGCCTCTGCCTCCACAGAGTTTGTGCGAGTGGTGACCAACGCTTATTTTTCCTTTCTTAGATCCAAACCTCCCTGCTTGATAGCTGCTTTCTGGATCATGGGCTCAGGCGCAGTCTTCTCCCCGGGCCCTGCAGTGGCCATCCCACTACGTGTTACCACATTCATGCTTGGATCCTTGTCTCACAGTTCAGCCTTAACCCTCTGCACATTCTACGTAGGTGTTGGTTGCTTCTCCTGTATCTTTGCTATCAAGATCGGACAGTCTTCAATCGCATGGTCCATTTGTCTGCAGTTGTGGCAGGATTTCCTTGTAGGATTGGGAAAGTCCCTGGAAAAGTGTCCTACTTCCCCACAATTATAACAGATTAGTTTCCCGCGTCCCCGACCCACGCTTCCACCTCTCCCACCTCCCCTGCCCCTGGCTAGGGAGCTCCCTGCACTCGTGAGGGATCTCGGCGAGGATGGATCCGACTGTACCCTATAGAGGTTCCCCTGATCGATCATCAAATCATATGTCCGAAATTTTTTTCATCGTGTCCTACCGACCAACAGAACCTGCACCATTGTTGCTTTACCTCTGGGACATACGCAGCAAGGCAGGGATAGTGGTTTGTATCGTGCAGCCCCGCAATGCGACAATCTTCACACCATAACGCCACCCCACTAAATCCTATAGCTTCCCTAGGGCGCAACGGACTAGTTCCCCCGACCTGAATATAGTCTGCTAATAGAGGGCAGTTATCCTTGGTGTGACCATTTGTCCTGCATCGTATGCACCATCTTTCGGGGCTAGCTTCCGCTCCTCGCTCCTTTCGTAGGTTCTAGATCTCCATGTGCATCACCTCCAATTGTCCTTGGATCTGTTGGACGCCCAGTTGAGCATCATCTCTCGGCACAGCTTCTAATTTCATAGCAACCTCCAAAGCTTTTTCCTACGATTCAAAAGTTTGATGACCCATAGGTACACGCAGGTGAGGCAGCAGCATAGCAATGAACCTTTCCATGTGCTGCTTGTCATCATACTGGAACCCTCCTTCTCTAATTACCTTCTTTAGTCATTGATCGGCCTCCCACACAGACTCAGAGGGCCCCTGCTTGAAATATTTTAAATCAACCACTATTTGGGAGTAGGACTTGGGCTTCTTGAATTGCTACTTCAAGGCATTCTTAATCTCTTAAATGGTCGCGTTTGTATGCTAGCCAATATATCCCATGTACCTGTCCAAAGCTCTTCCTTCGAAGGCCAAGGACAGTTGTGCCCTCTTCACCATATCACTAGCTACATTTTGTGCAGTCCAGGTCGATCCTGCGGCAAACCAGAATTGATACATGTCTTCATCCCCCACACCCTTAAAGGTAGGAAACTTCATGTGCGCAGCCATGTCACCTCTCGGTGGTGGCAGAGGTGTAGGTGAGTTCTTACCCTTATGATGATTGGAAAGTGGTGTGGCCGGAGGGCTCTGCGTTGTTTCGTCTCTTACTGGAATGTAGACATATCTGTCTACTTCTTGGTTGGTTTGATAGTATTTTCCGCTTCGTGACGTACTCTCGTCTATATCATAGGTCATTCATATAGTGTGGCTACACAGAATAATTTTTTCGCGCAGTAATATCTTGATCAGCAATGATAAGGTCTTCAGAAACTTGCCTAGGAAACCCTTGAAGAATATTCGCTCTGCTCCCAAGTAGGAGATGAACTGATCGATGGAAAACTCTGTTACAAACCCTCCTAGTACATTGTCAACCGAGTGGTCCACCATGCGAGTGATGGTGTTATCAGTCTTTTCTAACTATTGGATCAATTCAGGGGTCCACTACGTAACCCTCTCGTCCTTCCAACACTACTGAAATTTGACCAACCTTGCGAGCCACTCCTAGAGCTCGATCGCAATTGTTACAAATAAGATCTCGCAGATCTCTGTGAAAATATACTTATTCTTCCACTCTTCGGCAGTCAACTTCGTACTGCGGTTTTCTTTTACTGTGAATTCCTGAACTTGTTGTTCAAACCATTCATTGATTTCTTTTCTTTTAGGTTTCCAATACGGCCTTGGAATTACCTGATCCATCTCTCAAAATTCTCCCAGTCCTAGCAATGAAACCATTTGTTGGCTCGAGGGGGTCCTGACCCAGGTTTGGAGGTTAAGGTTTGCCAACAAAACCTTATACTACTGGCCCTCTCGATAGTGACCTGTTTGTGCAGGCCAAAGTCTCACCCAAAGCAATATGGGAGGGTGCTCGAACCTAGTTTCCGTACCTTGGGAGAGGGTAGGTAAGTCAGGAAGAGCTGCGTTCAACATTAAAATTACCAGATTGGATATCCCAGAACTCAGATCTAAAGATCCCTTCGCATCCACGTGTGTAATACCAATTATAATCACAGCAATCAACAGATCATAATTTCATAGAACAATAACGCGACTAAAATATATATTCTTGGATAAAATATAACAGATAGATGTCAACGCAGCATAAGAAAATAACATAGTACGTTCGCAGCTTAACACAGAACCATGCATAACATAACAGATATCTGAGATTTGTATCAACAACCTTCCGCTTTCATTAGTCCTTCAGATCCTTTTACAATACCCAAAACCCAACCTGCGCACACAGCAAGACTGAGGATCTCCTCGCACACAGGCATCAGGAGTCCTTTCCCTGATAACCCAAACAGATCTACTAATTCACAGTTCGCATCAATCTTAATCCTCCCCCTTTCTTGACTCAAAATGTCATTCTATTTATAACAATCTATCCTAATCTTTCCTGTGGTCCACAAACCATGGTTTATGAACTCTAGGTCTATCCTTTGACCCATTACAATGCTTTTGGGGCTTTGACCCACCCCAAAACCCCTGCGCTAGACTAAAATATGAAAAACCATATAAAAATATCCAAAATTGTCCCAATTTGCAACCTTTGGAGGACCCTGTTCCAACATCACTCATTGTGAATTAAATCATATTTAATTCAATATACCTATCTCTAGCTCATCACTCATTTAGAACTACTTAAACTTATTTTAACTCAATTAATTGTGTTAACTAATTAAAACTCATACATAATTGTAATTGGACCCCCTTAAATCGTGGAATCAACTCTACATGCCTCCTCTCTTGCCCTCAACTCTAATTTCCTAAGCTAACTCAGTCATTCTGACTTAGTTAACTAATACAGGTTGTCATGAGATGAAATTACAATTTCTCTTCCTATTTAATTAAGGGAAAATTAAATCAAAAGCCCCCTTGGGGTGCCATTTCAACACTCCCTCTCAACAAGAAATGGATTATCTGCTAACCCGATCATTTCTCTACAGTATATTAATTTGCTTCTTGCCAGCGCCTTCATCAAGATATTTGCATCCTCATCCTCCATGGGAATGTACTCTTATGACATAATCCTCATCTGAACACAATATTTGAGATGGTGATATCAGATATCAATATGCTTGGACCTATCATGGAATACTATATTAACCAAGAGCTTGATGCAACTATGGTTATCACAATGTATCACCATTGGATCCATCTATTGACCAAACAAACCAACAAGTATCTTCCTCATCCAGATGGCCTCGCATGTTTCCTGACTGGTTGTCATGTACTATTCCTTCGTTGAACTGAGTGCAACTAATAATTGTATCCTCATGTACCAAGAAATTGTTGTTGACCTTCTATTGAAGATGCCTCTTGATGTGCTCTTCATGTTGGAGGGACTCCCTACCCAATATGCATCAGTGAAGTTTTGAAGCTTCACTCCCTATATCTGTTTGTACCATAATGCATACTTTGTAGTACCCCTAATGTATCTTAATGCATGCTTCCATGCCTTCCAAAATAGCTTGGTTGGCTTAATCATAGTTTGGCTCAGTTGGTTAACTATGTAGCATATGTCTTGTCATGTGTTCACCAAATACATGAGTGAACCCACAAGATGCCTGTAAATAGTAGCATCCACTACTTTTCCCAAAGTAGCATCCTCCTTCCTCCCATTTCCTGCAAGAGGAGATTCCATCGGTTTGCTACCCTCCATGTGGAACTTCCTCATAATCCACTTGGCATAATTTCCCTGAGATAAAAATATCTCCCCATCTCTTTGCCATATCTCCAATCCAAGGAAATAGTGCAAAAGCCCCATGTCCCTCATCTCAAATTCTCTTGCAAGATCATCTTTTCAAGACTTTATGAGTTTCTCGTCACCTATCAGTACCAGATCATCGACATAAAGTACAATAATCAAAATCTTACCATCAACCACAATATGATATAGCTCTACATCCACTTCACTCTTGGTGAAGCCCAACCTGGTGAAATAGATGTTGATCCGGGTGTAGAAAGCATGAGGTGCTTGCTTCAACCCATATAGTGCTCTCTTGAATCTACACACATGTAACTCCCTGTCTAAGGTCTCAAAACCTTATGGTTTCTCAATGTACACTTCTTCCTCAATAACTCCATTGAGAAAGCTTGTCTTTATATCCATCTGATGTATCTACCATCCCATCTATGTTGAGAGTGAAAGGATGGATATAATCGATGAGTACCTTGTGACTGGTCAAAAATTCTCATTATAGTCAATCCCTTCCACTTGAGAGAACCCTATGGCCACCAATCTGCCCTTGTGCTTCTTAAAACTCCCATCTACTACTTGCTTCACCTTGTAGACCAACCTGGATCCTACAACTGACTTCCCCACTAATCTTGGGACAATTTCCCATGCATTGTTTCTGATAATGGAGACATACTCCTCAACCATGGAATCAAATCATACCATATGTTTCACTTCTTCCTCAAAAGAGGATGGTTATGTCACAATACATTCGCTCATAAGAGTCATGTATTTAGTGTAACTCTCTGGGGACATTCTCTACCTATGTTGTGATATGGGTGCTCCCACATTCTCTCTCACGTATTTGATCAATCTGTTAGCCTCTTTGGTGTGGTTCCTTCCATCTATGTTAGATGGCTCTTCATAAGTGATTTATACCACTCTATGTTCCTCTGCTTGTGGTTGCTCCACATATTGAGGTTTATCCTTTGGAGCTAAGAGCTCCTCAACTTCATGCAACTCAAGCTCCATCTTAAGGTACATTCGCATGGCTTTCTCTTCATCGAATTTCAAATTTATTTTGACCACTGTCATCATGTGTGTTGGAAAATACACTCGATAGTTGTGGGGTGTATCAGTGTAACCCACAAATATCCCCAACTCTGTTGTTGGCTCTAGCTTCTTTCTGGCATCTTTGGTTACATGGAAATGAACAGATGAACCAAAATTTTAAAATACGATACATCCGGTCTCTTACCTGAAAAAACCTCCTCTGGTGTACTCATGCCAAGTATTTGATGTGGGCTACGGTTATACACAAATATTGTTGTATTGCATCCTTCTGCCAAGAGATGTAATGGTAGGCCCTGATCATGCAACATAGCTCGTGCTTCTCTCACAATCATTATGTTCTTTCTTTCTATAACCCCATTTTTTTGGGTTACGAAGTGCAATCAATTCTCTTCGAAATCCTTTTGAGGCACATAATTTCTTGAATTCGTTAGAGATATATTCTCCACCATTTTCGCTCCTTAGATCCTTCACCTTATTCCCTGTATCTTTCTCAACAAGTTCCTTGAACTCACAAAACATGGAGAACGTCTGTTCTTTCTTCTGCATGAAGAAAATACAACACTTTCTTGAAAAATCATCAATAAAAATCACATAATACATGTTCTTTTTTGTGGAAGCTATTGAGAACGACCCACACATGTTTGAGTGAACTCTCTCAAGGATTGTCGCTACTCAAATTTACTTATCTTGAAAAGTGGCCTTTGTATACTTCCCCACAGTACACCCTTTGCATGTGTCTCTTTGTGCAAGTGTACCCTTTGGAAGCCCCATAGAAATCTGTTGCATGATCCTCAAATCATTGTGGTGTAGATGGCCCAACCTCCTGTGCCATAACTCACTGATGTCTCAGCTCACCACCTTATTTTCTTTAGTGCTCAATGTTTTTCATTCATCTACATCAAGTTTCTAGACATTCTTGACTCAAACCCCAATATTTTTTACATGTATTGTAGTTTTGTGATGAAGGAATGCCTTTCCTTCACTGAAAATCACATCATAGCCACGATCTTCCAACATAGCAATAGAAACCAAATTCTTCTTTAAACCAAGTACATGCATGACATCTTTTAGTCTGAGGGGTTTACCTAAATCTCTCTGAAAGGTAACTTTACCAATACTGGTAGCATTATACCTCTCGTCGTCACCCATTTAGATGTGCATATGGAGATCCTTCTCGTCCAAGCTACGGAAGAATTATTTGTTTTCGGTCATGTGGAATGATGCTCCAATATCCAAGTACCACACACAACCCATTATCGATGACACCGTGCATGCAATGGGGGTGAAGTCCAACTCAAACTTTGAATCCAATTCTTCACCTGTTGCTCCTTCTGAGGCCTTCTTGTTGTTCTTCTTTTGTGGAAAATGTGTGGCATAGTGTTCATGATCATGATAGTTAAAACATTTCACCTTTGAAAAGTATTACTTCTTTCCTGCCTTTTCAGCCACATATTTGGGATGGAATGCCTTCCCTTTTCTTTTCTTCTCATTTCCAGCCAAGGCATAGTTCTCCTCATCATCATTCTCTGGTGCTCCACCAAAAATATTATTGTACCAAGTCGGACCACAGTTGCTCCCACTTTTTTAGTTGCTCCCTCCCATTCACAGAGTCTTGGTAACTATGCCAGATCTTGGGAAGGCCTAAAAGTGCTAGGCTTACCAAATCATCATCACCAATAGTGATCAAAACACTTCCAAGCCCATCTCAACATTGAGGGAACTTGGTCAAGTACTTTTGGATCGTGTCGCCTTTCTCCATTTTGTTCTTTCTGAGCTTTATGTTAGCGTCAGCTTCCTGTGGTCACTGCTACTTTGAAACATATATTTCAAGGCCTTCCACATCTCATATATATTTTCCTTTCCATAGAGACTCGAGACAATATGATATCGAACTCCTCTAACAAGATCCTTATTTCCTTTGCCACATTCTTCTTCCATGCATCATGTTGTTGAGCATCTATTGTAGTGGGCTCGGGAATATCAATGTCAATGAATCCCTTTAGTTCGTTTTCCTCCAACACTGCCTCCATCATGTCCTTCCATGCAATATAATTTGAATTTCCCTCGAGTGCATATTCGAGTCTCAAGCTATTGAAAGACATCTTCATCAGCTGCTGGTACCAAAGAACGAATCTACAAATTTGAATGTGTTCAACACAAACTCAATTTCTTCTCTTCTATTGTGATTTATGGCGCTCTAATACCATGTAGAAATTATACCAATTGGTTTCAATTTGATCTCATGATGTACTAAAACAAGATATTGAATCAATTGCACAATCACATATAAGCTAAAGAAAGAAGTAAATCAATCTCACAACACAAGATGTGTCCAAGGAAAGCACACTTCCTAAAACCCCGCTATATGTATATTGTATAAATTCAAGGATCATGAAACAATACAGTGCTTTATTTCTCAAGAGAAACTCATGCACTCTACCAACTGTCTCACATTGATCTAGGAAAAATCGAACAATTACTTAGCCAATTCTCAGTCAGTGCTCAGCTTGCCTTGCTCATGCATTCCATGAGGAATTGTCACCTAATTAAATAGGAAAATCCATTGGTTTAATTGTGCGATCCTTCCTATGCCTCCATGTGACTCTATAATTGACCTCTACAATTTTCTAATTATACAACTAATAGTTATCATCCCTTTAACCTCAGTCTCAACTAGGCCTTCCTTAGAACTGACATGCAATAGCTATTTAGAGAAAATTATCAACTAATTGATTTGTCACTCATTGTGAAGTAAATCAGATTTAATTCACTGGACCTATCTCTATCTCATCACTCAGATAGAATTAGTTAAACTGATTTTAACTCAATTAATTGAGTTAACTAATTACAACCCATACATAACTGTAATTGAACCCCCTTAAATCATGGAATCAACTCTACATGCCTCCTCTTTAGCCCTTAACTTGAATTTCCTAAGCTAACTCAATGACTTTGACTTAGTTAACTAATACAAGTTGTCATGAGATTAAACTACAATTCTCTTCCAATTTAATTAAGGGAAAATTAAATCAAAAGTCCCCTTAGGGTGCCATTTCTTGTTTCCATTTCAATGCATGCAACCAAGGTGAGGTACTTAAGAAGTGAGGAAGGCTTCTGAGATGGATCTAGTACAAAGGAACCAGAAAAAATTTAAAAATAATAAAAATAATAATAATAAATAAATAAATTTTTAAAAAAAATGGAGCTAATGATATTGTGGTAGTGTATTCAGCGCATGGGCGGAGGAAATACACTTTTCTTAGTAGGGAGGTTGCTTACCTACATTAAATTCAGAGGTAAAAGTGGTTTTTCAAATGTTAGTGGAACAAGTTAAACATGTAATAAGCTAAGTTAAATGGAAACATACATGCTACATAAAAAATGAAACAAAAACAAAACAACATGCACAAGAAACACACTCAATAGATCAAACACACTAATAACTCAACAATGGAGAGATTTCTCCCTTTATTAGGTGTTGGTAGTAGTAGAAGATGGAATGCTAAATATATTCTTGTGGATCCTTCAAGCTACGGAGCTCCAGTATCCAAGACAAGGGGGTCTCTTCCCCTCATGTTTTTAGTAAGCCTCTCTTCCCTCTCAAAGGATGGTATATCGGCGAACATGTGGTGAACTCTTCTCTCTTGGATTGAGGTGTTGGATGGCCAACAACTGAATCCTTCCAATCCTCTTGTTGTTGGACAACACAAGATGGTTTGTTGATGAGCAATTTTGTTAGAGTCAAGCAGCAGAAAATAAATAAACAATAAAACACACACAGCATAAAAAACATGAGACAAAGGATTTACCGTGGTTCACCCAATCAATCTAGGCTACATCCACCAAACAGAGGCATCGGCAATATCATTCATCAATAGGAGAATTACAATAGCAGAGTTTCTCATCTGCACTTCTCTTCCACTCACCTGACATCCCTCATGCATATTTGCCTCTACGGGCTTACATTTTATAGCTGGGAGTAGAAACTGAATCATAAATTCAATCACAAAAAAAATAGGATGCAATAACTCCACATCAAGATTAGATGCAGTCAATTTAGCAACAAATCCTATTGTTGTCATATTCATGAGATTTTCTCCAAATTTAATTTAAGAAATCTTAACAATATTCACCTTGACAACAATTAGCCTGATACCCTGTTCCATTATTATTTTTATCTTTTTTGCAAGCCAAGAGAAGCCAGACACCATATTAGCTTCTCTAATAAAATTGGTTTCGTGAACATGTCTGCACAATTTTCCTTTGTATGCACTTTTTCAAGAGAGACTCCCCGTTCAGAGATAATATGTATTACAAAATGGTACTTGATAGGTATATGCTTTGATTTACTATGATAGGCCATATTTTTAGCCAAGTGAATTGCAGTTTGACTATCTTAAAATAACTTGATGTTGTCCTGCAACCTACCAAACTCACCAAACAAACCTTTCAACCAAACCACTTCTTTGCAAGCATGTGAAGCAACTATGTATTCTGCTTCTGTAGTGGATAAAGCAACAATGTTTTGTAGCTTTGACATCCAGCTTATAGCTCCACCTGCAAGAGTAAAGACATATCCTGAAGTTGACGTTCTCTTATCCAAATCACCTGCAAAATCGGAATCAACATATCCGCAAGCAAATTCACTACTTCTGTTATAACTGATACAATAATCACTTGTGCCTCTCAGATACCGAAGCACCCATTTCACTGCTGACCAGTGTTCTTTTCCTGGATTTTCCATATACCTACTGACAACCCCAACTACATGTGAAATATATGGTCGTGTACAAACCATCGCATACATCAAACAACCTACTACATTGGCATATGGAATTCGAGACATATATTCCTTTTCTTCATTTGTGTTAGGACATAAACTTGAAGAAAGCTTAAAATGGGAAGCTAAAGGGAATGAAATAGGCTTCACATTGTTCATACCAAAACTTAAGAGTATTTTCTCAATATACTTATTTTGTGATAGCCACAACTTACCATTTCTCCTGTCTCTGAAAATCTCCATGCCCAAAATCTATCTTCCTGCTCCTAGATCTTTCATATCAAACGTCCTAGCCATTTGAGCCTTTAACATGTTGATCTCTATTATGCTTTTGCTTGCTAAAAGCATATCGTCAACATATAGCACTAAGATAATGAACATGCCATTACTCAATTTCTTAAAGTAAACACAATGATCATATTCACTTCTTATATAATTTTGACTCATCATGAAAGAATCAAATTTCTTGTACCATTGTCGAGGCGACTGCTTCAGACCATACAATGATTTCTTGAGCCTCTAGAAAAATTTCTTGTTGTGATTTTGAACAAACCCTTCTGGTTGTTCCATGTAAATATCCTCATGTAAATCTCCATGTAAAAATGTAGTTTTAACATCTAGTTGTTGTAATTCTAAATCAAGTAAAGCAACTAATGCTAACACAATCTGAATTGAAACAGTTTTAACAACTGGTGAAAATATCTCATGAAATTCAATTCCTGCTTTCTAAGAAAAACCTTTTGCGACCAGCCTTGATTTGTACCTGTCTTCTGTATCATCAACACCCCTTTTAAATTTGTAAACCCATTTATATCCTACAATTTTTCTGTCTTTAGGAAGTTCCACCAGCTCCCATGTGGCATTCTTGTCTAATGCCTTCATCTCATCCTTCATAGCTTCTTTCCACTTATAATTGTTATAACCTTCTACAGCTTCCTGATAGGACAAAGGTTCATCAACATTAGCGGTTAAACATTAGTTTTTGCATAGGACAAAGGTTCATCCTTAAAGATGTTTCTAGTTCTTCCACAATTTGTTTATTATTATATGTAGGAACTTCTTCATGATTTGCATCTGAAACATGTTCATGATCTGCATCTGAAACTTGTTCATCTGGACTATCATCAGTATTTGAACTGGTTTCAAACTGAATATTTTGAAACTTAGGTACAATATCCTATTTCAATTCATCATCTACATTTGGATTATCTAGTGAAGATTCATTGAATTTAACATCTTTGTTAATGATGATCTTGTGAGTAGTAGGATCCCACAACCTGTATCCCTTAGTCCCATCACCATATCCAAAAAATATATATCTTTTTTATTTAGGATCTAATTTAGAACACTGATGTTTCGTAATTAGAGCATATGTATCACAACCAAAAACTTTCAGTTTAGAATAATCACGAGGATGACCTTTCCATACCTATTGAGGAATTTTGCATCCTATTGCAGTTGATGGTGATCAATTTATCAAATAACAAGCCATAGATACTACTTATGTCCATAGTTCCTTCTGTAAATTGGTGTTACTAAGCATACTTCTTGCTCTCTCTAAAAGAGTCATGTTCATGCGTTCAGCAACTCCATTTTGCTGAGGAGTATATAAATTAGTTTTATGTCTTTCGATCCCAACTTCCTTGCAATAATTATCAAATTCCTTTGAAGTAAACTCACCGCCATTGTCAGTTCTTAAACATTTAATGGTTCTTCTAGTGATGTTTTCTACTAATGCTCTAAACTGTTTGAAAATTTTGAATACATCAGACTTTTTCTTTAACATATAGACCCACACTTTTCTAGTGAAATCATCAATAAAAGATACAAAATATGGCGATCCTCCATATGAGGCTGTAGGAGATGGACCCCAAACATCAGAATGGATATAGTCAAGGATTCCCTTACTAGTATGTTTTCTAGTTTTAAACTTATGCTTGCTTTGTTTCCCATATAGACAATGTTTGTAGAAATCTAACTTAGAAGATTTTAAACTAGGAAGTAACTTACGATCAGATAAAAATTTTAATCCTCTTTCGCTCATATGGCCCAACCGTTGATGCCATAGACGAATAGAATTACTGTTGTTTTCAGATACTATAGAAGCATGATCTGACTCTGTTCTTCCTTCTAACTGAAAAATATTTCCAACCTTCTTCGCTTTCATTACTAGTAAAATTCCTTTATAAAATTTCAGTACTCCACCTTGAATAAGGGTTTTATATCCATTTGTGTCTAGCACTCCTAGAGAAATGAGGTTTTTTCTGAGTTCAGGCACGTGTCTTACATCAGGTAATATTTTATTTGTCCCATCAAACATTTTAATCTAGATGCTTCCAATTCCCACAATATTACATGAGACATCATTTCCCATGTAAACAACTCCATCATTGATTGATTTATAAGATTTAAACCACTCTCTATGAATGCACATGTGATTTGATGCACCAGAATCTAACAACCAATGTTGATCATGATTAGACAAACTAACTGATAACACTTCATCACTCATACTTGAAATGGATGCCGAACCTGTATCTGTCGTGTTTGCTTCTTTCTTTTCTATCGAAGAGTCTCCTTTGGATGTTTGGTGTCTCTTCCAACAATCCTTCTTCAAATGTCCCGATTTGCCACAAAACCAGCACTTTACCTTACTCTTCTCCCTTTTGATTTTGACCGCGAGTTGGTCTGCTTACTGAAGCGTCTTTCTTTAGAACGACCTCTGATCATCATTGCTTCTGATGTAGAGGTTTCTGAATTTGACCTTTTCCCTGTTTCTTTAGATAACAAAGCTCCAACAACATTATCAAATTCAAGGGTTTCTGATGAACTAAGACTTATAGAAGTAACAAAATGATCCCATGACTCGGGCAATGAGCATAATAAAGTTACAACTTTATCTTCTGAATCAAATTTTACATCTATACTATCTAACTGCACCAGAATAGTATTAAAGGTATTCAAATGATCATTTATCGTCGTACCTTCCTTCATGCGCAAGCTGTACAACTATCTCTTCAGAAGAATCCTATTGGTTAAGGATTTTGTCATGTACAGCTTTTCAAGCTTTTTCCACAAACCAGTAGCAGTTTTCTCTAACACGATGTTAAAAAAAACATCATCTGCCAAACACAACCATATGCCACTCAGTGCTCTGTCATCCATGTCACTCCATTCGTCATCTGTCATGGCGAAAAGTTGTTTGGATTTTCCCAAAAGTGCCTTTGCCACACCTTGTTGTACGAGTAGATCGTGCATCTTCACTTTCCAAATCTTGAAGTTGTTTTTCCCATTGAACTTCTCGATCTCAAATCGAGCACTTTGTGTTCTTTCCATTTTGAGTAGCTCGTGTCAAAAATCTCCATTCACAAATCTTAATAAATGAAGATTTTTATTTTTAATCAAAAATATTAATTTTGATTAAAAATGCACTTTATTTTTAAAAACTACCCTTCTCCTACAAAAAAAATGCCTTAGGCCCTACCCAAGTGCATATTACAATATAAATTGATATACAATAATTTCAATGTAAATCGATATTTATTGTTTGACGAATCACTTTCACTTTGAAGTTGTAAATATTAAGCAATCACCATCGGAAATGGGTAGCCATCGTTAAATACCAAATGAATACTATAAATTGATATAACATATGCAATTCAATTTAAATCGATTTATTGTAAATAAATATACAAGGTATTTCAATATAATCGGTTTTAAAACAACAATCATGCACCTTCCATCAATGTCAACCTACGTTCCTCACCGACAATCCGATTAGCATGCTGGTATAATACGAACACCGCAACTCCTTCAAACTATGCTCACAGCTCTGGTCATCAGTCTTCCACTCCATGCGGCATCCTTCTCCACTCTGTGCCACCATATATCAAAATTAAAAAAAAAAAACTGCAGAACCAAACTCTTTCAACCTCGATCCGATTAGATCATGTGCAAGCGGGCCGACCATGAATATCTTCTTTATGCATAATGAAATCTCCAATATTTGTAATAACTCAATCTCCACCTCCTTTTTCAAGATCGTTCACGGCTTCATAACCAGATTTGTGCCCCCTAACACACAACAATATATATATATATATATATGAAAGAATATATTTATATTTATATTTAGTCTCGTGAATCCAATACGTATCAAAAAAATTTCACCACAAGGAATTATGAGTGTTGAGCCCAATGAAGCGGCGGTATAAGGCTGAAAAAGAATCCTTCGGGACTTCAAACACTCCAGTCTTTTCCCGAAACTAAAGTGCCTTGCATTACCATGAGACTTCACGCAAACAGTTTTTCAAACCACTGTTTATATATTAGCTTTCACACAGTCGTTCTCACACGGAAAATTTTGACTAAGAACCGAACGCAGAAAATACACCACCAAGCTTCTTTTCCTGAGCTCTGCAACACTATTAGGTAGCAGCTCTTAAATTGATTTTGTAGGCAGCATATCGATCTTAAAAAAAAATTGTCTCTTAAACCCTGAATGCTCTGATACCAATTTTTAGAGTCAAGCAGCGGAAAAAACAAATAAACAATCAAACACACACAGCATAAAAAACATGAGACAAAGGATTTAACGTGGTTCACCCAACCAATCTGGGCTACGTCCACTAAACAGAGGCATCGGAAATCTCATTCATCAATAGGAGAATTACAACAACAAAGTTTCTCATCTGCACTTCTCTCCCACTCACCTTACGTCCCTCATGCATATTTGCCTCTACGGGCTTACATTTTATAGCTAGGAGTAGAAACTGAATCATAAATTCAATCACAAAAAAAACAGGATGCAATAACTCCACATCAGGATTAGATGCAGTCAATTTAGCAACAAATTCTATTGTTGTCATATTCATGAGATTTTCTCCAAATTTAATTTGAGAAATCTCAACAAATTTGGCTAGCATAGCAATGTGTCTCCCATTTCTCTTCCCATGGCTCACTTTTATAAACCATTTTCAAATTTTCCCTCCCTCTCTTGGTCCAAGATGGATGGTGACACAAGAATGGGGGTATGATTCCTTTGTGTGCTGCACTAAAGCCTCAAGGTGGCTCAAAGGCAGTTGTACTTGGTTACGTTGAGTGAGAATATTTTTCCCCAAGTGTGCAAAGTGGTCCCAGATGGTGACATTCTACATCCCAAGGACCATGCGATTATCAAAGGGATAGCAGCACATTGCGCAGCTATCGAAGGAAAATTTGCAATGTGCATTCAGAGTCAGTGCTTCTTGTGCATGGTCCAAAACAATTTCCTTCTGACCTTAGGAAAATTTAAATTTTTAGCTCCTCTAATGTATTTCTTACCTATAAATCTTTATCTGTACCTTCTGCTTGGAATTTTCTAATGTCTTCTGCCTGTACGAGTTTCCAGTGTTAAAATTTCCCCCTTAATGTATGAGGTCTAGGAAGAACTATATAGCTAAAATACATTATAGTTTATTTTTATGCATAGTCCTTTTGAGAGAGAGAGAGTGTGTGTGTGTAACTTGCTTGAGAAATGAGGTTCGAGACCCCTTGCCATGAGTAAAATAGACATCATGCTCTATTGGAAACCTGCAAGAGATAGAATGAATCAAATATTTCTATGAGGTGGGGATGTCCCATGCTCTTGATGTTTTGACTAGTTAATCTTATCTGACAGATAGTGGTTATTTTTATGTCACTTTTTGGTAGTGACCTATTTTTGGTTGATGATGATGATTGTTGATGCCCTCAAGGGAATTTTTTTCTTTGAAAGAAGGTTGGATGTGGTGCCCACATGTATAATCTTGGTATGGCATGTTTGTTTAGAGCAAGTGTTCATTGTATGCATTAGTCTTTGACTGTTGGGGACCTTCCTGTGTAAGAATTACCGAAAGAGATGCTTATAAAGTCACAGGCCTTCTACAAATTCTGACAGAGTTGAATGGTTATGAAGTACGATACCATCTTGACATGAAATCTTATCTTGAATTCGAATTTAAAGAGGATCAATGACATCAATGGGAAATGATGATTCCCATAGTGCCATTCGAGGATGCCCCTATTGAGATGACGATTCATCCAAGGTATTACCTCCTTCTTGGAAAATGTTTTTTGTGGTCGACAAGAAGGAAGCATCAACCGACCAAGATGAGTACTGATGCAAGGGACCAAGGTTTCTGATGTAGTATGGCTTGGTGTGATAGGTTAACTTAGGCATGATGATGAAAAATGGCTATAACTGATGATGTTAGTTAAGTGGCCCAAGGTCGAAGCTGTGAATACGAGTGGTGGTAGTCATAACAATTTCTGGTGAGGAAATCCCTGGAGTCGGTAGGACATCCAGGGTGGGTGTATGGTTGCTATGAGTGTCATGGTGGGGTGTGGTAAATAATGCGTAGCTCAGACCAAGGGTGATTAGGGATTGGTGATAGGTGAGAAATGTGAATGGATGGGTGGCATTTCTCTCCTAAAAAATATTTTTACACTTTCCAAAAGAATATTGAATGGGTTTGGATGTACAAACACGGAGATGGGTGCCCCTATAAACATGAAAATAATTTGTCACTGTGGTGTGAGGAATGTGTTTCTTGAGGGTGGGGGCCCCATTATTTGGTCTCGGTGCGGGAGCGATGAAGCGGATGAAAAGTGTCATAGATGGGCTATGATGATGGGAGTGTGATAGGCCAAGTGCAAGCCATTTTTTATCTGCTTATGAGAATTGTAGCCTGGGAAAGGGGTTTTAACATGATATGGGTAAAACCTGACTTGATGTATGATGGATGAGTGAAAATGAAGTACTTCTCGGGCTTGGATTTTATGGTCATGGCTCCAGACCTTTGATGTATGGTTTACATGAGTGATGGATGCCATGGAGGGTAAGGCTCTACTGACCTGAGAGAATTTTTATCATGTGCAAGGTGGGGCGATGATAAACATGGTTGGGTGAATGAAACCTGTGGTTGATTTCTTTGGATAAATTATGTCAAGATATGCAAAGCTTTTTTAGGGAGCCTATCATGCTAGGGATAAAATGCTACCTGATCCTGTACCTTTTTTGGCTGGGTAATTTGGTGATTCAGCATGTTTCTAATACCTACAACAAATACCCCAAGTAAAAGCATATTTTTCATTCGAATGTATTTAAAATAAATTTGAATATAAAGCAATAAGAGAGGGCATACCTGTTGTGAATGAAAAAACGACTTTTTCTTAGGCATGGATTTATGGGGCCTAGTATTGAACATGATGAAGTGTTGATCACTGTATTTCTTGCAGTTTTGAAATTGGGATTTCTGAGCTGCAGTTATGGTCTATCGAATAATGAGAAAAGGGTGATATATGGGCCAATATGGCTCATTTCAACTCATTTGTGTGCTTTAAGAGTCTCAGGTCAGAGTTGAGCCCCTGCTCCTGAGCCTTTCTTACCGTTGTGGTCAACCTGAGTACCTAGGATTCTCGTCGTTAGTGTCAAGTAGGGCCCTAAACGTCTAGCTTTTCAATTTTGTCACTTTTTGTTAGGGGGTTCCATACACATATGGATTTCTACGGACTCAAACTTCTTTTTTCCTCGACCGCGTGGGGCTGACCCGCGCGGTCCTCGATTAGAAGGAAATATCCACATGAGGCCCTCGCGCCTGGTGAAGAATTTTTGTGATGATTCATGCATATGTATCTGATACATACACGCGATCATCGTGCCTGTTCTACACAGGTGCGGTGAGGTTTAAAAAAAAAATTTTAATTTTTTGGGTTTTAGTCGCTGACTTTTGGTTTTCCTTTGGTGACAAGATGTTGTGGTGTGAGAGAGACTGGATTGATCTTCAAGAAGCTACGGTCCAAGACCTCGGTGCTTGTGGGGTTTTGGCATAGTATAGGTTGCTCAAATTCTTAGAGAGAAACATACTGAGGTCACAGGATGGCCTACTTCGATATCAGGTCCGTTGTTAGAATGGGAGACAACGTGTTATGGTGTTGCGTCATAGAGACGTCTTCATCCAGCTGGAGACTGACACTTACTTCGTGACCGGTCTACTACCTCAGGGGGAGGCTCTTCCACATCCACTCTCGGCTGGGGGAGTGAACATCCCTCCTTGGGCTCAGGATCACTGTGGTCCTAGTTCGATTACACAGGGATGTGTCTGTATCATCTCTGTGACATATTTAGCTGAGAGGGGTGCCTTGGCGATGATAGTTCGCCTAATAGGTTTTTCATTGCCTAATAGGGCGTCAGGTCCACATATTGGAGTATTCTATCGGCTTTGGGTCAGTCACTTATATGACTAGGATTTTCGTGTCTATCAGGGCATGGTGACACAACTGGGCAAGGCCAAGAGGGGGACCGCAAAGGGCTTCACCTATGCAAGAATCCTCTATAGTATCATGTTTGAGAGGGTGGTTATGCTTAGGCCTTTTTTGGAAATGCCCTTGGGTCCTCCTAGGGATCCTAGGATGTAGAGGTGGGCACCCGTGATGCCCCGAGGTGGTGGAGGGGAGGTGGGTCGCTATTGGGATGCGACACTTGAGGCGTGATTCAAGTCGAACCCACATATGTTTTTGGACTACCCATACACGGCGATTGACTTCTGTGGGGACCCGGATATGGGTCTTCCTGTCGGTTATGCATGGGTCCCAGCACGTACGACCTTTGATTTTTTTCTACATTTTTTAGGGCTTTATCATGTATATATTTATATGTATTTTATGTTGACACTGATACTATTTTTTTTTCTCTTGCAGATGTGGGCTCAGCAGAGCGTCCTACTGCCCGCTTGGTGTGGCATCAACTTGTGAGGAGTCTTCCAAGTGGGCTTGTTCAGGCCTAGATCGATCGCACCGTTTGATTGCTTGAATGCAATCGTGGAATAGGGTGGGCCAAAAATAACTCGTATGTAGGAATTTTTGGGAAATATCTATCCCTGAGAGGTGGTCACCGCAAGCCCCACTATGGCAGGCATTTATGGCTTTCTCAACTTGGTCGTGCACGAGGCATCGACATAAAATAGTGTCAACGCCTTATTAGTATGAATCCTAATTCCAAGCATACGAAAAAATACCACTTTAGTTGTGCATAACAAACATCCCTAACAACATAAATGATTGCTAATATCTTCAGATCTGCAGTTAGGTGATCAAGATAAATGCTGCAAAAATCTAGATCTATGCATTAGAAGACCTTAAATAGTAGAAAAAACAAGATTTACTCCATGCATCCAATAGACAAGAAAAGAATATATCAAATGAATTTTGTGTTAATGGCACCTGGGAGGAAAACACAAGAGGGTGTTCCCAGTTCTCCTCAATGGGATGGGTTTTTGTAAGTTGATGGTGTAGAAAACCCAGACAAAAATGGAAAGTATGGCTATGATGGTGGATCAATAGCCAGACCAAGATTTGAGATACAGAGTGATCTTTAGGCAACAAAAGGTGACAAATGAATGGGAAAACCCTTCTATTTATAACAAAATATTGAGTTAGTCTAGATATTGGTGCATAGTTAAAATATTATTAACCAAATCAAGATCCAACTTTTATGGAATATTTTATTATATTTGTTGGAGGGAAAAGGAATTTGACTTGAGTCAAACCCCCTTATTTGTAAATAATAAATAAATAAATGATTTATTTATCATTTTAAGGATGTGATTAAGTAATAATAAATAAATAAATGATTTATTTATCATTTTAAGGATATGGTTGAGTAATAATCAAATAAATAATGATTTATTTAATTATTTAAGGGAGATGTAGTCATATTTAACAAATAATATTATTTAAGTAATGTTTAAATAATTATTCTTAGAAAATAATAAGATAAATAATTATTTATCTAATTAATTTCCTTGTTTTGGGTTAAATATAACCAGGAATATTAATTAAATTGTTGTTTAACTAATTATTCCTTGAGTAAAATCAAACAAATATGGATTTATTTAATGTTCCCAATGGGGTTTCCTATTTAGACCATAAACGGCTTAATAAAGGTGGTTTTACTAAGTTATTTTCATAGTGAATGCAATTATACTTGGGGTAAAATTGGTCTTACATGGTGTACTTGGGTCCATATAATACCAATGGGTTAGATGACCAAAAAATGGTGTAACAGATTGCCCCCCAGCGTGCGAGCGTTAGGAGCTAATCGTATGACCGAAGTACGTTGTAAGAACTCAATCACTAGACATCGAAGGGGAAGTCAAAGAGAGAGGAGTGTAAGGTAGACCAGAGTGTTGAAAGAACTAGACCCTAAGGAGGCGAGACTTGCAGGTGCGACAAGTCTCTTTGATGAGTGATTACCTGCTATAGGCAGCGGGGGAGGCATACCGTCTGCCAAGGCAATAGTACAAACAATAAGGCGTCCAAAAAACCACGGGACAAAATAATAAAGCATATGCTGGCATAAACATGAGCCAGATGAATAGCATGATAATGAATCCCACATACATATTGTGCCTGGGATAACAGCCAGGACTTTGTACAATAATATTTGAGTACATGAGATATGAATACAACCCAGATGCCCCTAAGAACAGGAAAGGGCTCTGAAAATCTAACTGATATATGCAATCAAGAAGGTGTTGCAAGCGATTGAGGTCTGTATCATCAAATATATGGAGCTGCATCGAAGGCTGAAGTGAAGAAGTCATCCAGGTATGTGGGGGGCTACCTGTAGGGCCACCCCCTCATGAGGGTTGAGACATCTCACACACACCTGGGAATCACCTATATCAGCTGCTGCATCAATGAACCATCAAGTATACGGATCTCGATCATGCTGAAGGGAGATGGAGCTGAGAACCAATCAATTCAAAGGGAAATAAGGAGTCCCTTTGCCTGATCCGGGGCACCGAACAAGAGTGGAAGTTGGAACCAAGGTACACTGCCCCCTAGACCTATCTTTTGAAATGAATGAGAGTATGTCGATAGAAGGAGGTCCACCATAGGTGAGGCAATAAGGGATCCTCAACTAAGGCAAGAGAGAAAATAGTAAAGTGACTGACAGACTGACACCAATGATGATGATGAAATGGGGGGTACTGAGTAGCAAACGGACGGCTTCCCTTGATAGAGCATAAAGGGCATGAATGACCTGGCAGCGAGTGACACATCATCATGAGGGATAGGGGACAGTGGGACTGAAGGCCATAATGTGAGACACGAGAGAGGGACAAAGCAATGAAGTGTGGAGGACTATAGCGGGATGCAAAGGAACTCGGGATAGACTCCATGAAAGCAATGATGACTCAACTCGGATGCTCTAAAAAAGGGTGACTCGATGGTGCTGCCACATATGTAAAGGGTCCAATGGGGGCCATAAAATCATGAGTACAAGATGGTAACTCACGACGAAAGTCGACATGAGCGTGGAAAAGTATGGAGGCAACGTGGTTCCCCCAGCATGAGTGTTGCAAGTGAAGAAATTCAATTTTGAGGAAGGGTGAAGTGATGCTTCTTGGGAAAATTTGTTCTAGAAAAGTATCAAATCACTAAAAACTAACAAATACCCATTTGAGGGCTCGGTGAGAGCTTTCCAACGGTGCAGACGTTTCGGTAAACGGAGCTACGGTTGGGTCGCAGCAGGTGAAAGAAGAAATAGGGGTTTCTCTTTTAATAAGGCATTTTCCTTCCAAATTCATTCATTTGCATGTGGAGCTATGGTTAATGTAGAGAGAAGAGAAGGCCCTAAATATTGTGACGATCGTAGTGGACAAACCGACCATTGGAATTGAGATCTGTCAGTTACAGGTAATATGCCTAACGTTACTCTTTCTTTTCAGTGGATTAAAAGTTCAGATTAGGTCCCTATGGCTCAGGAACAGCCCCCTACTCCTCCTCACAGCCTGGTCGCACTTTTTGGGGCAAAAAGTGTGACCTGGTTAGCAAGTTTTGGGCAGAAAAGTGCGCCCTGTCCCAAGTTTGAGCCTGAAAAGTGCGACCTGTCAGGGAGGGGTGTTTCTGTGCTATTTTTTGGCTGAGCACTAGGATTTTGTGATGAGAAACAGTCTTTCCTATCTGTATACTGAAAAATATGATGGTTTTGTGCAGATATGGCAGACTTATGGATTAACTAGAGAGAGAGAGACCTAGGCACATTACGGTCGGAGATCCGAGACGATCAAGGTGTCTATAGTGCTTTGGCCAGGTTTGGGGTTCTGAAGTTTGTAGAGAACCCTTTAATGAGAGCTAGGGAGCCCTTATTGGCCCGGATTGTTAGCTATTGGGACCCGGACCATGAGGTCTTTATAGTGCAGGGGCACCGGATCGAGTTGATGGTCCAGGATATATATTTCTTGACTGGTCTCCCACCACTTGGGATGGTAGGGAATACTTAGCTAGTATTACCGCGTGGGCAGAATATCATAGAGTTTGTAGAGTGCCATTTTTGGCCAGGTCTCCAAGTCAAGGGGACTCGGATACCCATCGGGGATTTGGAGAGGTTAGAGACTCGTGGTGTGGCTGCAGCAGTGCTACGAATCCTGGGAAACCAGGCACTCCATCACATCATGGGGGGGGAAATGATGCTTGTGGACAGTGTTTTGAGTGGGACCTACTATGGGTGGACTCAGATGATTTTTTCATCATTGAAACGACAGTTGTCACTATGTAAGCGGCAAGTGAACCATGAATGTGCATATGGTACATTTTTGTGCTCTTTCTTCTTTGAGAAGATCCCGACACTTCGACCTCGCATACAGCTCTAAGATGGGGGCCCGAGAGAGCCTAGGATGTGTCAGTGGGGGCGATTACTATGCAGAGGAGGAGGTGGAGCAGTTATACGGGTGTTCCGTCCTGATTTATTTGTTCATTGGGATCAGATGCCGATGTATATAGACAACTATCTATATAGTGAGATGAGTTATTGTGGGGACCCGGATCTGCCACTTCCACCTAGTCGTATATGGGGACCCGATGGTAAGTGAGAAATTGCTAATATTTTATGTGCATGTAAAGTTTCTAGAATATTTTATGTGGTATTGATTCTTTTACTTTTGGTATGCAGATACAGCACTGGTAAAACCGGCAAGGTACATGGGACGACCTGCAGTATCGGGGGCCGCAGGATCTAGTGGATCAAGGGCACAACAAAATGAGGATGCAGCAGCCCTTCTGGAGTACATCCGTCATAGATGTGAGAGGCTTCTGACCAGTGTTTTGGAGCGCGGCTGGCAAGACTTAGATGACCAGTACATAGAGCCATGTATTGGTTTACCCTCGGAATGGCGAGGGGTCATGCGGCACATGGCAATGGCCGAACAGGGTATGCGTGATCTATGAGCTGCGGGGGCAGAGCCATTGGCTCGGGATCCTCCAGATAGTGATTAGTGTGTAGGGGCAGGTGGTGCCCCCAGTTTTGATTTTTTTGTAACATGATATGGGCATGTCATATGTATCAGAGTTGATGAACTTTAAATAATTTTATACGACACATACTATGGATATGCATCGTTTTGATATTTTTATGTTATTGTCTTGTGTTAAATGTGTGTGTTAAATGCCAATCCAGAATATGGTTTGCAATGCGATCTACATAGTGATTTTGTGCTCTAGGTACATGACTGAATGTAATGATGTCAAATTCACACATCAAAATCTTCACTCGTAAATATCTTCTGAAAAGGATAGGATTATGCACACGATAGACACCATTCAATTGCATGACAAGAAGCAGGGAATCTAAACGAACATGAATATGGAGGATGCGATGTGAAATGGAAATGGATAATAAACCTCGTACTGCATCATATTCATCCTGATTATTGGTAGCAGTACCAATGCATACATCGTTCGAAAGAACAAGCGCATGCATGGGGGTAAAAATGGCCCAACCTGCCGAGGCTAAATTCCAAGAGTAGCGACTTGCATAATCAGCAAAACCGATATAAGGTGTGGATGGGGGTCCCTCTGGAAGGTGCCACAAGATAATAAATGGGAGGATAAAGAACAATGCTGGAAACCTGAGGGCACAGTAGAAATCAAATGCACTCTCCGGAAGGGAGTGATCTGGGTAGGATGTCTACTACCCACATGCTGCTGGGGAGGGGAAGTGTGGGAGCTACTGGAAGTGTAGCTTGAGCTTAGGCCTCGTAATTCACCATAGGTACAGATGATGGAATCCCGTTTTAGGCGGGAAGGATGAAGTCAGGGGTGGCCATGGCTTCCATGATGTCGTCATCACAAAAGAAGGTCGAATGACGGGAGGAAGAAAGACCACGTGATGCAGCAAAGCTGCCTGAATCATCATTATGAGAAGAAGGGCTAACATGTGCATCGTCACGGGGGATGACATAAGAACAAGCAGATAAACGATCCACTGATGTTGAGCCCGAGGTGATCGTTGAAAGGAGGTCAAGCGAAACAGCAGGAGAAGATTCAGAGGGAGCTTCTGTAGAGGGTCTCAAGGATGATGAAAGGTAGAGGATGGTGGCCGCATGCTTCATCTTTTCGACATCATGGGGGGAAACTTCAATAGGAGCGGGTAAATCCTCAGTCTGGCCTGCAACATACTATGCAGGTACGGGAGAAGAAGATTGGTTCTGTTCAATCTCGTACTCCCGAACTACTTCTAAAGAGGCACGATAATGCGTAATGCGGGGACAATGATGAGAGTAATGGCCATTGATACCACACAAAGCACAAGGGTGTTTGGTGTGAATATTCTTGGTGTTCTTGGTTACAGTCGATGAAGAAGCAGAGGTTTCAGGGATTGTGGACTCAAGGAACGCGACATTAACCATGGGCTTGATGTGGGTCAACTCAAGACAAGTATGGGTGGCATGACCGACGACATCACACAAAGCGCAGGGCTTTGGAGGCGAAGGAGGTGCAGGGTCAATCAGGGAAGCCTTGTCCTTTGAGGCCCTTTTGCGAGCTCTACCCTTCTTACCCGAAGCGATCGCAACAGGAGGCGGTTCCTGTTGAGGTGGCTGAGGCACTATGACAATGGGAGAAGTTAGGGGGACCGGTTGAACCAGGGTCAAAGCAAGTTAAGGTTTAGGTTGACCTGGCAGAGTGGCAGTTGGAGGATCAAGGTACCAAACCGAAATCCCAATGGTCAAGTTATGAATAGAGAGGGTGGCCATGACAGGTGCCATATAGATTTCTGGTGGAGGGACTAGGAACAGTATCTGACCGGAGGGGTAATGGCCAGGTGGGACAGCTCCTAAATGGTTAAGGCCTGGAGGAACCAACCTAGGAGGATAGAGATGCTCATGAGTACCAGCTGAAGGGTCACAAGGAGGAGGTCCAAAAGGCTGCATCGAAGGGCTAGGAGATGGATACAGAGGGTGATGGGGCTGCTGACTAGCCGAGGCGGGCCGCTTGACAAAAGCCCTAGACGATTGCATCATACAAACATTCGATGAGCTGGGATCAGAGATAGGAGGAGGAAGACCAGGGAATGTACCAAGCAAGGAGGAATCCTTGTAGACGCCGGGTGATACACTAGTCAATGGTTCGATGGTTTGCTTATTGGCCACCAAAGAGATAGTGGACTCAAGGGAGGTTTGAGACTTCGGTTCGTAATATGTCAACTGGTCAATGGTGACTATCCTTCCATTATGTGGGAAGGACATCTTGCAGTGGACCACAGAAGGGACAGCAGACATCGCATAAGTGTAGCTATGACCCAAAATAATGTTGTAATCTAAGGGGGCATCTATGACTTCTACGTCAACGCAAACAGTCTTGCCCGCAAGAGTAATGGGACAACTGCGGAATAAGCCAATGGGCTTGGAGGCATGGCCATCCCACACTCGGAGAGTGATTGTGGAAGGAGCCAACTCAAGGGATCTAAGTTGTTTCCAAATCAAAGTGGACATCACGTAGGTGGATGCCCCCTCATCAATAATGCACCAGGAAACGTTAGCATTCCAGATCTTGACTGGGATTTTGAAAGCGACAGAAGTAGGGAGAGGAGGATGTTCTAATCGGTCGACATCAAAGACAATAAATTGATCGTCAGAAGGATCTACAGCGCCCACAGTAGATAGAAGAGCTTTTTGTTGTGAAGGGCATGACTGGAGGAGTTCCAGCGTTGAAATGGCAGCAGGGGATTGTCCCAAATCATCGACTATGCTATACGAATGGGCGGCTTTTCCAGAAGCAGCATTTCGATGCAGTGGTCCCTTAGGGATATTGGTATGAACCTCCGCCCTAGGCTGAGGGATCTGCAAGGTACCCTTAGGTGTCAACAGAGGCTCTGTAGAGACCGAAGGAGGCGACTCGGGGACAAACATTGCGGGAGGCTTGTTGTAACCACGGGACCGAGTCTGTAGATTGATTTCTACGGTTGAAGTTTGATCATATTTCATCATGAGAATCTGGTGATTAGTGATACCAGATGGAAGAGGGTGGGTAGCAGTGTGGTAAACAGGAGGTTGGGCAACAAGAGGAGGCATGTCGTATCCTGAATACGTGCTACCAGGAGGGGAAAAAATGTAGGAGGTTTTGGCCCCCCCTGAGTAAAATCGAAGCCCATGGGAGGTTGAGTAATGACGACACAAACACAGCACAAAGGAAAAAGAGACCAACAAGGGCAGGGAGGTGCAATATCAACAATTACAATGTCGAAAGAAGGGCAGAGAGGTGCAGGATCAATTGATTTCAATGTTTTAGAGTCTTTGCTTGGCGGTGTTAACCAAGCCCTTTTTCGCTTAGGGTGTGTGTGTGAAGGGTGTAAATTTTAAATTTTAAACCCAGACGTTTGTAGAGAAAAATAAAAAGTGTGCTATATAGTTGTAAATAACCTGCAAATGACAGTATATAAGCCTGCAAAACAGAAAATAGACAGCTAATAATGCAATAATATAAACCTGAGGAGGCGGGTATCTCAACGACTAGTCTATAGGTGAGTGAAAAAACTAATCAAAACACACTAAAACAACCAATAGATCTAAGGTTAGAAGGGACAGGGATCTAAAGGAAAAAATCTGCTAGAAAGTGGTGCATAAATAGTAGCAGATCAGAGGAAAATTGCTGTAAAAAGAGGTGGCAAAAGGCTATCTCCAAGAGGGAAGCAGAGTGCACCCTAAAGGAAAACAAAAACAAAGCTAAATGAGGAGATTTGGATGGATAACAAGCCAATTTGAAGCAGATCTGAAGGTGAGGTATCAAATCTGAAAAAATGGCTGAAGACTCTGAAATTTCAGACGACCTGCAACTGCAAAAACTCTTCCACAAAAAGTGGAGGGTATTGAAGCCCTAGGGGGCTAGGTTCCCACTTATTTGAGCGAAAAAGAAGAAGTACAGGTCCAAAATGGGTGGAGACGGAGGTCAGACAACCTTGAACAGAGGCTCAGACAAACCCATAAAACTTTCAAAAAAATCCCTGCAAAAAGTCCAAGTCGTAGTTTTTGACATGTTTTCAATAGAGGTCGCAATTTTTGGGCTGTAAAGTGCGCCCTGGAGGTCCAGGTCGCAGGTTTTGGGCTGAAAAGTGTGACCTGCACTTCCGGCACTCTTGGTGGAAGATTTCAGAAAAAATTGCCATCTCAGCTGCAGCTAATGTCTATCACCTGCGCAATAGGTCCCAAAACACACGGAAGTCAAAATTTTTATCATTTTAGGGTTTTGTAGGTTAAAAACAACATCAAGAAAAGAAAAAACAAGGGGCTGAAGATAAATCCTAGGGTTTGAAGTAGCTGGATATGCAAGGATCAGAAAAACAACAATGGTCATAATCGTAAACCCGTGTGGAGTCGCTAGTTGTTAGTATGAATCTTAATTCCAAGTGTACGAAAAAATACCACTTTAGCTGCGCATAACAAACAGCCCTAACGGCAAAAATGACTGCTAATATCTTCAAATATGCAGTTAGGTGAACAAGATAAATGCTGCAAAAATCTAGATCTATGCATTACAAGACATTAAACAGTAGAAAAAACAAGATTTACTCCATGCATCCAATAGAAAAGACAAGAATATATCAAATGAATTTTGTACTAATGGCACCTGGGAGGAAAACACAAGAGGGTGTTCTCGGTTCTCCTCAATGGGATGAGTTCTTGTAAGTCCTCGGCACTTCAGATTTAGAATTCCTCTCTCTTGATGGTGTAGAAAACCCAGACAAAAATGGAAAAGTATGGCTATGATGGTGGATCAATAGCCAGACCAAGAGTTGAGATCCAGAGTGATCTTTAGGCAACAAAAATGTGACAAATGAATGGAAAAACCCTTCTATTTATAACAAAATATTGCGTTAGTCTAGATATTGGTGCATAATTAAAATATTATTAACCAAATCAAGATCCAACTTTTATGGAATATTTTATTATATTTGTTGGAGGGAAAAGGAATTTGACTTGAGTCAAATCCCCTTATTTGTAAATAATAAATAAATAAATTACTTATTTATCATTTTAAGGATGTGATTAAGTAATAATAAATAAATAAATGATTTATTTATCATTTTAAGGATATGGTTGAGTAATAATCAAATAAATAATGATTTACTTAATTATTTAAGGGAGATCTAGTCATATTTAACAAAGAATATTATTTAAGTAATGTTTAAATAATTATTCTTAGAAAATAATAAGATAAATAATGATTTATCTAATTAATTTCTTTGTTTCGAGTTAAATATAACCAGGAATATTAATTAAACTATTGTTTAACTAATTATTCCTTGAGGAAAATCCCATGGGGTTTCCTGTTTAGACCATAAACAGCTTGATAAAGGTGGTTTTACTAATTTATTTTCATAGTGAATGCAATTATACTTGGCATAAAATTGGTCTTACATGGTGTACTTGGGTCCATCTAATACCAATATGTTAGATGACCAAAAAATGGTGTAACACGCCTCTTTGATAAAGGACGTCCCCCATGAGGATGTATTGGGGGGCCTGGTCGCGTATGCGCCTTTAGTCATCACGTGTGAGCTTTGGCTTGAAATTTTGGGTTCGTAAGAATAGGAGAATGTTGTCATATCAAGGATCCTAAGTAGTCACTATAAATAGATGTTCATCTAGTAGGCAGCCATTAATTGGGGACCCTTTAGTCAAACTTGGGAGTTTAGTGATGAACTCAGCTAAGATTAAAACTTTTCTTCTCCTGCGGGAGCTAAACTACAGGTTGAATTCCTACAGTATGACCAACCATCGAGCATACTTGTGTTTCATCAGATAGCGGGTTAGCATATATCTCATGGGGTTGATAGCTGCTATGACTGTTGTAGTCTGCAAGATGATGTAATGTCAAAGTTTTTGTACTATGTTTACAAGGGCTAGGGAAGTTTTTTCTTCAAGTTTATATTTTAAAGTGGGGCTAGATAAGTTCTTACTAACATAATATATTACATATTCTTTACCATATGGTCCGTCTTGGACTAACACCCCATTTATGGCAGTGTCTGGTGCTGATAGGTATAGAGTGTAGTCTTTATTATAATTTGGTGGGCTAATCAAAGGGGTTGAAGACAATGTGTATTTTAGCACATCAAATAGTTTTTTAGCCTGATCATCCCATTTGAATGTGATTTCCTGACGGAGTAGGCATAGGAATCCTTGCGCGCAAGTGGCATAGTCGAGGACAAAGCATCATAAGAAGTTGGCGTTCCCCTGCAAGCTTTGAAGTTGCTTGAGATTTTCGAGTGGTGGCACCTCTTTAATTTCCTATACCTTGAGGGGGTCCACTTTGATCCCTTGTTGGGATACGATGAATCCTGATAGTCTACCTGCATTAATGCAAAAGACGCACTTGAGAGGGTTCAAGCATAGGTTGTAGTGTTGCGATTGTTGGAATACCAACTGTAAATCCTCCAGATTATCACTTCGTTTCTTGGATCGTAATGTGAGGTCATCCAAATAAGCTAAGATGAGGTGGCCCAGTTCATGTAATATATCATTCATGGCCTGTTGTAAGGTGGCTCCAGTGTTTTTAAGACTAAAGGGCATAGCTTGGTAGGAAAACATGCCCCAAGGGGTAGTGAATGTCGTCTTGTATCAATTTTTGTGTCTGATTTGGATTTGATTGTACCCCGAGAATCCATCCATGAAGGACAAGGCCTCGTGACTGGTGCAAGCATCAATTACTTGGTCAATAAATGGTGTAGGGTATTTATCCTTGGGACAAGATTTATTCAAATACCAGAAATCGATGCAGACTCGGATGGTGCCATGTTTTTTCATGACGAGTACAGGTTTGAAACCCATGACGTGTAAGTGATTGGGTAGATGAACCCAGCTTTTTGAAGCTTTTCAATTTCTTGCTTGATTTATTTTGCCTTAGACGGGTGTAATTGACATTGTTTTTAGCGTACTAGTGGTATGTCAAGTCGGGTGTCAATGTGGTGTTCTACGATAGTGGGGCTAAGCCCTGGAATTTTCGAATAATCCCATGCGAAGATGTCCCTATACTCTTATAGCAAGTTTGTGTAAGCGACCACCTCGTATGTGGAGCATGCTGCCCCTAGTGAGATTTCTTCAATTTTTCCTAGTTTTCTTGAGATATTCACCTTAATGGTTGGAAAAATATTCGACATATTCCCTTCTTCAAATGCATCAGGCACTGGGATGGGATTTTTGAACCAATCTACCTTCCTATATGGGAGGAAGTATTTATATTCAATGGTGTATATATCTCGAATTTCTAGGTTATTAGGTCTGAACGTTTTTTCTAGAAGAAAAAATTAGCAGTGATGCATTGAGTCCCACGAACAATCTGGTTCCCTCATGGCCTCTAGAATATCCTCGTCTGAATGAAACAAGACGTCTAAGGGGGAATTGGTTTATGCGAGGCCATGAGGAATTGGTTTGGGCCTAACACTACTAGTCGAAAAACATGAATATGATTTTGTGAGTGATGTCATGGAACCAGACGAGGTTGACAGGGTCCAGACGGGTTAAGTTTGCACCATCCATGGTACAACTACTGTTGTGGTATTTGTAGCGGTCTCAACACCAATGAAAGATCAACAGATAGCATGATTCATGGTTCCCATGCATGATGAGATGAATCGTATATGGTGTTGTGTGTCGTCGACGTTGAATGGTGGAAGAACTTTCGTTGTAGTGGTTTGTTTGAGAGAAAATTTGTGCTCTTCTGGCGGCGTACTAAGGTTACTTGCACTTTTATGGATCTCGAAGTTGTGTTGAGTGCAGAGGTGCCAAAATTTTTCTATTAAGGGACACAACTCTGTTTCATGATTGTGACTTGTGCAAATGGTGCATGGCATCAAGGTGCCTATCGCGCAGATTTTGTGAGAACCAACGCTACTCTTTGTGCGTGAAGTGGATGCTCGAAGATTATTGGGTAGTGGGGCACGTTTGTGCCTTTTCCATCTATGAGTATTTGGTTTTGGTCAGTCTAGCTCTTTCAGGGAGTTCAAACTCAATGTTTCCCTTGCCGCTCGTAGCCTTGGGAGGTATTCAAAATTCATAGTATGGTGGAATTTTGAGCAAATCCTGCAATAGTAGTGTGTGATATTCTCTTGATTAGAGAGATAGATCTATGTTATGGTGGTGACCCTGTCGTCGTTTCTATCGCATAGAACGCATGTTGTTCTTAGTTGGTTTTTGGCCTTGCCAGGATGATGGGTCGCCTTAGTCTTCCTAGGGTTTTGGTAATGATGGGGGGCAGGCTTCCTTGTGCCAAGCTTCCTTTTTTCTAGACCAATTACATCAAGGTATCTGGTAACCAATGAGTGTATGGTGTCTAACAAAGGTCGAAATTTGGGGATGTAAGTATGATGTTGAGCGTGATGGTTGTTGTGAAAAATCAGACAAGACTGTTTCTCTTTGGTTCTCCAATCCCTTTGGACTGCTAGAGTAATTGGGTACCATTTTTGGAATGATCTTAAATCCAGGCATTGAGCGACCAAATAGTTGTGGGCATCGCACAATGCGCAGGCTGGGTTTATTCATGGAGGGTGGTTGGGGACGATGATCTGCCCCCTTGTTGGTCATTATTCTGCTGATATGAAGATAATGGACCTGGCTGCCTCATTTTCTTGAGTTCTTGAACTTTCCACATATTCTAAATCTGATCTATATGTTGCATCAAGGAATTTTATGGCTTGGTGTAAACATTTTAACGTCGAACGGATTTGAGGGATGTAGGGACAACGACGAACCGGGTGGTCGTCGAAACACACTCAGCATGAATATTGTACTACTCGTAGGTTGTCATAGTATACTGGGTTGATTGGGTACCATCTTTGGAATAAATCTAGAGTTGCACAATCAAGGATGAAGTGATCTCGTTCATCACAAAGTGCACAGAGCTAGACTGGATCCTGAGGGTGATTACGGGGGGAGGTGGTCATTCAGGTGATCATCTCTCCTCGGACACATACAATATGTTCCTTGTTGCTTTCGTCCCATGAGTTGTAGTATTTTTTTTGGATTCAGTGTCCAAGTTGGCTAAGTCAGGGTTTTCCGCAATGAAGTATCACATGAAATCTAGCATAGACCGGAATCGATGGACATAGGGACACCGGCACACATGGTGGTTGCTTAAAAAAATATGACACGTATGTTGTTGATGTCGAACTAAGTTTCTTTGGGCAACATGCGTAACTTTATACCAATGGTTAAACACCCTTAACTCGAGACACTATGTGACTAAGTGGTCAGGCTCGTCACACAGTGCGCAAATTGGGGCCTGTCATGTGGCCTCTATTTATCATCTTTGGTCCATTGGGGTGATTGTGTATGAGAAATATGTAGGATCTTCTGATATGTACAGTATGGCTTTAGGTTCTCCTTTTTCCATTTGCATGGGTGGAGATAAGGGGTCATGTTGGTAATATTTCTCTAGGGCTTGCAGGGCATCCCTATATCGTGGCATCTCTAGGCAATGGTGGGTATAATTCCCATAATGGTTGCATATGACGCACGCATCGTTGGTGCACAGTTCTTTCCCTTGGTTATTCATGGCATGTTCCCTTTTATGGGAACTTGAATTCGTGGCATTTCTTTCGGTGTGTAGAAGAGGTTTTAATTCATCTAAATCCGGGCAAATATTAGGATGGCCTACGATTTCGCATAATGCGCAAGGTTGTAATGTCCTAGGTAACTTGGGGCTTTCGACTTTCCTCCATTTATTTTTATTTTTCTTGGTCGCATTAGCTGGTGCTACTACTGGTGTTTCATTAACCATTGTGGCCTCCTAAGGGACGATAGGGGTTTTTCCTGTATAAGTGACGCCAGAACTTCCTAGCATGGCTGGTGGGACCAAATACCACACAGGTATTTTGAAATCCATATTGGGAAATGTTATTGTTTCCAAGACTTGATATGATACAAAACCAGATGGGGGATATAAAAATGGGGTTTGCGAAATGGCATAGGGTAGGAATTTCATGTCAGTGGCTTCGATCTCTGTACTACTGGTTTCTATGTCCAGGCTAGTTTCGGTGTTTTATGAGAGCATCATGCACACCGGTGCCCCCATGATTTCTGGGAATCCCTCTAGTATGATAGGGGGATCTCCTAGGAATAATCATAGGATCGATGAGGGTTTGAATTGGTCAGGGCCAAATTCTCTATACTGTGTAATTGGTTATGTATTTTTTTCTACATATGGTATCATGACATCGAGAGTCATCATGGGTTTCTTATCATAGTATGTGATTTGGTCGATGGTGATGATCCAATCATCGTGGTGGAACATCATTACCTGAAAGACAGAGGACACGATTGTAGTCATGGCGTACATATAACTCCACCCGAGGAGTATATTGTAGTATATTTGTGTGCCTAAGACTTAAATGTATATAAGTACTATATTTTTGGCCAGGTTTATGGGGACGTTTTGATATAAACCAACAGGGGCTGAAGGGCGCATTTCATATGCTCTAAGCACGATGTCGGATGGTTTCAATTCAGTCGGATCCTAACTTTTTTCAAATGGATTTGGACATGATGCATGTGGATTCTCCTTCATCAACGATGCATCGGTGAATGGTGATGCTCTGAACTGAAACTGGTATTTGGAAAGAGACCAGAGAAGGAAGCCTAGGGCTTGCTTTTTCTAGTTAAAAAACCATTAGGCGCAAATTAGAAGGATCGATTGCACCTAATGTGGAAAATAAGGCTTTCTATTGTCTTGGGCACGATTGTAGGACTTCCAAGGCTGACATAGCAGCTGGTGATTGTGCTAAATCATCCAATATGCTATAGCTATGAGAAACTTTAGAGTGATTTCCTACACACCTAGTTGGTCCCTTGACCATTTTCGGAAGGGTCTCTATAGGTAATTTTGATATGGTTAATGGTGTAGTAGGTGCACTCGTGCTCGTACCTAATGGGTTGGTCTCCGTGGGGGTATCATAGTTCCTATTCCTTGTTAGGAAGAACTAGATAAAGATATGTGGATATATGGGCCACTTACTTTTATGCTAGTTACACTATGTTTTTTGTATCTTTTATGAGAAAATTGTGTTTTTGGACAGCATATGTGGACTGAAGGCCACTTACTTTTTCCTACTTAAACTAAGTGTGATTTTCAAAAATCAAAAACTAAAATCAAAACTACTTAGTTGCTAAGATAAATTCTAGCAAATAAGAGTCTTAACCAGTCATGAAATACCAGCACACGGTGATAGAAAATTTCTTATGGGTTGCCAACACTTTGCAATTGCAAAAAAATAAGAAAAAACAAGTAAAGATGGGCTTGTTTCCTACCGCACGCCTTATCCACCCATAGGCGTAGAGCGCGCAGCTGTCTAAACAGAATGTGCACGGTCGAGCAAAAGAAAAAAATTCCTCCTCCTCTGGGAAAAATTTCTCACCGCGGGTAGCTAAAGGTGCTGATAGGATGCAAGAGTGATTTTGTAGCAAGCTGAGCAGGAATAAGGACCTTAATCAATAACCATTAACTCAAAATAAAGAATATAGTGGAGTTTCCATTCCTGTGGTAGTGTATTCAGCGCATGGGCAGACGAAATACACTTTTCTTAGAAGGGAGGTTTCTTTCCTACATGTAAGTCACGGGTCAAAGTGGTTTTTAAAACATTATTGGAACAAGTTCAACATGTAATAATCTAAGTTAAATGGAAACATAGCATGCTACATAAACAACAAAACAAAAACAAAACAACATGCACAAGAAACACGTTCAATAGAGAAAACACACTAATAACTCAACAATGGAGAGCTTTCTCCTTTTATTAGGTGTTGGTTGTAGTAGGAGATAAAATGTTAAATCTCTTGTACTTGATCCTTCAAGCTCTGGAGCTCCAATATCCAAGACAAGGGGGTATCTTCCCCTCAAGTTTTCAACAAGCCTCTCTTCCCTCTCAAAGCATGGTAGATCGACGAACATGTAGTGAACTGTTCTCTCTTGGATTGAGGTGTTGGATGGCAAACAACTGAATCCTTCTAATCCTCTTACTACTGGACAACATAAGTTGGTCTTTTGATGAGAAATTTGGCCAACATAACAATTCTTCTCCCATTCCTCTTCTCATAGCTGGATTTTATAGACCATTTTCAAATTTTCTCTCCCTCTCAACTCAACAATGGAGAGCTTTCTCCTTTTATTAAGTGCTGGTTGTAGTAGAAGATAAAATGTTAAATCTCTTGTACTTGATCCTTCAAGCTACGGAGCTCCAATATCCAAGACAAGGGGGTATCTTCCCCTCAAGTTTTCAACAAGCCTCTCTTCCCTCTCAAAGCATGGTATATCGACAAACATGTATTGAACTGTTCTCTCTTGGATTGAGGTGTTGGATGGCAAACAACTGAATCCTTCTAATCCTCTTACTACTGGACAACATAAGTTGGTTTTTTGATGAGAAATTTTGCCAACATAACATTTCGTCTCCCATTCCGCTTCTCATGGCTGGATTTTATAGACCATTTTCAAATTTTATCTCCCTCTCTTGGTCCAAGATGGATGGTGACACAAGAGTGGGGGTATGATTCCTTTGTATGCTGCACTAAAGCCTCAAGGTGTCTCAAAGGCAACTGTACTTGGTTAGGTTGACTGAGAATATTTTTCTCCAAGTGTGCCAAGAGGTCCTAGATGGTGACATTCCGCATCCCCGGGACCGCACGGCTATCGAAGGGATAGCCACACACTGCATGGCTATCGAAGGGACAGTCTCGCACTCCGCATATATCGAAGGAAAATCCACAATGAGCGCTCAGAGTCAGTGCTTCTTGTGTTCGGTCTAAAAAAATTTCCTTATAACCTTAGGAAAATTTAAATTTTTTGCTCCTCTAATGTATTTCTTCCCTGTAAATATTTATCTGTACCTTCTGCTTGACATTTTCTAATGTCTTTTGCCTATACGATTTTCCAGTGTTAACAGATATGAATACTGAACAAAAATAAGTCATATTAGATTTATTAAAATGATGTAAATCTAATAGTAATCATAAAATAATTCCAAATCACTCATTACATACGATTTCATCAATCCTTAACATTCATATGTTCAATAAAATAAATTTAAGGGGCTCTCGTTCTTTGTAGGTAGGAGGATTTTTTTATTATCACAAAAAATTATGAACCAATGAAAAATCAGTCATTATAACCAAATCCCAAAGTCTTATATATATTTAAGTATTACAGATAATATTTTCAGTTGAGTTTTATTAATTATATGTGATCATAGGTCCCACTTATAAGACAATTAGATCTTATATATACTATGAAAAAACATTGATAGAGGACTTGAGGTTACCTTAAGGCCATTCTTTAGCAACAAAATTATAGAGTTCGTTTTTACCCTTGACTTCATCCACACATGCTTCCTTTTTATTGTAACCTATAGAGTAACGATCATACCTGTAGACAAAATCCATGGTTTTTTTCACTCTTCTTTAGGCAGAATTCTCCATTTTCCTCAAGCGTCCATAGCCCTAATGGGTTTTCCTAGTGATATCACATGTCAGTACCCGCTACCAACGGGCATCCATAGCCTCGACAGGTTAACCTCTTAGACCAATTTTACAATGAAGGCTCTAGTCCCATATTTCCTACCATTTTAGTTTTATATTGTGGATATTTTTTTTTCAATTGGTAGATGGGGGAGCGGCTTCAGAAAGACCCTTGGAGGCATAGGATAATACCTTTCAGAGTGACTTTGATTACTTGCATAATATCTTGGACACACAAGGTACTTATAGTTAACCAAAGGACATAGCATGAATAAGCCATTTTTAATGTGAGGTGGATGTGGCTACCAAAGAATAACCAAAAGACACTTAAAGTCCTACCAATCATAGTTTTCATGTATGCTTTCGCTTTTTAAAGTAGTGTTCCACTATGAGTAGAGACTTCAGTAACTCTTCTGTAAGTCTTAATAAATATGCTCGGATATCATGCTTTGGTGTTTTGGTTACAGTATTCAAGTTTATTTTATCATTGGTATCAGTGTATGGACCTTTTAATTTTGTTTTAATCCCCTTAATATATTTTGGTAACTATATTTTGAGCAATTGTTTCATATTGATAATCAGAAATCTATATGCATAATAAAAATGAAATTTCAAAACAAAAAGGTATATCATCTATGAATAGTTTAGAATTATAATTCAATTCAAATTTTATGAAAAGGATTTATTATTCAATCATATTTGTAAAATAGTAGTCGTAAAACATATAAGTAATGATAAATAATGAATGCATCATTTTTAACAACTTAAGGAAGAAGGAAATATATCCTCAAATACTCCCCTAAGTGTTCCATTTTGTTAAATGAAGTTTTCTTTTCTACTTTTGAAAATATTTTTCCAGTATTTAATCATCCCAAACAAACAATATCCTTGAATATGGCTATGACTTGAAAAATAACAATTTGGTACCAAAATTTTGGGTACTGATTAGCTGAAATATGGTACTAGATAGTTTATATGCACTATGGACATAGAGGTCATTATCAAGGAGATTATATTTGCATAGAATTCCAAACAAAGTTATCATAATGTACTTTATTGAAAATAAAAACTAGAAACAAGTCTAATTCTCAAAAGAAATAATAAGTGGGAAATAATTATGGTAGTTGAATCATGTTGTTGTTTGAAATAATATTAAGTATCAATCTTCGTTAAAATAATATGTAGTTAAAACAGACCTCAACAAAAATATTCTATAGGAACATAGATCTCCCATTGCCTTTTAGTTGTTAACATCGCCACTTATTAAAAAAAATTGAGAAAGATGTTGCACTATATTTTTAAACTAAAATAACTATTATATGCAGTGTCTATTTATTTGTTTATTTATTATCCTAATCTCCTTGATAAAAATAAATTCTTCTCCTCAAGCATATGAGTATTTCCAATGTAACCATGTGTGTAACAAGTATAAAAATGCATTCATACTCAAGTTTAGAATATATTATTTAATGCATACCCGAGTATGAAGATCCAGATATTTTAATGATGATGTCAAGAAGTAAGGAAGAATGAAGGAGTTTTATGGCCTTATAATTGCTTGAAAAAAACTTTCAACAAAATCAAATTGCTCTTGGTTTACCTCTTTATTTGGCTCATTTAACATATTCTCCTTTACCGTGCCATGCAGATCTTCTAGCATTTGATGATTATCCTCTTTTGTGCTTAGAGGATCCATATATAGGCATGTCAAAAATTCTTCAGTCTTAGGTTCTAATGGTTTCTCTCAATTGGATGTGGTCCATGATTCTTCAGTTTCCTCAATAATTTTGCAAGGGAGAAGATCTTCTTATGGATGTGGTTCATGGAATTGTTGTTATTCAATTACTTTTGTGGAGGAAGATAATTTTTTGACTACTGTCAATATTTTTTCTTCCTAAGAAGTAAAAATCCCAACTACTACTAATATTCGAGAAATTTGTTTCAAAATCTTGATCATCCTTGAATATTTCTTTGTTGGTTCCTAATCCCTATCCTACACATGGATAACTGTGTAGAATTCTTATTAAAAATCCTAAAGAAATAAGAATAAAACACACTTAAAATAAATGAAACAAACCAATCATGTACTTGAAGTGCCAATGTGCTACTAAGACCCTGTTGTCACCAAGTTATTTTTTCACACAAGTTATGCATCTCTTCTTTTCATGAATCAATCTAAAAGAAAAAACACTTGCAAATAAAAAGAAGGAAACAACGAGGATTTGGAGCAACCCCACCAAATTGGATGTGAAATTTCTTACCTCTCCTCTTATTGTTTTATCTATGCCCCTAAGTTGACCCTGTAACTAAAATCATGCAAAAAAAACTTGTGAAAACAACTATGCTCTAATCCCTTTAACGCCTCCTCAAAAATGGTGCCAAAAATGTTGGTTCAATTATATGTATCATAATTCCAACATTTAATTATTGAATCCAGGATTGTAAGACTTGGAGATGCAAGCACATGAAATGCATGAGCCTATTCTAACCTTTGCAAACAACTAACACTAAAAATAACTAATCATTAAGGATCATAACTTGTCACTGGACTGTAGGACTCTAATGTTTATCGAGTTCTGAACCACAATATTTCATTGTCGATAGAGAATGTTCATGTGGTTTTATGTATGTAGCTTATTAGGACTTGAGACTTCAATGGTTCTAATCCTATAGTGATGCATACAAAAACTCATTAAACATGCTAAAAAAAATGCAAAATGAAGAAAAGAAAATGCCGACAACTACAAGCAAAATCATGCCAAGTAAGTAAAAGAAATAAAAGAGATAACTACTAAAAATGAAAACAAAATCTAAGGAATCATGCATTGGGACATAATAAGAACTCAATATTATGAATTTTTAAACATATTCTATGATTATTCGTGAGTAGTTAACTCAAGTTTCTTTTCCTTCAATGGATTCCAATGGCCTTACAAACTACTATAAATTAAACTAAACTCGCAACCTAGACTGAAATGGAAAATATAATGTCACTAAAAACCAAAAGAAATCAAAACAACTTGCAGAAAATGTAGATTTATAAATCCTAAACTGAAGATCTCTCCATAATCGAGTACATCTACACTAATATGAAGAAGGAAATCTATGAGAGAAATATACTAAATTGCGTAAATTTGTGAAAATTCAATTAACCCTGAATCCTACAGCAGCAACTAATGCTAATTCTTCTAATTTTTAAATTACTCAACGACTTACTTGTAGTTTCCTATGGAAAATATCGAATTAAATACATTATAACCTTCACAAATAAAATATCTCAGAAGAAATAAAATGGTGGAAGAAATATATGCACACACACTAAATTACACTGTTATTTTGGACCAATGTGCCCAAAAAAACCCAATGTAGGAAAACCGGTGGAGCACTGGATGGTTTTATTATTATGTAGTAGTGAAATCTGAGTACAAGTATGGATTCCCAAAATTGGCAATCCAAACAGAGAAAAACTAGAAAAACTAACTAGTGAGGAAATTCTTCACTCCACTGACGAACCCGAAACTAACCTCAACTCAAACAGAGTCGTCCCCAACTGCCTTTGCATAGTTTCTACGTCACTCTATGCAGTTATTGCATCCCTCCAGCTCAGAATTGTTTCACCTCTCACTGTCTTGTCAGTTATCTGGGAGACTAATTCTCCCATCCTTTGGAAGCTCTATCCAGCTTTTGGCACTGAGTCTTGACTTCTCCCTGGTCAAATGGAATTTTCCTCTAGAGGGAACTGTGTTGCCTCACTATGGCACTCTCTGCCTCTCTACAAATGTACTTTCTAGATCTAGAAATCTTCCTTCGGCTTCACTATCTCTGCCCCTCTCTCACTCCTTCTATCTTACTAAATCAATTCCGGCAACACACTACTTCTACTTTGGAAATCGATTTCCCATCAAAATCGAATGCTTAACTAATTTGGTGTGTCTTCTCCAAGCCCCATTGACTTCTTCTTATAATCCTCTGTTGAGAATTAAATGGCCACGATTAAATATTAATCAATAGCTAGGATTAACTAGAATAGATCCATGTGCTTTTCTAAAAATTCTCACCATGACTTAATTAATTTTGGTTAATTAATCAAATTTCCTAAGTTTAGCCTTAGGAAATATTAAAAACTGACCAATAAATCTAATCAAGCAGTCTCTAGGTGGAATTTCGAGAAACATTTTTTGGGTATTAGAGAATATATGTATCATAACCTCTCCACCAAATCGTGTGGCCTAAAAACATCTAATGCTACAAAAACTAAAACTCCCTCTTAGCTAGGAAAGTGTTCTAGTGTTGCAACCCACTAAAACAACACCTTGTCTCTGCATCATCTCTTGTCACGCTGCTAATGTCTGGCTATTTTTTTCCCACCAATCACTGTGCAACTCTAATATGTGTTGCATATGTTCTATTGCTGACCCTACTGAACTGCTACCAATACTGCATCTACACTGTAACTTTGTTTTTGTTGCTACTGCAACATCTACAACTAAGAACTATCCAAAATACTGAACCATTTGTGTTCAGTGCCATTCACCGTCACCCAAGTCCTAACTGCTACTAGCCTTTGCATTGTCACTGAAGCCTTTGTGTTGTTGCTGACTTTGCTTTGTGCCAAGTGCATTGCTGCCAATTCTACACTGTGCTCCCCAGTATATGACTGTTAATAGCCACTGAATCTATCACTCTAGCATCTAACTGCACTAACTACCACTGGTCCATCCTATTACTATGTATGGTGTGCTCTCGTAGCAAGGTATTGATTCAAGAGGTGGACCTCCTCAAGAATCCTACCCATATTGTAGCTCTCTAGGGCTAAAAAACCAAATCGCTCCACCTCACTCCTGGAGTATGTCTGCGAACATGGTGAAATCTTCATCCAACCTAGAAGAAAGCCTATCAATCTCGGTTGAAGCTTCTTGTTGGTCCTTATTCTCTTCCTTGTCCTTCTTCCTGAGAGGACGCTGAGTATTATAGTGGCCTAGCTCGCCACAGCTGAAGCACTTGACCTTCAATAGGTCCTTCTACTTCCTACGTTGTTCCCATGTCCCTTAATGGGACCCTTTGATACGACGACCACATTATCCTCATCCTTACCTTGCTTTGACCCACTATTTTTGTTGTTGTCGATGATGGTGCTCTTCATCAGATTTGCCTCAAATATTCCTCCTGCAAATCTTCCCACATTATGTCCCACCTTGGCAAGGCTTATCTAACCAAAACGCTTTGGAAAAACACCTACCAGTCCTCTGAAACAAAATTTAGAGCTACACGCACTAGCTCTGAAGGTTTTGAAACTGAATCTATGAGTGCCAGCTCATCTCGGATCTCCTAAATCTTGGTCAAGAAGGGATCTATGTGCTCCCCCTTTTGCATACAGGTGCATCTCAACTTTTCCTCCAATTATATCTTTCACTTCTCGGAAGATCCCTGGTATAGCATGGAAAGGGAGTTCCACATCTCTTTGGTCATACCCAAGGCCTCTATGTGATATACCACATGATATCAAACTCCATCGAGGATCAATCTCTTTGCCTTAACCATCTCTTTCTTGTATTGCTTCAAATGATCCACATATGTGGGAATAGCTTCCATTTTTTCGATATATGCTTTGAGATCATACTCATCCAGAAGGAAGGAAATTTTCGCCTTCCAGATCGCATAGTTGGAAGCTCCATCCAACCTATCCTGATCTCGCAACCCGACTATTTCCATATCAAAAAATTTGAAAACCTCCTCTTCCCTTCTGCTCAACTGCTGCTAGGCTCTACACACTCCCTTCTAGAGTGAGTAACTCTATTCACAATGATTTTTTATATGTAAGGGAAATCAAACTTATGAAGTTAGAAGTTTCCTCAGGAAAATTTTCCCTCAGTGTGTGCTCTTTCTTCCATCCCATGTTATTTTTTCTCTATCCATCTGATGCAAAATAACTATGTCCATCTAGAGATCTGCTATGCAAGAAAATATTGGTTGCTCCATCTGCCTCTAGTAATCCTCGATCTAGAGAAATTGGTTTTCTCTATCACTCTCTCAGAGAAATCGATTTTCCTCAATAATTTGACCCTCTTGGCCAAGGAATTATGTTGCCTCTCGGGGATTCAAGATGATATTCATGCAGAGCAGCGAACCTCCTTCTCTTCTTCTATAACTGAGCTCTCCAATTTACAATTTGCTATGATACCATGTGAAAATTAAGCTAACCCCTAATCATATTGCAGCAATTGATGTTAATTATTATAATTGTTAAATTACTCAACACTTTACTTGCAGTTTCCTATAGAAATATCAAATTAAACACATTGCAACCTTCACAAATAAAATATTGCAGAAGAAATAAAATGCTGGAAGAAATATATGATCACACACAAAATTACATCATAATTTTTGGACCAATTTTCCTAGAAAAACCCAATGCAGGAAAACCGGTGCAACAACTGAGGTTTTTATTATTATGTAGTAGTGCAATCTGGATACAAACTATGGATGCCCAAACTAGAAATCCAAACAGAGAAAAAATAGCAAAAATAAATAGTGAGGAAATTCCTCACTCCATAGATGAACCCAAAGCTAACCTCAACTCGAAACTAATTCATACCCAACTGCCTCTGCGCAGTCTCTATGTTAGTATATACAGTTATTGCGTCACTCCAGATCGAAACTATGTCAACTCTCACTGTCTCATCAAATTCTTTCTCACAAACTGATTGTCATTACCTCTGGAACCTCTATCCAACTTCTGGCAGTGAGTCTCGACTTCTCCCCTGCAAAACGAAATTTTCCTCTAGATGGAATTGCACTGCCTCACTCTGGCACTCTCTTCCTCTCTGCAAATGTACTTGTTGGATCTGGAAATCTTCCTTCAGCTTCACTATTTAAGCCCCTCTCTCACTACTTAGATCTTACTGAATCACTTCTGGAAACACATAGCTACTACTCTAGAAATCGATTTCCCAACAAAGTTGAATGCTCAACTGATTTGGTGTGTCTTCTCCAAGCCCCATTGACTTCTTCTCATAATCCTCTGTTGAGACGTCAACGGGCACAATTAAATCTCAATCGATGGCTAGGATTAACTAGAAATTGATCCATGTGATTTTCTAGAACATTCTCACCATGACTTAATTAATTCTTATTAATTAATCATATTTCCTACATTTAGACTTAGAAAATATTAAAAATTGACTAATAAATGTAATTAAGTCATCTCTAGGTGGAATTTCTAGAAACGATTTATGGGTATTGAGTAATAGATGTATCCTAGCCTCTCCACCAAATATTGTGGCTAGAACACATCCGATGCTACAAAAACTAACAAAATATACATGCAAAAATGAAATACATATATGATGGGCAGCAAGAGAATTGATAAATATAAATCTGTAATAAAGGGTTGAATGTAAAATGACTCTTAAATTATTCACCCAAGTACATAATTAAGGAAAAAAGAGGAATAGAGGAGCAAATAGAAGAAACAAAAATGTTCTTTGTAATAGGAAATTCAATTAAGAACACAAGCTTTTCAAAGAGGAAATAGAAAGAAGATAAAATGAATACTTTGTTTTATGTTCTTTAAAATATTGTTTATATGTGATGTTGCTTCTAAATTTCTTTCATTTCTTAGGGAGAAAACAGAGAATGGAAGAGCGTTAATTCTTTATGCAATCAAATGCTTAAAATAAGATCTTAATCCTACACAAAGAATAAACAATGGAATGGAATTCACTTCCTAAACCTACAAAGAAGTACTGCAAACTAAATTGAAAGCATGAAAGTGAATAGATCTTAGTTTTATCTAACATAAATTCATTGCAAAATAAAACTAAATTGCTAGATGTAAGACTAATATACAAAACACGTGATGCATAGCAACACTTTCCCACACTAGGGGGCCCTTCCTAGGAGGTTAGTGCTGCTAATAAAATCTCATATCAAGCTAAGAATATGTACCACAAATCAGAAACCATCAATTCTTTATTCACATTAAAAACTCTGTTACAAATCAGCTCTCTAAATCTCTCCAAAAACTAATCATTGGTCTCCTCTATTACAATAATGAAAAACCCCCCTTTTATTCCCTTTGAGGCTTTATTTATACATAAAATCCATTGAGGAAGTATGAGATCCAATCCCCTAAACTCAAAAAATGAATTTACAACCTTAGGAAAATCTCATAATTTTGGTTTTCTTGCAATTTTGTACAAATTGGCGTTAAACAATTGGCCATATCTTCTCAACCATGATGTATTTTGGAGAGTTGTTTCTACGAAGCGTAATTTTCCATATTATCAACAAAAGACTCTCTTGTAATTTCCTGATTCAATTTCATGGCCTCATAAATCGTGCATGAACTTTGTTATTAAGATACTTTTTCCAATATGAGTTTTGCAGAAATTTTGTATAAAATTGCTTTGAAGAACGAATTGTAACTTCGAAATATTATTGAATTTTTGGAAATTGTTTTGAGATGTAAGTAAATTGATATATTTTTCAAAAACCCATTTCTCAAATTCTTGATATTCTCCACATTATGCACAGAAATCGAGGAAAAATGTGGCAGTTTCAAAATTATTACCTATTTTTGGTTGTAGCTTAAATCGTGTTCTAGGATCCCAAATGTGTGAGTTGGGTATATTCCAAGGATTTTACCAGCATATTAAGCCCATGTGCCACCTAATTTACCATGCTTTGATAAAGAAAAACATATTTTATAATTTGATTTTTTTTCCTCCATTCGTGCATGTGCAGAATTAAGTATCGAATTGTTGAACTGATACAAAGATAGAAATTTTCGTAGTGGAGCATGCTCCTTGGCCACATAACCACATTATTAAACCTTCATTGATAAAACCATATTAAAAACTCAATAGATCATAAAAAATACAATAAATCATTAGTAATTAATCACAAGTTAAAATGAATGCATTTAGTGAAAAACTAGTAATATAATAGTTACGGAATATGTTATAAGGGTATGAATATGGCTTGTAAATGGAAGGTTTTGACAGAAAATTCTATAAAATATATGGGGTCCAACACCATCATATGCCATAATACTTTCAAAATATAACATAGAAACTTATTATCCTTGTTTGAAATAAAGGGTTAATTAAATACGAAATGTACCCATGTATTTTGGGTGGGAAATTTGTTTTTTTTTTCAGCCAACTCACAACCTTCATACAACAAATGAACTATGCCATATCATTGAATTTTTTGACCACTATCAACAAATAATCATGACCCTATTTGGCCTTGTATTAATTTCATGGTTGATTTCTATTAGATGTACCTAGAATGCTCAAGAGTGAGTATATTAGCTAAGTCATAATGGAAACAAATTGGGTTGAGTGAACTATAAGCCTATAGTTTCTTTATTCATCATGGTGGTCTAAAATATTGGACTGCAAGTTTTATATGTTTGGAGTTGAATCACTATAATTAAGTCAATCACTTGGAACACATTCTATTACAAGGTTATTGTTTTTTATTTGTATTATAAATCTACAATATAACTCTTTATTTCATGTGAATGTGATGAAGTTTGGATGCATTGTGTATAATATTTTTATTATGAATGGACATGGGCATGTGTTATTATGTTTCTTACCACATTTAAGCATTTCACTTATTTTAACATTCATAATGCTTTCATATTTTCCTTCCTGTGTCAAGTGGTACAGGAATATTGTGGTGAGGGGGAAAATGGTAACGATTTCACAATGTTGGAAGTTGCATGTTATGAGTATGAAATTTTAGGTTGTACTCCCACATAAAGTATCCAATGTTATATTGTCTATCCAATTGAGGGGAATACAACTCCTTCTCCATGAATTGTTGAGGTAATAGGTCATTCGTGGTGGCATTAGGAATGGGAAAACTCAGAAATGGAAAATTATGGTGCAGATGGGAGGGATAAGGTATAGCATGTAGGAGATCTTCCTAACACTTCCCCCCCTTTTATGATAATGTTGGCAATAAATGACAATGTTGCAAGATTTATGGAGACTTTGTTGGGGTACATTCCACTCAGTGGTTTATGAGGATCTACACTCTGGCCATCATATGACCCTCTTCCATACATTATGAGGGGCACATATGACCACTTTTTTTCACTAATGTATATTACTTACAATTTGGTATCATTTTTCATTTTAAGCATTTTCTATTTATACTGAGTCTACTTTTAGTTGGGATGACAACTAGGATGACATGTGTTAATGATTAGGCATTTAATAGATTATGACATTGTGATTCACCATTATCTCATCTCAAAGGCCCGTAATATGAATTCCCTATCTTATTTTGGGAAACTACCTTATCCACTGACCTAATGAATTTTTTGTTGACTTTCAATTCCATTTTTAGAGTTTGCATGTGTATTGATTGCATCTAAGATTTATTACATCGTTACTAAATAGTTTATAAATCCAGTTACTTTCAGTTAACTCTTTTATTATATATTTTTATAATTTAAGGGTCTCCCACTCCAATTTAGGCTTTCCAATTAATTCTAGTAAACTACTCTAGTTATCCGAGTGCATGCACTATGGAAACTCAACCTAGTTTGAATTGGTTCTTCCTCCTAGAGAGTATGTGTGTTATATTAATGTTCATAAATACTAATATATCACATTTTCACATTACATATCTTGTTTAATTCAAATTGTCTCCTTGGTTACTAGTTAGTCAGTTTTCAAAATAAATTTTCTTTCTCTTCTCTCTTGTTTTATAGTAGCTAGTCGAGTATGTTATCACCCTAGTAATTCTTAGGCCATGGGATTTTGGTTTATAGTTAAAGAAAACCAGGGGTATCCAAGAACCTCTTTTAGAATTTAGGATCTAGCCTTCCTGAGTTCGGGAGAGGGATCTCTCCTTAAGATTTAGCTTTGTTTTGTAATGGATTTTAGGCTAGCTATGAGTGGACAATTTGGTTTGATTTTTTGAATATTGGTAGGAATAAAGGACTACAAGGGAAACCATAGAAAGATCTACCTAACCATTGGGCAATGGAGTCAAATTTATAGCAAACAAGACTATAAAACTAAGGTCAAAAGAACAAATATACTAAGGGCAAGATAGGTGATTGTCAGAGGGTTTAAAAAAGGTTATTTTGATGAAGTGATATGATCTGGACTAAGGGCAGTTAAGAATCCTTAGATCACAGAAAAGGAAGAGGGAAATTGAGGTCAAACGAGACTAAAGAGCAATTAATAATTTTGAAGTCTGGAAATTAGCAGAAAACATAAGCATGAAAACTAGTAAAAACAGAGAGCTTTTTACATTGATTCTGTAATACCTTTCCTAGTTATTCATTTAAGATAGAAAATAACACAAGATGTATGAATTAAACTTAAAGAAATAAACAATGAAAACTGGAAGATACAATACTCATCTGATCAACACGAGGATCATTAGTTATAATGTCTATTTGCTTTAGTTTCCAGCCTGCTGCTTTAACTTAACTCACATAAAATCCGAATGTTTCCAACAAAATGGTCTATAGTAGTCTTGATAATTTTATTCCACCTCAAATACTTCGAAGAATGAAGTATTTATACAAGTAAATTACTTACAAAATATCTCAAAATTTTGAGAGAATGTCTCAAGAAAAAATAGGAAATATTACAAAAGAAAAGGGACAGTTTGCAAGCTGTCCTCTTTTACAAGAAAAATATAATAGTTTATCTATTCAAACTGATTTTTTGTTTAGTTGGAAGTGTTGCTGGCATTTGGGACATTATCTTGTGGAAGATTACTTAGAGTATACTCTTCCTTTTCCACGTTCTAGTCTAATACTCTTTAACTCTGTTTTTTCACTGTTTTACTGTTGTAATTGAAAAATAACCAACAGTAATATTTGCTTTTACTAATACACTTTGACAACTAATACCCTTTGACGTTGATTTTTCACCTTGAGGTAACAGTAAAATATGACTTCTTCAAGTAATTTGTTGCTCTTTGTCTGTCAAATTCACATCAGATCTATGAATTCTTGCCATTTTTCAATAGTGGGAATCTTCATATTCTTCAGTTTTCTATAACTTTCATCAGCTTCTGTATATTTTGAAAATTTTGGTTTTACTATGAATATGTGCTTGATTTCATTCTGCAGAAAAAATAAATTCTCAAAACATTGCAAAACTACTTTACCACTTGGAGACCCTTGTGGTAAAGGTTTATTCACCTGCTCTTTAGCATAACCTCTGATTTTCTGGTCATAATCCTTTTTCACCATTAATTTCTCATTAAATCCATGGATATCTGGAAGTCTTGATTTTAGCAGCAGGTCATATTTGGTCTTGAATTTAGCAATTGATATGTTCATAGTATCACACTTTTCTTCCAGATTATTCATAATGTTTCTTTTGGTGAGGAATTTTCTGATTTGTAGGATTGCCTCTGTTCTATCAACAATTTTTAACTCTTCTAATTCTTCCTTTTTATTGATGTTAAAAAATGCTATGAGTTGGACTGCTTGTGGTGGCTTATTTTCAAGTTCTTTCTTTGTTTTATCAATTTCTACAATTGCAGCCAGTAGCAAATCTTTCTGCTCATAAATGATTTGAATGGAAGGCCATTTCGAGTGAATTCCTTCTATGATATTGGTCCATAAATAATTTTTGATGTAGGCAACCTGATCAGTGAGATTTACTTCTTTTTTTAAAATCAGTACCCTTTATTCTAAAGTTTTTACTCTTTTCTCATGACCCTTTGAAGTTATCACAACATCTTTATAGGCTGATTCCAAGTTTTGATTTGCTTTTTTCAAATTTTTAGTCTCATCATTCTTCAAAGTCATTTCCTCCATAGATTTTACCAAATCTGTGGCTCTTTTTTCTGTCCCTGTTTGTACCTGTGTATTTGAAGATGCAGCAGCAGAAACATCTTTTGATAAAATTGACACTGCAGTTACCAATTTCCCTTTTGGTGCCAGATGTTCTGCTAAGGTAGATGGTACAACAATACTTAGTAATGGAATGACTGTGGGAATGACTTCCTTAGCCTTTTTCAAAGCTTCATTTTCCTTTATTAAAGCTTCAGTTTGGTTTTCCATTTCTTTAAGTTGAGCAGTCATATTTAAAACCAACTGACTTAATTCATCATTTTCAGTCTTATGTTGAAGGATCTCTTTGGCTTTGGGATGCTCACTCTGAGGCAATTTGAGTTGCCTCTTGAGAGCAGGAATATCTTCATTCTTCTGTTTGATCAAAGCCTTTGTTATTTCAATATTAGCTGGGTCAGCTCCAGATTCAATTACCAAGTCTTCTAATGATTTGATTGTCAATTCTTTAGCATGCAAATATGCTTTGTCCAATTTCATTTGTGTCTGCAGATTTGACACAGTCTTCTGAAGCTTACAAGCACTCATTGTTTTATTGACCACTTTTGAATACAACATCTTTGTAGTGCTTCTATGGAAGTCTATTTGGTCTAATTAATGAATATCATCTGCATCCACCTCCAAATCTGTCTTTGAATAATCTGCCACTGTCTTAGGATCAGCCACTGTAGGCTTTAAAAATGACATTATCAATTTATTGGATGAATAGTCAAAAGCAGTGAGAAGTCTATCATTATTTTCTGGTTTCTCTTTGAGAAACTTGGAATAGACTTCATTTTTTATTTCTTCATTCTTCTCCCTAATTTTCCTGAACTTGATATGAATGTCTGAATCTCTGTTATCAGTTGCCTTTGAGGAAGAAGGAATTTCTACATCAGTTTGTTTCTCAACCATCACTATATCTTTATCTTGTGTTTCAATTTCACTCTTTTGAAGTTCTTTGAGTGTTTCAGTTACTATAACTATTGCCTCATCACCAGTTTCCTAACCATTATTATCATCAATTTCCATTGCTTTATCCTTCTCTTCAGTAGTTAATTTGGTTCTCTTGCTATAGGAGGTTTTAAATTTCTTGCCTGCGATGGTTTCTGCAATATAATTGATCTCTTCTCCACTTCTTTTGTGAGATACCTCTACTTCTTTATCAATTATAGTCATCTATGCATTATTCACTTGTGTTCCTTGTGTATTAACATTCTGCATTACCTGTGCATCATCATCAATCAAAGTATTTTGCTCCATGTAGGAAAGGAGCCAACTTGCACTTTACCCTGATAGTGCTCAAAATACCCTGAGGGTCATAATTCCACATGAAGCTTTCTTGGAAATTGTACTCTTTTAATTTGATAGTTATCTCTTTCATAACTTCCCTGTTGTTAACTATAAATGGTCCAATATGATTCTTGAGTTTGAATTGGGTCTTCTTCCTGGAGGCCATGAAATTTACTGCATCTGCATTTAAGATTTGCCTTAAATATTCTAAGGCAAAGATTCTTGTAGTTACAAACCTTGGTAGTTTTTATGGAGCCAAGAGTGCCCCATACACTCTAACCTCTATGTGATTCTTGTATAAATACCAATCCCATGTTTTACAGTTCTCAAACAATTGTAAAATCTTCTTTGTCTCTTCATTTATTCTTGGAATTTTAGCTTTATTCAACAAGTTCATAGCTGGTATTATGAACAAGTCATTGAAATCTGTGTAGTTGTACTGACTGTTGTCTTTCCTTAAAATAGATGTCCAAAACACTACTGACAGAAGTTTCCCTTCTACATCTAATTTCTGCAACTCAATAGGCAATTTTTCAGCTTGATAATACAAGAAAATATGTAGTAGATATGATGTATATCTAAATACCCCCACCTCTGGTAATTTTTTCAATTGGTAGTGCATGTTCTCAGCAATAAGCTTAGAAAAATTGAAGATTATGGATGGAGGCTGGCCAGGAGTCAATGTGGATAGAAACCCCAAGATAGAAGCATCAGTAAATTCACCATTGTCATATCCAAGTATGAATGATAGCATGGAGACAAGCTTCCTTGTATTTTCAGGGAAATCAAATGTATCATAGGGGGGATTTACTTTAGGGACATCAACATGATTTGGCCAAAAGGTCTGAAATATATTGAACCTGGTAGGAAAATCTAAATCCAAGTAAAGTTGGGTCGAATCCTCTATTGATAGTGAAACTGAATTAGGGTCATGGTTCATTTGCAGCATGGAATTAATGGACTCAGCATTGATATAGAACATGACTTTCCTATCTTTATTAACAATACACCTTTGATTTGGGAGGTAATGCAACTGACATAGTCTGACAAAATCTGGAGCCTGATGAGTAAGAGGAACAACATATTTTGGCAAATTGGAATCCCAAATGGGTACATCATCTTTGACCTTTTCTACAGACTTTCCAAAACACCAATTGTGGACTTCTAGCAGGTTGAATTCAACTGAAGGATCAAAGATTCTATAATCAACATCAATTAATGAGCTACTTTCTTGAGAAGTTATGGGAGGTTGAACAAGTCTGACTACTTTAGTTGTTTCAGCAGTAAGTGCAGGAGTGGGCTTATTGAGTTTGGAAGGCTCAGGCTGAGGTAACTTGCTAAAGACATTTTTCTGGGATTTTGGACCTCCAGACTTGGGAGTGACTTGTTTCTTAGTCATTTTGGATGAACAAAGCAAGATTAAACAGTTTTCTAAGTTATTTTTGAGAAACAAGAGGCAATTGAAAGGCTTTTCTGGAAAATTCAGACTCTGGGTAGGGTTTTAAGGTGACAGAATAGGTTTACTATATGCAGACGGTCCTTTAGATCAAATTCAACAGTGAAAATGGTCTTGGGATAGTTTAAAACCTTAAAAATGGAAACAGTGGATTCTAGAGAAATTTTGACAGGGTTTCCCCTGTATTTTGAAGGTTTTAGTACTTTCTCAGAAGGGTAATTCAACTTTATTTAGTAAATGGTAGTCCAATTGGCTTACTTTCCTTGGAATTTAAGGATTTTTACAGGTTGGAATGGTGAAAAATACCTGTGAAAGGTATGATTTGCGGTCGTAAGGAGTTACTAGTTTGCACCAATCTTCAATTTTGTTGAATTTGGCTGGCAGTGGTTGTGGAGATTCTCGGGAACAACTTTCAGAGTAAAAATGATTTACAGGTTCTAAGAAGACTCAAAAATGGTGTCGGGAGGCTCTGCAAAGGGTTCTCAGTAGTTTTAATGGTGAATGCATGAAATATGATGAAAATAGTGAAAAACTAAGGCATACAACCTTAAGTCTAATCAAAATTCAATCACATTTATTGCAGGAATGCTATTAATGGCGGGAGTGGTTTTAATTTGGACCGGGCGGTTTTCGCGTAGCTTTTAGGTGGTAAGCTATATTTCGCTTTTTGCATGTGATTGAATGAAATGTTGACACATTAGTAGCGGGTGGTATCGGGAAACAGCTTTTATCGTGTGATTTTTTGAAAACATTGGATGATCATTTTAGTCGCACGATATTTGATATGCATTGTCGGATCTAGCTCCGAGATGCGAACGGTCAGGATTTGGCTGAAAGATGCGGGGTAAATGCAGTGGGGTCGGGGCTTTGAATGCTAGCCATAGATCTGAATGCTGGTCATGGATGTTTAGCGCGATAAGGATGGTGGGGACGGGGGCAATGAGCTATCGGGTTAAATGTGGAGTGTCGGATTTAAAAAGTTATTGAGGATCTAACGGCTATGATTAAACCCAAAGGTGAGTTAAAATTTTATGTATAAACAGATTTTATACATTGAATAAAGTGGATCGACGGGGTATTAAAGGGTTTTAACAAAGGTTAGGACTTTGGTAAAAGGGGCTTTACCCAAGGTTAAGATTGTAGTAAAGGGATATGTATCGGGGAAAATGGATAATGTTATAGTTTTAACCTTGGGTTAAGGGTAGTTGGGAAAGGAAAAATGGGAATTACATTTTTTGTTTTAAACCTATATAAAATATGTTTAATGATTTTTTGTATATTTTTATTATATAGTTAATTAAATCAAATTGATTTTATAACCATAGAGGGCAGGATATTTATATAATGATATATTTAGCCAAAGGGGGTTTAATGTGGGTTTTTATTTAAACATGTGGGGATAATAAACTTTGGCTTAAAGTTATATTAATGGGATTTTGGGGCTATTTAATAAAAGGGAACTATATTAATAGGACTAGGATAATTAATAACGAGTTAATAAAATATGTTAGATATTAATATGGAAAGGGAAAAGTGAATACTCAAAACATACAATTATAACCAATAAAAGTGAAGATCAAAGAAAAACTTGCATTTATGATAATTTCATCATTCTACTTCGGATAAAATGTCATTTTGAAGGTTTTATACTTCATGAAATGCGGGGAATTAATAAAATGGGAATTTAGAGTATCATTAAGTAAAATGAGGTTTTTTACTTATGATTTTTCATGGAAATGAATGCATGAATGGAAAATGATGTGATTTTTGGGATTAATATAACAATTTAACATTTTCAACTAGTCAGCCATAGAGCCTTGGGTCCGGTCCCAGCAGAAGTCAAGGAAATGCCTTAAGCCTTTCTGACTGATAGTTTAGAATGATAAATGGCTATGGGGAAGGGAAGTCAGTTATTTGCAGCCCTGGTGAATAATATTTACAATGATGCTTCTCACCTTCTTCTACCTACCCAATTTGAATTGCTAGCATTTTTTTCTTCCATTTTGATTAGGTGCATTTGAGGTAGCAACCTTTACAACATTTATTCTTCCTAAAAGCAATAAAAATATCTAACTCTACACTTATTTCATCCATGAATCCGCATAAACCGTTGGATTCACTTATTTCTTGTCTAATTATTGGATTTGTCATGATTAAACCGTATGACAATTCTTTATTCTCTATCTACAACAAGTAAAAATTGAAACATGACAAGTCAAGATTAAACTGCTTAGCTCATCATGGATTATGGTATTTATTGACACTATGCCATAATCAACTGTAAAAGGTAAAATTAGTGGCATTTAGGGTTGCACACTTTCAATTTTTATTCATTTTTTCTTTGGGGTCTATTATTTTTTCTAAGTCCTTTGATTTTTCTTTTAGGACTTTTTACCCTCTTTTTGATTTTTTGATTTTTTATTTTTTACATAATATGGGAATACAACTTGTGTTGGGAAAAATACTGAGAGGGGGGGGTGAATCAGTATTTAGGACTTTATCAAACTTTTTACTTTTTCACTCTCTAAAACCCATACGCTACTTTGTTGAATCCAACTAGCGTATACACGCGGATATCCTTCATAAAACTCGTGTATACACATAGATCTAATTATGCCATTAATTATTCACTTATATCATTCCATCATTCATTCATTAGCTGTTCAACAAACAGTAAACATGTGCAGTAAAAAAAGTATAAACCATCACACATAAGCATCACACATGAACACCAAGATTTTAGGTGGAAACCCAAGTCGGGAGAAAACCACCGCTGCAGTTGCTCAGCCTTCAATATTTTATTATAGAGAAAACATCTTACAACATATGTGCTGTGTAGCCTCTCCAATAGCACGCAAATCACCCACCTACGCTCGCTAGCCTCTCTTGGAAGGGAGCTACGACCCCCGCTTCGTTTACCGCTCCCTTCGGAAGGGAGCTACGACCGATATCGTTTACCAGCCTCACCCGGAAGGGAGCTACAACCCCCTCGACCGAAGGAATGAACCTCAAAGACCACTATGGAAATGGACCACGTTTCATCAATTTTCACACTGGATCCAACAACTTCAATAGAGCACAACTTGCAGGCCTTGTTTCATCATATTTTCAGAATGGACCCACTCCACACATTTAAGCTCAATCATACAACCAAACTGATACAGACAACTTAGAACTGTAGAATACAGATAGCAGTAACTCAGCAGAACAGATCAGACATTTCATACCCCATGCTTCAGCAAACCCTAGTTTTCAAACGCTCTTTTCTTTCTCTGATCCCGCGTATATACGCGCCTTCTACCATACAAACCCGCGTACACTTCTGTACATATTACAAAGCTAATTTCACTGCGCATACGTGATTTCTCTTCAGCGAAGCCGCGTATATACGCGCTTCTTATGCGGAAAACTAGCGTATGGTTCTTCAGACATTTAGGTCATTGCAATTCTTCAGAACAGACACATCACACAGATTTTACCCTTTACGTCAGACAGATGTTCGCCTCATCTCAGATCTAATCATTCCATAAACAGATGTAGCAAATACAAATACATTTCAGATCTATATTCCCTTCGTCATCATTTTCTTCATAGGTGCTTCATGCATTCAGATCTATCATTCAATTGTAACCCTTTCCATTCAGATATACTTCAGAGAGAAGCATTCATTCAAACTCAGACATCTTGCTCCCACAATTGCCCCTTTGCACAATGAATTTCTTCTCCTTATATAGGTTTATCCTTTTTCAATACCGTGAGCCAAAACCACATTACTTCCGATGGTATTCCTGGACGGGTTCATATAGACGAATCATTACTCAATACAATGGGTCAATACCATGGTGGTTACCCCTGGTTTTGTACTTTATGAGCGCTTTTTCCCATACGCGACTTGGCACGTTATTTCCCGCGTGCATACGCGACTTCTACTAGACAAACTGCGTATGCTCGAGACATACTCTTTCATCATGCTTTGACACATCGAGCCACTCTTTTCTTCATTACCTTCGTATCACCGTAGATACATCGATTAAGTTCATCAAGACATATTCTATCAAGCACAACTTCATCAAGTAGGTTTCCATCATCTTCATCAAGTGGGTTGCCATTCAAGGACAACACTCTATCAAATGGGTTGTCATCAAGGACAACACTCAGCATCATATTTCCAACAAACATCATATCACATCGTTTACATAATTTACCAAGTCCATCAAGTCAAGAATAACTTCATCGTGTGGATTGCCATCAAGGCATAAGTCAATAATCTCATGTCTTCATCTTCATTCGAGTTGCCATCAAGGACAACACTCAGCATCATATTGCCAACAATCTCCCCTTTGGACTTGATGGCAACCACGATGGTGTTTGATCACCACAACAGATAGATACATTAATAATACAATGACACCATGTCACTCTCCCCATTCTTTGACACCATTCTTTCCCTTTATTCAAACACCATGTCACTCTCCCCCTTTGACATCAAGGGCAAAGGGCGGATCAACACCAACACAAGGTTTTTCTCCTCATGTAGAAGGAAGCGCTCTGCAGATCTGATGTGCATTGAAGTTACCATGCCCCGAGTTCATGCGTCGAATATTCAAACATATTTTTCAATGAATTAAATGACTCTATGAACTTCCTATCACAAAAGACTCATACTTACATCAAATATCCAACCAAGTGGATTTACATATGAGACTCAAGTACCCACCCAAGTGGGTTTACACATTTCAACTCAGCTACCCAACCAAGTGGGTTTACAAAATTTGACTCAGCTACCCAACCAAGTGGGTTTATAAATTTGACAAGTTCTTACATGACTGAATATTACAATTTTACATCATGGGTCTCAATAAGACCTTTTCATCAAATTACAAGTATGACCATTTATGACCAACAACAGAAAGAATTTAAGAAAGAGAACATATTTTAGAACCACTATAATGCCAACAATGCATTATACTCAGCAAGGCTAATGCTCCCCCTGAATCTATGCATCCAAACATCCTTTCCATATGACTAAGGCTCCCCCTTAGTTTTTGCATCCTGAACACTTTCAACCAATCATCAAGGCATCTTTAAAACAGCAAATATTGAAACAGTATTATAAGAACTGTAACACCACCAGAGATATCAGAGATACTAAACAGCACTGTAGCCGTGCTGAAGAAAGCTGACCCCAAACAGAAATTTGTCAGCAATCAGACATACGCATTTTTATGTGAATGAACTCGCGTATATACGCGACTGTGTTTCATGAAATCCGCGTATCCAATACCATCTTCTATATTTTAACCAGATCTGATCCTTTGTGAGGCAGAGACAGTGTTCAGCTTCTTTCTGAGATATTTGATTACTTTCCTGGAATACAGATAGATAGAACAGTGTAGTTGTGTCTTCAAGCGTCATCCAATGGTTGTAGCATAAGTACATTAGTAACCAAGCCTTCAGATTCTTTGCAGCATCAATACATTCTTTCTAAGAGAGATTATCATACCAGAACAACATCTTCAAATATGTGTCAAGCAATCATTCATGTGGTCCAATATCATCAAGATCTTCAAGATTTGACATGATGTACCATATGTAGGGAAAAGGTCTCAACAATAGTAACAAGTTCTGCATGATCTATTCTTATCTCTGAATCATAAGACTTCCAATCTCATCCAACAGATAAACTTCAGCAATCAGAAAACATGGCTCATTCAAAGTCTCAAAACCATGTATCAAGCCATCATTATTTGAGCATGAGCATCACAATAACCAAAGAATAAGCAGTCATATTGCCAACAATGCAATCATTAGTATTCAACCTGCTGCTCCTCCTTAACTTATGCAACCTGAACATCTTCAAGAGCAAGTCACTAGCAACAAACTCTGCATTATCTGTCCATATTCAACAGATACTCTTCATCAAGTAACACTCTGGGCTCATCCATGATCTTCAACATAAGAACCATGTATCATTTCATTAGCATGAGTATAACCAAAATAATGCCAACAGTACAATCATTAGCAATCAGACTGATGCTCCCCCTGAAACTCTGCTCCTGATCTTCAGCTGTCATCCCAATTCTCTTATCATTAAAGCATACGCGACTGTGTCTATTGTAACTCGCGTGTATACGCGACTTTTGTTCATCTAACCCGCGTATGGAAAGTGAAGCATAGAAATTTTTTCACATTCCTTCATCTCCCCCTGAACTTGTACTTCCTGTACCTGTCTTCTTCATATCAGATGCTCTGTCAGAAATACATATAACCAGAGTAATCAAATCAACCATGAGAGTCATCATACATTGCTCCCCCTGTGACGATACATTACTAAATCTCATAATGTATCCCACATCATTCCTGCAGTCAATAAGAGAAGAAGCTTCAGAAGCGGATGACTGCAGTAGGGTCAGAATTCCCTACGTTTCTGATTGGTCCTCCTTCTTTTTCCAAATTTGCTTGAACTTCCTAACTGTATGCTGAAAATTGTCCACTTTCTCAGATCTGTTCAACCTGCATTCCTTTTCTACATGTCCATACTTGTTACAAGAATAACATCTCATGTGTCCAGAGAAATAAGCATAATAATCATAATGAGTATTTCTAATCTTCCTCCTTTTACAATCAGCTACTTTATGTCCATACTTGTTACATGAAAAACAATATCCCTTGAAGAAACCAGAGTACCTTTCTATGTAGGATCTGTTAGTTTGTAGCTGAAATATTCTGCTTCTGCAATTTTCTGCAACATGCCCATAATTATGACATTTAAAACATTCAACATTCTTGAATGATATCCTTTGAGAATTCATGATTGTTGGTTGACCTTTTGTTTCTTTCAACTCTTCAGGTTTTGCTTTGACATTCTTTGAATCTTTAGCACTTCCTTGCGAACTAGATTCTCCTTTGACCGTTTCATGAAAACCTTTGAGAATGTTTACCTCAACCTCCAAGGCTTGACATTGCTTTGTCATGCTTTCTTCTTTCCTTCTTCCATCTTCTACTTGATCATTCAGATTTAGAATCTCTTCTTTCAACCCATTTCCTTGTTCTTCAAAATTTTGTAAGAGTTCTTCATTCTTCTTCTTCGATGCTTCGAGATCTGCTTCAAGTCTTGCATTCTTCTTATTTGATTTATCCAGATCTTCTTTGAGGGAGATGATTTCTGCTTCAAGTTCTTCATTCTTCTTATTTGATTTTTCCAGATCTGCTTCAAGTCCTTTACTTCGATTGGATACATCATCGAACATCCTTTTCAGTCTATAGATCAAATCTTTGGAGGCAGATTCCTTCTCATTAAATATTCTTTGTTGATCTTTGATAACTTCTTCTAGGTCCATAGCATAATTTTCACTATCTTCACCATTGTTTGCACAAAGAAGATTATCACAAGAGCCCCAATCACTTCCTGATTCATCTTCTTCAATTTCTGCTATACAGGTTTTCTGAGACATCTCCTTGCTTCGAGTAGTCTTCTTCTTTTGCTTCTTTCCCATTGCGATGGATCTCCTTCAAGCGATCAAGCTTCTGCAAAAGAACCTGCTCTGATACCAGTTGTTGGGAAAAATACTGAGAGGGGGGGGTGAATCAGTATTTAGGGCATACTCAAAACTTTTTACTTTTTCACTCTCTAAAACCCATACGCTACTTTGTTGAACAAAACTAGCGTATACACGAGGATATCCTTCATTAAAATCGCGTATACACAGAGATCTAATTATGCCATTAATTCTTCACTTATATCATTCCATCATTCATTCATTAGATGTTTAATAAATAGTAAACATGTGCAGTAAGAACATAATAAACCATCACACATAAGCATCACACATGAACACCAAGATTTTAGGTGGAAACCCAAGTCGGGAGAAAACCACCGCTGTCGTTGTCTCAGCCTTCAATATTTTATTATAGAGAAAACATCTTACAACATGTGCGGTGCGGCCTCCTACAGCGCGGGCACCCACACGCTCGTTTACCCGACCTCTCCTGGAAAGTGGCTTCCATTTGCTCTCGTTTCGGCCAATGACCACTCTGGAAGGCTACGACCGATATCTCGTTTACCAGCCTCACCTGGAAGGGAGCTACGACCCCCTGACTGAAGGCAACAACCCTCAGCTCCACCATGGACCATGTTTCATCAATTTTCACACTGGATCCAAACAACTTCAATAGAGCACAACTTGCAGGCCTCGTTTCATCATATTTTCAGACTGGACCCACTCCACACATTTAAGCTCAATCATACAACCAAACTGATACAGACAACTCAGAGCTGTAGAATACAGATATCAGTAACACAGCAGAACATATCAGACATTTCATAACCCATGCTTCAGCAAACCCTAGTTTACATATGCGCTTTCCTTTCACTGATCTCGCGTATATACGCGCCTTCTACCATACAAACCCGCTTATACTTCTGTACATATTATAAAGCAAATTTCACTGCGCATACGCGCTTTCTCTTCAGCGAAGCCGGGTATATACACACTTCTTCTGCGGAAAACTAGCGTATGGTTCTTCAGACATTTAGGTTATTGCAATTCTTCAGAACAGACACATCACACAGATTTTACCCTTTACTTCAGACAGATGTTCGCCTCATCTCAGATCTAGTCATTCCATAAACATATCTAGTAAATACAAGTACATTTCAGATCTAGATTCCCTTCTTCATCATTGGTGCATCATGCATTCAGATCTATCATTCAATTGTAACCCTTTCCATTCAGATATCCTTCAGAGGGAAGTATTCATTCAAGCTCAGACATCTTGCACCTTGCTATACTTTGCTCATTGAATTTCTTCTCCTTATATGGTTATCCTTTTTCAATACAGGCAAAACCACATTACTTGGAGTATTCACATGCGAGGCGTCACATAGACGAATCATTACTCAATACAATGAGTCAATACCATGGTGGTTACCCCTGGTTTTGTACTTTATGAGCGCTTTTGCCCATACGCGACTTGGCACGTTATTTCCCGCGTGCATACGCGACTTCTCCTAGACAAATCCGCGTATGCCTTGAGACATACTCTTTTCATCATGCTTTGACACATACTGACAATTCTTTCTTCATTACCTTCTGTACTCACTGTAGATACATCAGATTAAGTTCATCAAGACATATTCTATCAAGCACAAATTCATCAAGTAGGTTTCCATCATCTTCATCAAGTGGGTTGCCATTCAAGGACAACACTCTATCAAGTGGGTTGTCATCAAGGACAACACCCAGCATCATATTGCCAACAAACATCATATCACATTAGATTTACATAATTTACCAAGTCCATCAAGTCAAGAATAACTTCGTTAGGTGGATTGCCATCAAGGACAACACAAGTCAACAATCTCATGTCTTCATCTTCATTCAGTGAGTTGCCATCAAGGACAACACTCTGCATCATATTGCCAACAACTTGCAGAAGGAAAACTATGTACATATTTACAAGATTACCATCATTCAAGTCAAAAGTATCAATCCTATATTTATAGGTCACAAACATCAGCTTCACTTGGGGATGGCATTTCCTGGTGGAATGTCAAGAAATCTAAGATCAGTAGCCTTCATCTTTAACTTTGGTGATCATGTAATTGTCTTCTGTTTTCTGCAACAAATCATATTTATGACATCTTATACTGCAAAGCTTAGGGCCTTCTCTTCGGGCTTCAAATTTGTAGATAAAATCTCCAATCCAATCTACACAATTGCAATGAATATTTACAATGATAAAGTAAATCAATCTAACTTTTGAGTGACTCTGAATAATAGTAGTGTTTCAACATCCTACCATTCACTGGTCTTTGTTGAATTTCAGTTCCATCCAAATTCCTGATAAAAAATGAATTATTACCTCTGTAACCATATATCACATAGGGTCCTTGCCATAGAAATTCAAACTTTCCATGTTTGCCTTTATCCTCTCTTCATGAATCCCATCTCAAAACTTGATCTCCTATGAAAAAATCATCTTCTTTAACCCTTTTATCAAAAATATTTTTGATTTTATCATGTAAAACTTGTGATTTTTCATAAACTTCTTCCCTAGTTTGTTGGAGATGTATGGTTTCATTGATTCTTCGTTGAATATCATTTGTTTCCACCTGTGATTCCTAAATAATCTTCATGACTAGAACACCCAAGGAAGAAGGGAAAACTGCATTTGTTCCATAAACAATCTGATAAGGTGAAGTTCCAATAGACTTTTTTGTGGTAAGCCTATCAACCCATAGGGCATAGACTAGCTTTTTGTTCCATGTCTTTTTTTTGTCTTGGAGTAATTTTTTAATGATATTGATTAAGCTTTTGTTTGATGATTCGGCTAAACCATTACCTTGGGGATAATATGTTGTGGAATAACCTAAGGTAATATGGTATTTATGACAGAAAGAAATCATTTTCTTGGATTTGAATGATGTTGCATTGTCAGTGATAATCTTATGTGGGCATCCAAATCTTGATAAAATATTACTTTCTATAAATGAGATTATAACTGAATCAGTGGCTTGCCTAGTAGGAATGGCTTCTATCCACTTGGTAAAGTAATGTGTAGCAGTTAAAATCCATTTATGTTGACCTAAATATGGAGGATGGATTTCACCTATGAAGTCTAACCCCCATAGTTGAAATGGTTTTTCAGTGGATATAGGCTTAAGAGGTAAAGGCAACAGTTTCTTTTTCCCTTCAAAAATTTGGCATTTGTGGCAAGAGGTGACAAAATTTTTAACATCAGAAAATAAAGTTGGCCAGTAGAAACCAGCTCTAAGTATTTTTTTCTGTTGTACTCTTCCAATATAGATGGCCTCCACAATCACCTGCATGAAATTCATCAAGAATTTTGTCAACCTCATATTTTAATAAACAATTTAGTAAAATCTCAGTATTTTCTTTCCAATAAAGTGCATTGTTTAAGATACAAAACCTCATTGCTTTCTGTTTGATGAATCTTTCTTTGGTTTTAGTTAGCCTAGGAGGAGCTTGTAAATGTGTTAGTACAAAGATAATATCAGAGTACCATGGTGAGTCTAGATAGGCCTCACTGATCAATGGAGTCGTCATCTCCTCTTGGTCATCTATTTGAGCAATGAAAATAATGTCTAAAGCATTGCAATTTGATTCAGCCATCAATCTGGCTAAACCCTGTCCTTTAATGAGCTTTGTTGGTTTGATTTCCAGATCGTATTCAAGGATAGTGGCTATCCACTTTCCTCTCCTACTATCAGGTCCATCTTGTGTCAGAATATCTTTAATTACTGCATTGGGGACATATGCAATGATGTGTGAATGAAGTATGTAAACTCTAAAATCATTGATGGCTTTAACCAGGGCTAAAGCTTGTTTTTCCATTATATTATACTTCAGAGGTGCATATCTGAGGGCTTTACTAAAGAATGCAATTGGCTGTTCAAAACCTTGATTGTTTTTCTGCAGAAGAACTGCAGCTATGGTGTGTTCAGATGCACAAGAAAATATTATGAAATCTTTTGTATAATCTGGGCTGATGAGCACTGGTGCTTTTGTCATGGCCTGTTTTATGGATTCGAAATATTGTTTGGCCTTTATTGTCCATTTTATTACAGAATCCTTTTTAAGCATATTGTTGAGATCTTTAATGATTTCAGCCAGATTAGAGATAAATCTTCTTAAAAATTTGATTTTACCCAGGAATGCTTGAAGTTCCTTTATGTTTCTTGGTGGTTGAATGTTCAAAATGGCTTCAATTCTTGCAGGATCTATTCTAATGCCTTCTTTGGAGATTATGTGACCTAACAGTTTTCCTTCTTCTAGTCTGAAAAGAGTCTTTTTAGGATTAAGGGATATACCATATTTTCTACATTTGATAAAAAATTGTCTCAGGTGATCCAAGTGTTCTTCATTTGTTTTTGAAAAGACAGTAATATCATCAAGATAAATAACTAAAAATTCATGGATCTCCTTAGCAAAGGCAATATCCATTTCCCTTTGAAAAGTAGCTCCTGCATTTTTCAATCCAAAAGGCATTTTCACATACATGAAAGTGCCCCAAGGAGTAGTAAATGAAGTTTTAGTTTGATCATCCTTATGAATTAGAATTTGATTATAACCAGAGAAACCATCTAATAAAGAAATTCTTGAAGAACCTGCCACCCTCTGCAAAATATGATCCATTTTAGGCAGGGGGTAATTGTCTTTCAAGGAAGCTTTATTGAGATTTTTAAAGTCTATACATAGTCGAATTTCTCCTGTTTTCTTTCTGGTGGGCACTAAATTAGATACCCAGTCAGAATATCTGGTGTAATTATTTTTGCATCAAACATTCTTTTAACTTCTTTTTCGATTAAAGGTAACAAGATTGGATTAATCCTTCTTATTTTTTGTTGAAAAGGTTTTTTATTTTCTTTCAAAGAAATTTTGTGTTGAATTATGTCTTTGTTGTAAGTTTTCAAGTCTTTGTAACTCCATGCAAAAACATCTTGATATTCTTTCAAAAGTTCTATGCATTTAACCTTTTCTTCTGATGACAAGGATTTTGATAGTTTGATCATTTTTGGTTTTTCATTTGTCCCTTAGTTATACTCTTCTATATCAGACTTGACTGGTTCCATTTTTGGCCTTTTGGGCACATCATTGGAATCAAATAAGTCTTCTAGGGGAGTTAAAGCTCTGGGTAAAATGTTATGCTTTAAATCAATCAAATCTGGTTCATCTTCCATCATTTCCTCTATATCTACTTTTTCCAATTCATCTATGTCACTCTGATTAAATATAGTAGGTCTATAAAAATTATGTACATCTAAATTATCTAAATCATCTATTTGACAAAAATTTGAATCTGTATTACAGTCATTATCAATTTGGCAGTTTTGAAACTCTCGTTCATTGTTCAAAAAGTGATAAATTTGTTCATCTTCTGAGAAAATTTTCCAGTATTTTACATTATCTGGGACAATAGGTCTGTGTTTGATTTCAACAGTGTATTTTTGTAATCATGAAAATGGGAATTTTCAAGTGCTAGCAAAGGTTGCTAAACAATGGGCTTGTATGTTCTGTTTTCTAGGGATGATAGAAAACTTTCTTTCTAACAAATCCTCAACCAAATCATGTGTTGTGTCCCTGTATCTGGCCAATCTAGGATTGTGAACTAAGTATTCAGCGTTTATTTGCTTGATAACTAACTCAGAATCTCCCATGATCATTATTCTTTGCTCTCCCAATTTTCTAATAATTTGCAGACCTAAGATTAAAGCCTCATATTCAGCCATGTTATTGGTGCATTTGAAATTCAATCTAAAGGCATGTCCTTCAGAATGGCTTGTTTCGATGTTCGTAATCCATACACCAGGTCCAGCTCCTGATTTTTTTACTGATCCATCAAAATATAAATGCCATAAAGCCTCATGACCAATGTAATCATCCATTATTTTAAGCTTCTTATCAGTGATTTAGGTTTGGATGTCATTATGATCAGAGTTACTGAGAATAAAGGAATCAAGATCAGTAGGAGTTGAATAGATTGGATAATCGGTAGGTCTATCAGTAGTACTGATCATAAACTTCATTAAGGTTTCTCTGTAAAGCTTTTTGGGCTGTCCAAATACCGAGATAGTGGCATAACTCATGTCAAGTTGTAGATATCCCTGCAACTTTGCTCCCCATGGGCGAGAAAGAAGCATGTCGTACTTTGGCGGGATATCAGCTACCACAACATCCATGATCATGATTTTACCAGGATATTGGACTAAGTTTACACACAGGTCTTTAATCAATCCTATGCATTGGACTTTGGATGAATCAAATGAAAACAGGTCTTTATATGGTCAGGTTTTGTCTATATTCAGGGTTTCCATTATTGCTCTGGGAATTAGGTTATGGGAAGCTCCAGTATCTAGCATAGCATTGTGTAATATATGATCATGTAAAGTTAGAATTAAATAAAATGGAGGTACTAACCCATCTGAATGCTTACCATCTACATTTGGACCAAAGATTAATTTAGGTATATCTTCACTCATATTAAGTGTCTCCTCATTTTCATTTACATTCAATGCTTCAGTAATAATAGATCTATACAAGTCATTTTTAGCCAATTCTACTAAGGGAAAATCTATCTTTAACTTGGATATTTCAGATTGCATGTTAAATGTTGACTGAGATTTGATGGCTTGAATTATTTCATCTTTTGGAATTGTGGTTTGTGATGATTTCTCTTGTATTTCAATAGTTTTACCTTTGTTTTGAGGTTTCCTTTTGTCTTATGTTTGAGTTTCTTGGTTTCTGATATCTTTAATTGTTTTTTCAGGAACAATTTGAGGGTTAGCAGAAGCTTTATCCGATTTGGGATTCTCAGTAGAAGATTTAGGATTTGATGATTTTGAGTCAGCTGGATTCTTTTTTGGCTCATTGACTGTTGCTGAATTGGTGGTCTTTGTAGTATTAGCCTTTTGGGCATCTTTGGAGGATTGAGCCACCTCATCAGTAATATCTACAATCTTTGGATTTTGTTGTTTTTTAGGACTGGGTGGGTTTGAATTTTGTTTGTTTTCTTTGGGAAGAATCTGCAAAAATTTCGTTTTGGGAGCCTCAATCTTCTTTTTGTTTTGGCTTTTTTGGGTTGGAGCATTGTTCTTTATAGTAATCTCATTGGTTTTCTTGCTCCTAAGGTTATATTGGCTGTGAATTTCATTGATTGCGAAGTCATAACCTTGCTTATAATCGAAGGATTCACCAGATTCCACTTTGAATTGTTGTAGCTCAAAGAGTTCCTGGTCCTCCTGAGTGAGGAAAATTGTATTGTTTTCATCTATCCCCATAACTATGTTGATGTCTTCCTGTTCCTCAACATTGTTTTGTGAACTCCCTACAAAGTTCTCTTGGAATGGGGGTCTTATGTTCTGATCTGGGGAGGGTTCTTTACCTTTCCCGGGATTGTTGTTTTTCCTGTAGTTGGGATTCCTGATTTGGGATTGATTCTCCCATTGTGGTTTTCTTTCAATATGATCTAGTCTCACAACTACTTTTTCTAATTTTTTGTTGATAAAATCAAATTTTCCATCTAAGTTTGAAGCCTCTTCTTTAATATTAACCCTTCTTTCATTTCTCATTCTATATTTTCTGGCAAGGATATTGATTTCTACTCCAACGGAATTTAGTTGCATTTGTTCTAGGGTGTCTGCATCCCTTTCTCTAAGTTCATAGGCCATGTCTACATCAAAACAATCAGGGAATTTGAGCAGCACGGAATATGGAGTGGGCTTAAGGTCTGCAAGAATACAATTGTAAATATTGTTGTATCTGTGCAAAAATCTTGGACAGACTCATTGGGGGCTCTCTTAACAGCATCAAACTCAGATAGTATTTGCATAGGATTCTTCTTCTTTTCCCATTTATTTAGGAAGGCTCTATGGAATGCAGCTAAGTCTGCTATAGTACCAACACCTAAACTTCTAAACCATGTTTTTACTTCTCCAGTTAATCTTTGTGCAAATAACCTCATTCTGACATCAGACTCATCTATCTCATAAATTTCCCAAAAATCATTCATTCTAGTGATATGTTGTTGTGCAATGATTTGTGAAAAATTATCAAACAATGGGATGTCCTTTTGGTAATTCTGGGGCATGTCATGGAGATTTTGAGGTAAGACCAAGGGAGCATATCTAGCTGCCATGGCTTGGATTCTTATTGAACTGGGAGGTATAGTAGTAGTAACAGGGATAGTGTTGATTACAACAGTGGATGTGCTTAAAGAGCTTGGTAAAGGGGATGAAAATAAGTAGTATGGCTAGGGCTTATGGTGGTGGTTGTAATAGATTTAGTGAATGATGGGAATACTACTTTAGGCTGCAAGGGCAGCTAAGGGATGAATGGATCTATGGATGAACTAGTGGTGGATTGAGGATATGATGAATATATGATCCTAGGCTGCAAAGGCAACTCAGGACTAATAGGCTCTGAAGGAGAACTAATAGTGGAATCTGTAAATGAGGTGGCAGCATACTGAGTAGAATCTGCTACTGGGAAAATGGTGGTGTATAATTGAGAAATTGGAGGTTTAAATTGAGACAAAAATTGGCTAACTTTATAGCTTCATCAATGTATTTAACTTTAGTGACACTTACCCTTTTTACTAAACTTTGACTTTTAGTTTTATCTGATTTAATGGGTCCTGAAATAACTTTCTACTTTTCATTCACAAAGGAAGTAAAAACAGGATCTAAAAAAGTTTCCTTTAAATCATTTTTAGACTTGGTTCTAAATAGAGAATTTTCAAACTTCAAATCAAATTCAATATCTGATAAGCTTACTAATACTTTGGGTAAAGAATCAGCTCTTTTCAGGGGTACTTCAGTTTCTGAACTAACAGTTTGTTTTTTATTTTTTCCTATCTGGTCCGGATTGTCTACTATACCTGCAGGGTTGGGATCAGGGTTGTATCTAGTGTAATATACTTTCTTGGGAGCCAAAATTTTTATTGTGTAAATACCCACAACCTTTAAACTTAATCTTAAAGTAGAAAATATATGTTTAAAAATCTTCCTTCAAGATTAAACTTAAAACTGGAGAGTGGTTAGTTCCCCAGTATGGTCGCCAGTATGTTATCACCCTAGTAATTATTAGGTCGTGAGATTTTGGTTTATAGTTAAAGAAAACCAGGGCTAGCCAAGAACCTCTTTTAGAATTCAGGATCTAGCCTTCCTGAGTTCTGGACAGGGATCTCTCCTTAACATTTAGCTTTGTTTTGTAATGGATTTTAGGCTAGCTATGAGTGGAAAATTTGGTTTGATTTTTTGAATATTGGTAGGAATAAAGGACTACAATGGAAACCATAGAAAGATCTACCTAACCATTGGGCAATGGATTCAAATTTATAGCAAACAAGACTAGAAAAATAAGGTCAAAAGAAAAAATATACTAAGGGCAAGAAAGATGATCTTCAAAGGGTTTAAAAAAGGCTATTTTGATGAAGTGATATGATCTGGACTATGGGCAGTTAATAATCCTTAGATCACAGAAAAGGAAGAGGGAAATTGAGGTCAAACGAAACTAAATAGCAATTAAGAATTCTAAAGTCTGGAAATCAGCAGAAAACATAAGCATGTAAACTAGTAAAAACAGAGAGTTTTTTACACTGATTATATAATACCTTTCCTAGTTATTCATTTAAGATAGAAAATAACACAAGATGTATGAATGAAACTTAAAGAAATAAACAATGAAAACTGGAAGATACAATACTCATCTAATCAGCACAAGGATCATTAGTTATGATGTCTATTTGCTTTAGTTTCTAGCCTACTGCTTCAACTTAACTCACATAAAATCCCAATGTTTTCAACAAAAAAGTCTATAGTAGTCTTGATAATTTTATTCCACCCCAAATACTTCGAAGACAACACACACACACTATTGTGGGATCATAGTGTCACATAGTGATGGGTCCTATCGATACATTAGTGTGCAAGCCAATTTATTAAATAAATTGGAAGTGTGACTAATTTAACTTTCCCTTAATTAAATTGGACAATAAATTGTAATCTTATCTCATAATCACTTGTAATAGTTAATTGAGTGTGCTAGACTCAGTTAGGTCATGAAATTTGAGTTTAATACGGTTGGTGAGGCATGTAGAGTGATTCTATTTGTTTTAGAGTCCAAGTTACAATTAGTGTATTAGTTTAATGCATACGAAATCAGTTAACTCAATTAAGTGAGTTAAAGTCAATCTAAGTTGTTGTAATTGATTGTTGTACTAGTGAGAGGTCAAGTGAATTAAATCAGATTTAATTCACATGCAGTGATCTGTCAAGTGACATATGATTTACTATTAATATTTTTATGCATGTCAGTTATGATGAAGACCCGGTTGAGATAGAGGTTAAAGGGATGTTAACTATCAGTTGTATTTTTAGCAAACTTCCCAGATGCAGTTATATAACCATAAGATTTCCCATGATGTATTTCGCAGTCAAAGAAGGAAAATTATCCTATTTAATATGAATTAATTTCCTATGGATTGTGTGAGCAAGGCAGGCTAAGCAGAGGCAATAAATTGGCTAAGTGTTGGTTGATTTTTTCTGGATCAGTGTGAGACAGTTGGTAGAGTGCAATAGAATCTTGTGAGAAGAGTACATTGTATTGTTTCATGATTCCTTGGTTCATTATACAATAGAGATAGAGGGGTTTTGAGCAGTAAGATTTCCCCAAGAAAAAAATCTATGTTGTGTGATTGATTTGCTTCTTTCTCTTACTTGGTGTGATTGTGTGATCATGTTTATTTTCCACAAATATTGTAGAAGGATTCAGTATCTTGTTTTAGTATATTGCATGATCGGATTGAATTCATTGGTATACATATTATTTGTATAATTTCTACATGGTATCATAGCGCCAAAAATCACTATAGTGGAGAAGAAATTGAGTTTTTGTTGAACAATATTCAAACTTGTAGATAATTTCGCTGGTGTGACAAGCAGATCAAGATGGCTTTCAGTGGATTAAGATTGGAATATGCACTTGAAGGAAGTTCTAATTATATCGCATGGAAAGACAGAATGGAGGCAGTTCTGGAGGACAATGGGTTGAAAGAATTCATTGATAATGATATTCCCAAGCCCGCAACAGTAGACGTCGCTCTTCTTGATGCTTGGTAAAAGAAGGTAGAAATGGCAAGGAGGATCTTATTAGAGGTAGTTCGAGATCACATTGTCTCGAGTCTCCATGGAAAGGCGACTCCATATGAAATGTGGAAGGCCTTGACAGATTTGTTTCAGAATAGCAGGGACCAAAGGAATTTGGCGTTGAAAGACAAGCTCGTGAAAATCAAGAAGGAGGAGTGCGAGACAGTACCAAAATACTTGGCGAATTTCACTCAATTTCGAGATGAGCTTGGAAGTGTTGGTGTGACCGTAGAAAATGATGACTTGGTGAGCCTAGCACTTCTAGGCCTTCCCAAGAGCTAGCATAGTTACCAGGTCTTGGTGAATGGGAGGGAGAAGTTACCAAATTGGGAGAGACTTTGATTGGATTTGGTACAAGAAGAATTCAGGCGGAATACCAAGGATGGATCCTCATCCAAGACTAATGAAGAGGAAGATTTTGCCTTGGATGGTAAGGCAAAGAAGGCCAAGGGATAGAAATCCCAAGGTGAAGTGGGTAAGAAAAACTTGTCCAAGATCATATGTTTTCATTGTCACGAGCATGGGTACTATGCTACAAATTTTCCACAGAAGAAAGCAAGCAAGAAGGAGCCTACAGTTGCAGCAAGTGAAGCATTGGATTCAAAGTTAAAGCTTGATTTTACTCTCATTACATGCATGTCTAGCACTGTAATGGGATGCATGTGGTATTTAGATAGTGGTGCCTTGTTCCATATGACGGGGGATAGAGATCTCTTCAGTGACTTGGAGGAGAAGGACCTCCAGTAGAACATAGAGTTTGGAGATGATGCAAGTTATAGCACGACCGGCATAGATACGATTACCTTTCAGAGAGAGAATGGCTCCCATCTCAGACTAGTAGATGTTTTGTATGTTCCAGGCCTAAATAATAATCTTGTCTTTGTAGCGGTATTGGAAGGCCATGGTTATGAAGTGATCTTTAGAAAAGGAAAAGTTTTCCTTAAACACATATCCACGGAACAGGTAAAGCAGATCGGTTCAAGAGTCAAGAACTTGTATGCACTCGAGGTTGAGGATGCATGCAAGGATTTGTGGATAAAATCAGTGGTTAATGACTTGGTGGTTGAGACGGAGCAATTATCTCTCAACATGAAGCCTCAGAAACAGTCTCAGCAGGTTATGGAGCAGCCACAATTGGAGAAGCAGAGAGGAGACCGAGTGGAAGATTCCACTCAAGCAGAGACCTCCAGTAGGGGGAAATTTTGAGCCAGATGGCTAGAGGGAGTACATGCAACTATACCTCCAGGTGAGAGGTGGGGCGATGTGCAAAATTAATCTCAAGAAGAAATTTGGGTAGGATTCATTGAGATGGTGTACCTCGTAGATCAAACCTAGCTACGGGGAGCCCACAATACAGCAGTAGCATGAAGGATTGGTTAGATTGATGTAGTCAGATGTCAGGAAGATAGAAATCAGAGTGACAGGTATCAGATACTGGAGCGCAAAGCAGAATTGGAAGCAGTGCAGAGTGCATGGATGTAGATGTTAGCAGCGCAGAGAGTCCAGTAGACATGTGCAGTAGGATCTAGCAGTCAGAAGACTCTGGTGACAAATGCATTATATTGATTCATTTGTTGGAGGCTATTCAGTTTCAGGAGATTTCAATGTGCGAACAACACTAGGAATTGTTGCATGCAAGAAAATTCCAAAGGTACCGGATCGAGACAGATTGATTCCCCTCTTGTTGAGAGGAAGTGTTGAAATTTGAACCAAGAAATAGTGAAATTGGCATCCAGAAACAACATGACAATACACACACTAGTGTGGGATCATAGGTCACACAATGATGGGTCCTAGCGATACATTAGTGTGCAAGCTAATTTATTAAATAAATTGGAAGTGTGTCTAATTTAATTTTCCCTTAATTAAATTGGACAATAAATTGTAATCTTATCTCATAATCACTTGTAATAGTTAATTGAGTGTGATAGACTAAGTTATATCATGAAATTTGAGTTGAAGGTGGTTGGTGAGGCATGTAGAGTGATTCTATTTATTTTAGAGTCCAAGTTGCAATTAGTGTACTAGTTTAATGCATGAGAAACCAGTTAACTCAATTAAGTGAGTTAAGTTCAGTCTAACTAGTTGTAACTGATTGTTGTACTAGTGAGAGGTCAAGTGAATTAAATCAGATTTAATCCACATGTAGTGATTTGTCAAGTGACTAATGATTTACTATTAATAGTTGCATGCATGCCAGTTTTGATGAAGACCCAATTGAGACAGAGGTTAAAGGGATGTTAACTATCATATGTATTTTTAGAAAACTACCTAGATGCAGTTATATAACCATAGGATTTCCCATGATGTATTTCACAGTTAAGCAAGGCTAATTATCCTATTTAATGGGGATTAATTTCCTAGGGATTTCATGAGCAAGGCAGGCTTATCAGAGGCAAGAAATTGGTGAAGAGTTGGTCAATTTTGTCCGGATCAGTGTGAGACAGTTGGTAGAGTGTAGCAGACTCTTGTGAGAAGAGTACATTGTATTGTTTCCTGATTCCTTGGTTCATTATACAATAGAGATAAAGGGGTTTAAAGCAACAAGATTTCCCCAGGAAAAATATATGTGTTGTGTGATTTATTTTCTTCTTTCTCTTACTTGGTGTGATTTTGCAATTGTTTTTATTTTCCGCAAATATTGTAGAAGGATTCAGTATCTTTTTTTAGTATATTGCATGATCGGATTGAATTCATTGGTATACATATTATTTGTATAATTTCTACAGCATGTACAAATAAGTAATTCATGTGGTGTGTGGTATGCTACATTGCATAGATCCTCTTTGTGTGCTCCATCTCCTATATCTCATGGCTATATTTTCTCAACTGTAGAACAAAATTCTCTTGAAAGAATGGAATGCATCTTCCTCCTAGTGGCCTGATTATAACACAGCCTCATAGCCTATTAGTGGTTAATTTTGACTACATAAACTCTTAACTAGAGTTACAAAATAGACTCTTCTAGAGTCTTTTACAACACAAACACATGTTTATCCCCTTTTCCATGAATAATGGGGGTTGACACACCTTCCTCCTGAACTATAGGTGTGAAAACAGGAATGTCAACTTCTTAGTGGAATAACTTTTGCATACGGACTTCGATTGGCATGATTCTTGCGTTGTTGGAAATATCTTCGTGTGTATAATAGCATGAAATGGTGCACCATTATGGGGAAAAATTTTACCCCAAAAAACGTCATTTGAAGCCTCAAAACGCTCTCGGAAGGTTTCAAACCTCGTTTTTCCAAGCTGGTTCCCACCAGTAAAAATGGTCCCATGAGCTTATTCCTCCACTTTTTCCACTCCAAATACATCGATATGGATGAAAAATAATATAATGATCCAATTCGGATCACACATCCCCATTTAGAGAGGCTTTTGGTCCCCAAAATATTTTACTGAATGAGATGAGGAAATTTTCCCTACACCTCTCTGGTCTACCATGTAGATTTTCCTGGAAGTTGTCCCTTAAACCCAATTTTCCAAAGGTATTTTTTCCCATGTCTTGTATTTTTTTACCTCTTATACAAAATTGTATCTTCTGTCAACTCTGCCTAAGCATCTGGTGTCAAATCCTCCACAGAATGTAGGACATTTTCCTCTTCTTGATCTAGCATGGAAGGCTCATAGAGTTTCAAATTCTCTGCATTCATAACTAAGTAAATGTGCATATATGGTAGTAAAATGAGTCGATAGTCATTATCACCCACATTTTCCAGTATCTCGGAGGGACTATATTTGAGAGCCTTGATTTTATTACCAAGCCCCTGCAGCCTCTCCTTGTTCAACTGTAGCCATACTCTGTCTCACACCTTTAATGTTTTTTCTATTTTGTGTTGATCATGCCTAACCTTATACTTATCGTGTGACTTTTGCAGTGTTTCATGTACTTATAGATGGATTTTCCTAATCTTCTCTATAAATTTTCCAGCCCTCAAAGCATATCCTATAAGATATTCCTTCACTCCTCCTTGTTTCCCATATGCAATATCCAAAGGTGAAGGTGGAAAATATCCAAAACAAGTCCAAAATGGGGACTTTCTTATAGAAGTGTGGACTACTTTGTTATAAGAATGTTGTGTATATACCAAATTATTTTCCTAGGTCTTTGGATGCTTCTGGTTGTATCCCCTCAGAAGTTGCACCAACGTCATATTGACTACTTTTGTCTGCACATATGTCTGTGGATGGATCTCTTTAACTTCATGTCCATCTTCTCCCAAATTTTAGTCCATAATGCACTAATAAATCTTGTATCCATGTATGAAATGATGCTCCTTGGTATCCCAAAATGCACCCAGACCTGTCCAAAGAACAAGTTTGTTGCTTCTTGTCTATTGATGGTATTTTTACAAGGCATAAAAACACACATATTGTTGAACCTATCAACTACCAGGAACAGGTAGTCATGTCCCTTCCTGGTTGTCCCTCCCACAAAGTCCATGGAAATATTTTCCCAAGGATGAGTAGGCACAGGTAAGGGATGATACAGACCATGTTTCATGTTATTAGGCTTGTTGGTAGAACAAAGCATGCATCCTCTTATGAACCTAGCTACATGCTCTTTCATTTTGTGCCAATACCCATAACTCTGCAAGTTATCCACGGTCTTCACTACACCAAAGTTCCCTGCAACCTTGGAGGTGTGAGCCTCTCTAATCAGCTGCAATCGCTCACCTTTAGCATTAAGGGAATTTTGAGGTCTAAAATGGGCCTCCTAAGAAAAATATATAACCAAAATAAAATTTATAAGAACCAATAGGATTCAAAATGATGATGTCAACCATGGGGGATGATTTACCATTTTTTAAGTAAAAGGGTAAAAATATTAAAAATAATAAAATAATAAAACTACTTTTTCAACTTGTATTTTCAACTTATCTCCCAAATTTTTTACTCAAATTTTGAGCGGGATTACTCATTGGATGCAAAATTTAATTCCTCATCCAAGGAGTACCCATGTTGCATACTTTTGATGGACCCTGCTACATGAAAAACGTGATTGCAATCACGTTTTTCATGTATTTCATATTTTTCATGTAGATGGATTCATCGAAAGTATGCAACATGGGTACTCCTTGGATGAGGAATTAAATTTTGCATCCAACGAGTACTCCCGCTCGAAATTTGAGTAAAAACTTTGGGAGATAAATTGAAAATACGAGTTGAAAAGTAGTTTTTTTCTTTTTTCCCACTAAAATTTAATGATGTAATCAAATCTTATTTTATTATTTCCACTATTATTTTATAATTTCCTTAGGAGGCCCATTTTAGACCTCAAAATTCCCCTAATGGGAACACATATCTTATCCAGCCTGTAGAGTAACCCATCTTGTAAATGGTATTCAAAGGTGTTTTTGCCATCGTGCACATGACTCTGACTCTACAACTGTTGATACACCTCCTTGAATTCCTTATCCTCTGAATATGTCTCTTTGTATGCATCATGGGTGAATGTATCCATGTGCATAAGAGTTCGAAAAGCTGTAATATTTGATGTGAGTGGCCTCAACAGCATGTCAGCCAACTTGTTGTCCTTTCCCTTCTTACTCTTGAACACCAAATGAAACTGTTGTAGAAATTCCATCCACTTGTAGTGTCTGGTCTGTTGTAGCTTATTCCCTGCCTGCAAGTATTGTAACCATTGGTGATATGTGTGTATTACTATCTCCTTTCCCATCAGATAATTCTTCCACTTCTTCAAAGCTTGCACCATGGCATAGAGCTCCTTATCGCAGGTAGGGTAGTTAAGAACTGTCCCATGAAAAAATTCAAAATGGTAACATACAGGCCTTCCTCCCAATATCAAGAAAGCTCCCATAGCATACCCACTCACATTTGTCTATTCAAAAATTCATTGCAGGTTTGGTAATTCCAGAAATAATTCTTAACTCGTCTCCTTGACAGCCCTTTACTGACCTTTTCCCCATTGAAAACTCTTACCACATTTTGTTATGGCGTGGAATGGTATTACTACCGCTAAAAACGAGGCTATGAATTTCCTTAGCTATTGTGCTTCCCCAATGAAACTCCTGACCTTAAAAACATTAGTAGGAACCGGTCATTTCATGATGGCCTCCATCTTGGAAGGATATATATTCAGCTCTCCTCCACCAATCACATACCCCAAATACACCAAAGGTTGTTGCACAAACTCGCACTTCTTGATATTTTCTAGCAGTTGGTTCTTCTACAATGTTTCCATCACCTGTGTCAAATGTGACATATGCTCCTCCTAGGTAACACTATATACCAGTATATCCTCCAAATAGAAAATAAAAAATGAATCTACAAAAGGGTGTAGTATATCATTCATTAGTATCATAAATGTAGTTGTTGCATTGCATAGGCCAAATGACATGACTAACCACTCATACAAACCTTGTCTAGCTTTGAATGCAGTCTTCCATTATTCTTCTTCTTTGACTTGAACCCAGTTATATCCAGATTTCAAGGCAAACTTGGTGAAGTAATTTTCTTGCTACAATTGATCTAGCGGATCATCTATCCTGGCCAAGGGGTATATGTTCTTGAGTGTGATTTTATTCAATGCCTTGTAATCTATACACATCCTCCAAGTCCCAACCTTATTTGGCACCATGATGATGGGTGACCCACATGGTGATGTACTTGGTCAAATGACACCATGTTCCATCAACTGCTGCAATTATTTATTCACCTCACTTTCTTCTATAACAGATTGTCTGTATAGACCAATATTTGGCAATGGGGAGTCTGTAAATAGCTGGATCTCATGCTCCACTTCTCTCTTAGGTGGTAACCCTTTAGGCTCTCGGAGCACATCCTTGTATGCATGTAACAACTCCTCCAATTGTTGCTTGTGTTTCTTAGTGCACCCCTCCAGGGATTCCTTGCCTCTTATTGACTCCTCTTCAGACTGACCTTCTCATAAAAATAATAAAACATGGTTCTTTTTAGAACTAAACATTTCTTGGCTTGATTGGCACTTACCAAAGAAATTTCTGACTTGCCTTTGTGTGCCTTGATGATTAAAGACTTTCCATTCTTTATGAGCTAGTATTGATTGGCTTTCCTCATGAATATTGCATCTCGCATGTGCATGTATGGACTCCCAAATACGACTTAGCATACATCAAGAGGAGCCACATCTAGATCTACTTCATCAAAAAAATTAGCACTGGTAGAAAATCTAATTCTACATTGTTTTTTTACCTTCAACTCTGCATCCTTATTTACCCATCCCAGGGGGTATGGGTTTGGATGGTCACGAACTTCCAGCCCCAACTTCTTGACCAGCTCTGTTATAATGAGATTCGCCTAAGATCTTGAGTCAAACAGAGCATCAATATTTGTATTCTTGACTTGTATATTTATATGGAAGAGATTGGACATTTATTTATATTCATGTTGTTGAAGTCTACTCAGATTCACCTCCTTTTGTACTAACATACAGATGATATTCTCATCCACATCTTAGCTGCTTTCAACTTGGTTTCTCGAATCAGTGGCCATGAGATTCTTCTTCTTGTTATATTCCTTCTTTTTCTTTAGGTTTAGCTCTAGTTGCAACTTTCGACACTTCTCCTCTATATGGTCATCAATGTTGCAGTGTTTGTAGTGGTTTCTAGGATCTTTGCACTGATGTGTTGAGGTTGTCGTATTTTTATCTATTACCCATTTTTTCTTCTTCTCCCCCTCCTTATAAGTGTCATGTTTCTCCTTTTTCTTTGATCCACTTTATTGCGCTCTTTTCATCCCTATGTTCTCCAGGTATTGTGCATGTACACAAGCCTTGTCCACTGATTTGGGCTTGAAAAACATCACTTGCCCACGCAAATGGCAGTGCAGACCCCCAAAATACTTGAGGAGTAAATCTTAGTTATTTGGAGAGATACCCAGCATTATAGCCATCTTTATGATTTTTGTGGTGTAGTCTTGCACGCTTTGGGCTGGATTTTCCCTAAAGTAATGCCACTGAATCCACTAATCCTCCACATACTCAATGGGAGAAAACTATGACCTAATGATGGTTTTGAAATACTCCCACTTAGTCACTATAGGTTCTCCCTCCAACCTCAGGGTTTTCGTATGGCTCTCCCATCAATTCAGCGCATGGCCCTCCACTTTCAGTCGTGCAAATGAGATATTTTTTCCTTCCTTGATCTGATGGACACTAAAATAAACTTCCAGTTACTACAACTAATGGTTCAACTTCAAAGTGTTGATCTCGCCATGGTACGGCTTGATATCAATTTTTGCTTCCATTTTAAATAGGGAGTGTGATTGGTTCATGGCACTCGAACTGGACTGATATTTTTCGGGCTCTTTCTTTGGTTGGTTCTTTGTTTCTCCCTAATCTTTTATTCCCCATTCTGATTTTTCCTTTGCATTTGAACCCACGTGTTCTCCAATTATCCCCATATTATTGCTTAGGGCCACCATGAGGAGGTTTACATTGTGGTTTATATCCATGACTTATTTTTTGAGCCACTAAATTTACATATTCATCGCCCATAATTAGGCTTTTACGATTATTTACCCCACCAACCTAGATCCCTGCAATCTCCTCAAAATACCCAAAGAAACCTTCTCTTATACCAAATGATCTGTAAACTTTCATGGATATTCCACTGGATAGTTTGTCACAACACATCTAATAATATTATACTAAAAAACTAATATTCTACACTATTAAATTTTTATTAAGATTTAAGATCTATAGATTTAATTGTAATTAGTGCATGCATGCGAATACAAATTATGCAGAAAATTAAAGAACAACAAAATAATCTCTCACACACATAAGACACAATATATTCTCTCTGGTAAATCCTTTCATGATCCATATTTATGCAGGAATGCAATAAAATACAGAAATAAACATAAACACATAGATTCAATGGAAATAACACTTCATTTCATTAATATCATATAACAGAAATATGCTTACATACATAACGAAAATAAAGTATCTAGGGCACTGGTAGCTTATCTTTGAGAAGAGATGTGGCAACTACAGGCCTCTGAACTATGCTACAATGAGGCTCGAAGGACTATTTATTATTGAGAAACAATTGAAAACCCTAAACATCCAAAAACCTAACCCTAGGAGATGAAGCACCAAAACTATGGGCCATGTTTGGGTAAATTGGTACATCAACTTCCCGGGGGCGTAAGTTTGGCATACGATCTATGTTTGATACACACAATACCTCGTTAGAAATATATATCTGATTAATTCAACTTTTGAGTTAGAAACATCTGTCAAGTATCCATGGTTTTCCCATTTTTCCCCAAAAACGTCGTTTAGGTCCTTAAAATGGCTCCAGAAGTTCAAGACCCGAAAAACTGCTAAAAATAGTAAATTGTGCTACAATTAAGGAAACTTTAAAACTGAAAGAAACAATGGTGGGGCCCCAAGTGGATTAGGTGGGTGGCCACCAATATCCACTTGGATCATTCCTCCCCCCTTAGGAAGCAATGGTCCCCATTGCACTGAGTTCCTCCATGATATGAGGAAACTTCTGTTAAAATTAGCCCTTGGTGAACCACTTGCCCTGGTGAAGGAGTTGGCCCGCTTTGACAACTCGATATAGCTGGATCATTTTTTGGGGTGTTTTTTATTTGTGTGTCCATGATAGAATCTGTGGTGGCCTGTTTCATGCAGTATGGGTTTAACTCTATTGGTGTGAGTTGTTCTGCAATGTCGGAGGTTTCCAGTAGAGGTGGAAATTAGGACCGAAGACGGCTCATATTGAACACTGGGTGCAGACCAAGGAATGGTGGAATACTGAGCTACAAGGCATTGTCCCCTACAACCTTGTTGATGGTGTAGGGCCCATATCAGAGAGGGCGAAGCTTGTGGTGGGGTCCAGCGAGGCGCTCCTTCTGCAAATGTAGCCGCACTTTGTCACCCACCTGGAAGTTGTGTGGCACCTTATGTTGATCATGTCATTGCTTGTGCTTGGAATTGGATTTCTCCAAGATGTCATGGACCTGCTGGAGGATGTGCTAGTTGCATTAAATAAATTTGGTTGCTTTATCAACCTCATACATTACATGTGTGGATTATGTTTGTGTGGTCGCATGAGGTATGATAACATCAAGAAGCGATGCGTCTGGGGTCAAATCAATGGAGTGCTTGACTTGGCAGTGTAGAGGAACCTCTGTGGGTGAGGAGAAAATGACCTTGTATTCCTCCATGTCTTTTTCCATATTCTATTTCCGCATAGGGGAGCCCTATTTGGAGGTATCAGCCACAATATTCTTCGTTCCCTGTGGGCGAATTGTAATGAAAACAAATTTCCTAGTTTGGGAAATAATCTTACTATGTTGCTTTGCAGTAATCAAATAGATGGTAGGAGGAGGTACTACCTCTGGTATCCTGTACAACTTATTTCCAAAAGTAATACTAACATAACGAGACCTAGACTCATACACATAATATTGCTTCCAAAAACATGTTTGACCCAATAATACATTAGACACATCAAGAGGAGCAACATCACACAGTACCTAATCTCTAAAGGGCTTGATGATGTACGGAAGGTGGCACTACTGGCTGACACAAAGATCTCTTTCTGTGTGAAGCCACCCGATGGTATATGGTTGTGGGTGTGTTGTGGTTGGTAGTCCGAGCCGCTTCATGACCTCAACTGAAATGAGGTTCTTTTGGCTTCCACTATCGTCAAGGAATTGCAGTGGATAACCCTTCACCCACATCTACGAATGGAAGAGGCACTCCCCCTCCTCTGGATCCTTAGGATCCTCCCTATGGAACTTGGAGGTGGGAATGGTGGCATTGGATTCTGCATCAATGATTTTCTTCCCTTTTTCATTCCCCTTTTCTAGTTCTGACTTAGAATCAGAACATGCATCTGATTCGGATGCCTTCAGTTCGGCCACCAGCGACTGTTTGGCCTAACATTTGCTTTTGTTGTGAGTGCAGCTATTATGAAATTCACACCACTTACCTGTGTCCTTATTTGGGTTTGTGGTATTTTTCTGAGTCGCTTCGCTTTGGCTTTTCCCCTTGTTCTGTGGTTTGGGGGCACCTTTCCCTGGCTTCCGATTCATGGATCCAAAGTCTCACTTATTCTGCTTAAATTTATGCTCGATCATGGCAGCATAAAGATATGTTGCGCCAAGCAAGGTAATGTCGAGGAACTCCATTTCCTCCTGAATGTATCTATGCAAACAGTTGTGATACTTGAGCACCAAATGTCTCTCTGAATATTTAATGTCCAACTTTGTGCGCAGGGTATGGAACAAATTCGTCAGCTCGTGCACATCTTGATCTCTTTGTTGTCACATCATGGTCCATTGGATGTACTTGTCCTCATAGCTCCCCACGAGGTAATATTGTTCCTTTATTCCATCTTGAAATGAATTCCAAGTGGTTTTTGTCAAGAACAAAAAGGTTTCCATCTCTCACTTTTTCTCACATTAGGTTTCCCACCACTCTTTGACATGGGGGGCAGCTTTGAGGAGTGAAAAAGTAATATTTTCTAGATCGAAAAAATCATGGACCGAGAAATACCCTTCCAGAAAATTAAACCATCTATCTACAGTATTTGCATCTATCTGGCCTTCAAATATAGGAATTTTGAATTTTATATGTACCTTGAAAGGTGTGGCGCCTCCCGAGTGGTTGTTGGATGCAGATGCGATGTCGGTGGGAAGTCGTTGAAGGATCTAGGAAAATTTATCTATCATCGCATTCCTTTGTTTCTCGAGGGCCTCCTCGAGCAATAATTTGATAGGATGTCCTGCTCCCTCGTCTTCCTTTTCTTCCGCCATGGGAGGTCATCAAGGTTTGCAACATTGATCTTGCAAGGGTTCAACCAAATTGAGCCCTAACTCCTTATACCCTAACCTCTTTGGGGACATGCAAAGAAAAACATAGAAAGAGCAGACCGCTCTGATACCACTAATCCATATTTATTCAGGAATGCAATAAAATACAGAAATAAACGTAAACACAGAGATGCAGTGGAAATAACACTTCATTTCATTAATATCATATAACATAAATATGCTTACAAACATAATGGAAATAAACTAGCTAGGGCACTAGTAGCTTATCTCTGAGAAGAGATGTGGTGGCTATAGGCCTCTAAATTGAGTTAAAATGAGGCTCGAAGGCCTATTTATTATTGTGGAACAATGGAAAACCCTAAACATCCAAAAACATAACCCTAGGAAATGAAGCGCCAAAACTATGGGCCCCGTTTGGGTAAAATGGTACATCAACTTCCCAGGGACGTAAGTTTGACATGTGCTCTTCGTTTGACGTGCACAATACCTCGTTATAAATATCTATTTGAGAACTACAACTTTTGAGTGATAAAAATCAAATGAAAACCCATGTTGCTCCCGTTTTTCCCAATAAAACGTTGTTTAAGGCCTCAAAACGGCACTAGAAGTTCAAGACCCAAAAAATTGCTAAAAATAGTAAATTGTGCTACAATTAAGGAAAATTTAAAACTAAAATAAACAATGGTGGGGCCCCAAGTGGGATAGGTGGGTGGCCACCAATATCCACCTAGATCATTTCAAGAGAAAACCCAGGTGGAAGGTGAGGTCGCTTCGCTCTCTTTCTCTGTCGGAAAATATGGTTGCATGTAGAAAGAAGTAATGCTTGTAGCCCATGGGATGCTATAGTGCACAGATCCTCTCTATGTTCTCTAAATCCTATCTCTACTGGCTATATTTTCTCAACTATGGAACAAAATTCTCTCAAAAGAATGGAATCCCTCTTCCTCATAGTGGCCTGGTTATAACACAACCTGATAGCCTACTAGTGGTTAATTTTGACTACATCAACTCTTATATATAGTTACAAAATAGACTCATATAGATTATTTTACATCAAAAACATGTGGCTAGCCCATTTTTTATGAATAATGGGGGTTGATGCAGCATCCTCCTGAACTATAGGTGTGAAAACAGGAAGGTCAACTTCTGAGTGGCATAACTTTTGCATACGGACTCTGATTGATGTGATTTTTGTGCTTTTAGAAGGCTCTTTGTCTTTAGAATATCATGAAAAGGTGAACCGATAATGGGAAAACTTTTACCCTCAAAAAAAATCATTTTAAGCCTCAAAACACTCATGAAAGGTATCAGACCTTTTTTTGCCAAACTAGGTTTCGCCAGTAAAAATGGTCCCATGAGATGATTCCTCCACGTTTTCCACTCGAAATGCATCGAGATGGATGAAAAATAATATAATGATATAATTCATATAAATAAGGCTACTTCACAATTAAATACATAAAGGACTTAGTTATGAGCTTACAGCATAGATAGGAAAGAGGAACAACTCATTCATTTGGTGCTTTCTAAGCTAAGACCCGAGTAACCTATTTTAGTAATTTCATTCCATACTACCAAAATTTATATGATTAGAAATTGGAAGATTCCATATTTGGATGATTTTAATGATTCTTGAATACAAGAGAAATTCATCCTCATTCTCATGGTGAGTCTTAAGTCTGTCAAACCCCATGCTCCTGCAGTACAATAATAAAACAAGAAGACTAAGTAGAAGATGAAGAGTAAGAAGGAAATAGATAAAGTGAACGAATCCAAAAAAAATCCTAATAAGGAGGGTTTAAATTCTAAGGGAGGGAAGAGCAAGAAGGTGATGAATAAGTGCACATATAGCAATAACGAGTTCCATTTTGAGATATTTTGTGTAAAGAATACCATTAATCGGATGGAAAAGGTACTCCAACATAATCACTTAGATGACTATATTACATATCAATTTGATAAAAATAATGGAGACAAGCCACCAGGTGAAAAAAGTAAGGGTCATGCATTGCTAGCTACTACATCCTCTCATAATACTTGGGTGTTTGATTCAAGATCCGCATGTTGCATGGATTCTTCGACAGATTATTTTTCTCACTTGAATATTTGTAGTAGACCAATCATATTTTTGGAAGATGACATATTTGTGGAAGTTTGTGGATAAGGGAGAATTGACTTGGAGCATGGAATATTTAACAATTTAAACCATGTTCCTTAAATTTTAGTTAACCTACCTTGCATTTATTAGATCACTCAATTAGGGTTATGAAAGAAAGTAGAATTAACTCCGGATATAGTTGTAATTTCCAACATGTTAGATGTTTCTAGAGTTTTTATTGTATAAATGAACCACCATTCTAGGTTATGCATTTTATCTTGGTTTATCCATAAATATAATATTTTTCTTCTAACACATGCTAAATTATGGAATGAGAGATTTGATCACCTTAATTCTAAGTATTTGGATCAACTACCCAAACAAAGAATGGTTGAATGGTTTCCATATATCCAATAAATATACAGATTTTGTCAATGTCACATACTTGGAAAGCATCCTAAAGAAAATTTTAAGATGTGTAAAGCTAAGTGAGCCTTCCCACTACTTGTGCTAGTGCACAGTGAAATTATTGGACTTTTTCCTCACCCATAAATAAGGAAAGATACGTATTAAAATTAATTAGTGATTTTTCAAGATATACATTAGTTTATCTTCTTAAGTTGAAATCATAAGTATTTAAACATCTCAAAAATTTCAAGTAGCTTGAAGAAAATTAGACATGGAAGAGGATTAAAGGCATTAATACATGTTCATAATATTTTTTTTATAATATAACAAAGAGATAAAAAATATAGTTCCTTACATTCCACAACAAATTGAAGTTGCAAAGAGGAAAAATAGAACACTAAAAGAGATGGTGAACTATATGCTTCATGCTAGAACTTTATGTCCTAAGCTATGGATTGAATATAGTAACTTTGTTTCTTGCATTTAAAATATAATTCCACATGAATCAGAAAATTAAATCACTTTCTTTTGAGGCCTTGATACGAAATAAACCAGATGTTGCTCACTTCAAAGCTTTTGGTTCCTGGACATGGGCTAGGATTCACTCTGATAGGAGGAAGGCTATGGATCCTCAAATAAGGGAGTGCATATTTTTGTTATATATATAGGGATTTAAGGGATATATGTTTTAGACTCTTTGTGAAATACTTTTTTGATGTAGAGAAGTTTCAAGTTTGAAGAAGGCCCCTTGCATCTACTTCCAAAGCACCCTACTTAATCCTCTCCACCTCTACTTTTACTAGATGTTAGTGATACTTATTCATATCAAAATTATAATTAGATTTCATTGTTTTATATTCAAAAATAGTAGCAATAAATTGTAGGTATATAGTATATGACTCAATGGGTACAACAGAGACTTCAGAAAGTTGGTGATTTAGTGGTTGGTCCTATCGATCCATAAAGACCTAGGTCATAGTTTATAGAGCATCTACATGTTCTAACTATCATGGATCCTTTATATGTTATCCATTTTTATTTGATACTTGGATCAGACCCTTAGAACTATTTATATGCTAAAGAGAACCTCTCTTGGAAAAAATTATGGGAGAAGGGTACAATTCCCTAATGGAGAACGACGCTTGGGAATTGGTAACTCTCCCTCCAAATAGGTTTTACATGACTCATATGAAATAAATTTCATACTTTCTTGGAATTGAGATTAACCAATATGATAATGAGATAAATTAAATCAATCCATATATGCTAGTGGCATTCTTGATATATTTCATATGACTAGTTTCAAGGCAACTCCTACTCTTGTCCTTTCGGGAGTTAAGCTAGAGGATGATGGCGCTACAACATTGGTGGACTCTACTAGATATCAATAATTGATTTGGAGTTTTTTATACCTTACATCATTATATATCATACACCCCCTATGTAGTTTGAGTAGTTTCTAGGTACACGTAAGTGCCAATGAGCTACACGAGAAAGCAATTAAGAGGATTCTTACATATTTCAAGGGCGCTACTATCTATGGCTTACATTATGAAGTAGGAACTTCCTTCGATCTTGTTGGCTATACATAGTCAAATTGGGTCAGGGATAGCATAGTTCACAAGTGCACATTAGGATATGTTCTTTACATGGTTTTTGTCCCGTACGTTGGTCAAGTAATAAGTAGGAAACTATTACTCTTTCATCAACAAAGGGGATGTAGTGAAAATTGTTACTTGGGTTATTTGGATGCAGCACTTTCTAGCAGACCATGGTGTACAAATTCAACTTCTTATAGTGATATGGAGTGATAACCAGAGTACACTCAAGTTTTGTAGGGACCCAATTCAAATACAATGGACCAAGTTTACTAAGGTTCACATGCACTACATCAAAGAGTGGATCCATACAAAATTTATTGATATGTGTTATTTCCTTTTTTAGTAGATCCCACTTATTTCCTTTCAGGAGTTAAGCTACAGGTGTTGGAAATATTGTCATTGAAGGCAAAGGAGCAGCACCTGAACTATCAAAAAGGCAAAGGCAGCAAAGGCAGCTAAGAAGCAAGGTAGACAAGGAGCAAAGGTAGCAGAGGCAACAGAGGCAGCAAAGGCAGCAAAGGAAGCTAAGGCAGACAAGGCAATAGTAAGTAAGGTGTGCAACAATGTAGTGAGTAAGGCATGCAGCAAGAGTAATAATCCCAAGTTAGATTGAATAACGAATAGAAGAAAAAGCTCAGGAGAGATCAACGCATTTAGAAACTGAATAAAGCTCAGGAGAGATTCGCGTTGAAGAAAACAGAACAAGCTCAGGAGGAGTAGCGTGGAGGAACCGGTGTTGTAGAGTGGCGACAGTATAAAAAAATAGAAATCGACTAAGGCAGAGAACACTTAGAAGATTTCAAAAGAAGGTGAACGGACGGTCAGGACTAGATCGCAGAAGTGAAGGTGAGAGATGAACGATTAAGATGACTTCGCAAGTTAAGTTGGTTGCAATAAGATGCGATGAGGGAGGAACCATGTGTCAGCATTGCGCATTAGCACAAATCGCAGATTTAAGAGGTTACCGTTAAGAGTTCGCACAATACGTTAAGTTGTTTGCAATGCAATGTGGGAAGGATGGAAGGATGTGATGCGAGGAGGGAGGAACCACATGTCAGCATTGCGCATTAGCACACATTACAGATTTTAGAGGTTACCATTAAGAGTTCGCACAATATGGTAAGTTTTTTTCGATGTGATGTGAGAAGGATGGAAGGATGTGATGTGATGAGGGAGGAGCCACGTGTCAGCATTGCACACTAGCACACATCACAGATGATATGGTTTAGTGTTATCGATAAGATTTAAACTTGCAGGCGAGTGATTGCGATAATACAAAGAGGTATAGCAAGACTGTCAGATCTGGCGAAGATCTACGGTGGAGATTACAGCGCAACTTCGCATCGGCGGAATGATAAGCTTGTTGTTAAGGTTGTTTCGTAATTTTGCTTAAATGTGATGTGTTGTGATTGGTTCAAGATATTGTAGGACCCTCTAGCAATAAGTTCCGTGTGTATGCAAGAGATTTGGGTTTATGGGTAGTCTGGTTTAAAGTATTGTTGTTTTATCGCTAATGTATCTATGTTGTATTTAACTCCGAAGTTGTATTTCATTGTGTGTAAAAGGAGAGTTATGTGAGCCATAACCCATAGATCCGCGGGTTTGGTTAAAGAATCTAGCCAAGATGAAAAGTGTCATGTAGATGCGGCTGTGTGTTAAAAGAAATGGGTGAACGTGCAAGAAAAGGCTCGGGTAAGAAAAAGGACCCGGAGCTCGTGCAGAATATTGAAATAGAAAGGGCCGAGTCGAGAAAAAATGCATTCATGAAGCACAGTTGGAATATAACTGCAGAAACATAAAAGGCAAAGGGACAGCAAGCAGAAGAGGACAAACACATAGCAAATCTAAGAAGTTGAAAGGGTTGAATGAAATATTTGAATGTAACTGTAAATGTATTATTTGTTTTACATTGTTTGTGATGCAAAGGTAATTCTCCCAGGCAAAGCAAAACTCCATTTGATACCATAATAATTGTATATATTTGTAACATCTTGAATATGTTGAGTGAGACTCAATGAATGGGTGGAAGGCAAGATTCATGCATGTTCACTTCATATTCCCTTTAGAATGAAAATAGCCATGAAGTGATCTTTATAAATGATGCTATTGAAATATTAATAGAGAAGTTAGAGAGTGGAAGAATGAGAGAGAGCAGATAGAGATGTTGTGCAGATCTAGAGCTGATATGAAGCAGATTTGAAGGCTGGAAGGGTAGCATTGAAGAAGGAGAAAAACAAAGCTAATATCCAGGTAAATCATCATATGATTTTATTGTAGTGTGAGGGAGTTGGTTCTTCCATATCAAGTTGTAGCTTGATAGATGTCCAGTTGTAGCTGGTTGAGGTAGGAGCCTCCTATGGGTTGTAGCCTACAGAAAATAGATGGGATTTGGAGCTTCCTTGCAAGTTGTAGCTTGCATAATTTGGGGTAGAAGCCTCTTGTAGGTTGGAGCCTGCAGAAAATCAGTTGTGAGAGGGAGTTGGAGCTTGCCTTTGCATCACAACAATAATAAGATGTGGTTTTCTCCCTTTATGGGTTTCCACTTATATCTGTTGTCTATGTGCTTGATGATTAAGTGTTTATGTGATGTTTTAATCTGTTTAATTACTTGTTGTCCACACATTGTGTTTGTTGATCCATTATGTATTAAGTTTCTTATGAAATGAAGGTGTAAATGAGTTGAATGAAAAAGTTTTAAATGTACATGAATGTATTAAACTGATTCACCCCCACCCCCCCTCTCAGTTTAACTATCATCAATTGGTATCAGAGCCAGTTCCTTATGTATCATTTTAACAACTGGAAGGAGATCCTAGGTCCCCAAAATGGCTAGCCTAGAAGGCTACTCAATAAATAAAGCCCCATTGTTTACTGGCACAAACTATGCCTTCTGGAAAATAGAAATGAGGACATACATCATTTCTCTAGGAATAGAAGTTTTGGCTGTTGTGGAAGAAGGATATGCTCCAAAGGATACTGAAACAGAGAAAGAAGCCAAGAAAAATTTCATAGCTAATGCAAAAGCCATGAATGCACTCTTGAGCAGTCTGTGTGAAACAGAAATTATCAAAGTAATGCATAGTGATACTTCCAAGGATATCTAGGATACTTTAGAAAATATCCATGAGGGAGATAAAAAGGTGAATATGGCCAAACTGAAAGCATGTAGAGCTCAGTTTGAAAATGTAAAAATGAATGAAGATGAATATGTATCCAGTTTCTTCTTAAAGGTTGCAGAAGTTGTGAATAACATGAAATCTCTAGGAGAAACCATTAAATAATGTGTAACTTTACAAAATATATTGAGATGTTTACCATCCAACTTTAACCCTAAGGTTTCTGCCATAGAAGAAACAACAAACTGGGAAACACTGACCATGAACCAATTGCTTGGAAACTTGACAGCCAATGAGATGAGACTTCCAAAGGGAAATTCAAATGTGAGGGAGGTAGCCTTTAAGGCAGATAAGTGAGGAGAAGAGAAGGAAGGTACATGCTCCTGCTCTGATGAAGAAGAGGCAAAATTTTTCAGAAGATTGGATAAAGTCACAGGTAAGTATAAAGTTAAAATTCCATAAGTGCTTTAACTGTGGAAGAGTGGGGCACTATGCATCTAAATTTCCTCATAAGAAAATGGAGAATCAATCAAGACGGAAAGAGAAAACCAATTTTAGCAATAGGCCGAAAGGGAACAGATTTAATAGAAGAACATTTTATGCCCAACAAGATAGTAGTGCATTTGAGAGCTCAGATGAATCCCCCAATGAAGAAGGAACATCAGAATTCATCTTGATGTCCAAGGAAGAGCTTGAGGAAGATCTTCAGGAATTTGAAGAAGAAGGTGAGGTAGATCTTGAGGGGGAGCTAATTAGTGCCCTGGAGGAAATAGACATACTTAAACTTAAGAGTAAGAAACAGAAAGAGATTCTTCTGAAATATGAAAATATTGAACCAGATTCAGAAGATATTATTAAATTGAAGATTGAACTGGAAGAGTCAAGGAAAATAGAGGATATTCTGAGAAAATAAATAAAGGAGAAAATTCAGGAGTGAGAAAAATTGGAAGAAGAAGTGGTAAGCCTGAGGAAGAAATTAGAAAAGGCCCAAATTAAATTAACTATGAATATTTATCAAATGAAAAGCTCTAGAAATTTGGACAAAATTCTAAATGCTCAAAGACCTCCTCATATAAAGGCTAGGATAGGCTATGAAGGAGAAGCCAAAAAATCCAAGGCAGAAGATAACAAGAATATCATTTTTGTAAAAGCTGTAAAGGATAATGAAGGAGAAAAAATGGAATCCACGGAATTATAATCCAATAAGACCATGATATATAATGAAACAAACAAAAAACAAGTAGCAACCTCAGGTGACAAAGCAAAAAAATGAAGAATCAGTCAACTACAAAAGGCTCATATGCTCCTAAGGATTAATTGAACAAATTCGGAAGATGTAAAAGGAGGTTCCTTCCCCCTGTAAGAATCTTCACCTGCTTTGTCTGCCACAAACCTGGACATATTACGGCATACTGTAAGACAAACAAAATCCATTCCAACCAGCAAAAGATGCAACAAACGAAAATACTACCTCAAACAACTCTCTTTTCCAGATACAAATACTACTTACATGGGTATTGTTTTTGTTATAAAGGGTTCATTCATAAAGCCATGGAGTGCAAAACGTATGTATAGAGACTGGAGTATGGAAACTCAAGGGGAATCAGGAAAAATGATGGATTCACTCGTTTAATCAATCTATTTAGAAATACAACCAAATGTTTTAGCTGCCATAAGAATGGGGACAATTTTAATGAATGTCCTCTAAAAGACTGCAATCCATCTCCTCATAAAGGTTATAGAGAAAATAGCCGCATGCAATGGAAAAGGAAACTACATAAATGTGATCTAGTTATAATTTCTCAAGATCATAACAATCAATGGTATGTGGATAGTGGGTGCTCAAAACATATGACTGGAGACCGAAGCAAGTTTGTATCTTTTGATGAAAAGAAATATGGGAATGTAAAATTCGGTAATGATAAAGCAGGGAAAATCAAAGGAAAAGGTGCAGTTGGCCTAAATAATGGAAGAGGAGAGGCTCAGGATGTACTATTTGTAGATAGTCTAAAAGCCAATATGCTAAGTGTTTGTCAAATGTGTGATAAAGGTTGTGAGGTCCTTTTCAGAGCCCAAGATTGTGAAGTAAGGTCAATCACCACAGGAAAGACCATGGTCAAAGGTGTTTGAACAGAGAGTAATGTTTATATATTAGAATAAAAGAATGAAGCATGCCACATAGGCAAACTTGACGAATCTTGGCTCTGGCATAGAAGATTGATACATCTAAATTTTGAACACATCATCAAGCTGAGCAAAAAGGAAGTTGTCAGAGATTTTCCTACAATAAAGAAGCCGCCAAATACCATGTGTAAGTCCTGCCAACTGGGAAAACAAACCCGTACAACGTTCAAAGCTAAAGACCAAATATCTAGAAGTAAGCCTCTTCAGCTTGTACACATGGACCTGTGTGGACCTTCAAGAACAAATGCACCCAGTGGAGAATCATATTTCATGTTGATAATCGATGATTTTTCCATATTAACATGGGTGGCATTTCTCAGATACAAATCCAAAGCGTTTGAAAATTTTAAGATATTCAAGGCACTGGCATAAAATTAAACTGGATGTAAACTAAAATGCATCAGATCAGACAAAGGAGGTGAATTCACAAACGATGATTTTGCAGACCTGTGCAATTTATGTGGTATAAAGCAATAGTTTATAGTTGCAGGTACACCTCAATGGAATGGAGTGGCAGAGAGAAAAAAACATGTCAGTACAACGTATTTCCAAAGCAATGATGCAAGAAAGAAACATTCCCCAAACCTATTGGGCAGAATTAGTACATGCAACTGTCCATATTCTCAACAAATCTCATCTCATACCAGACTGTGACAAGACTCCATATGAACTATGGCATGGGAAACTAGCATCAATCAAGCACTTTAGAGTCTTTGGCTGCAAATGTTTCATAAAGAATGATGATGAAAAATTGGGGAAGTATGATGCAAGAGCTAATGAAGGAATATTTTTGGGATATGCATCCAAGAGTAAGGGATACAGGTGCTACAATAAAAGACTACATAAAATTGTGGAAAGCATTGATGTGAGATTCGACGAAGATCTACCAGACATAACCATAAGTACAAACTGCACCAATCCTCCAGATGATCATGAAGATGAGAATCAAGAAAATTAAGAACAGATTAAGACAACAGAAGATACAAAGATAAACTCAAAAGGACCCTCGAGGCACACTCATAAGAACCATCCTGAAGACCAAATTATTGGAGACAAGAGTGCAGGAGTCCAAACCAGAAGACAGCTAGTTGAACAAACCGAGGAAGTGTACCTGGCCATGCAGTCACAGATAGAACCGAAGAATTTCGATGAATCCAACAAAGACAAAAATTGTGTAAATGCTATGAATGAATAATTAGACCAAATTGTGAATAACAAGACCTTGGAGTTAATTCCAAGACCTGCTGGGAAAAATGCCATTGGCACAAAGTGGATATTCAAGAATAAGATGAATGAGCAAGGTCAGGTAATCAGAAATAAGGCCAGACTTGTATGTAAGGTATACTCTCAAATTGAAGGACTTGACTATGATGAAAAAATTTCCCCTATAGCAAGAATGGAAGCAATTAGAATGTTTTTGGCTTTTGTATGTATCATGATTTCAAGGTATATCAAATGGATGTGAAGTCTACCTTCTTGAATGGATACCTAGAGGAAGAAGTCTACATGGAACAACCTGAAGGATTTTCTTTAACAAATAAACACGACTATGTGTGCAAATTAAATAAATCCCTATATGGTCTCAAACAAGCACCACGTGCATGGTATTCTAGGCTAGACAATTACTTTCAAAAACAATGTTTCAAGAAGGGAGGAGTAGACAACAATCTGTATGTAAAGGCTGATGAAAATGAACTCTTAATTGTAGTAGTATATGTATATGAAATCATGTTTGGTAGCAACAAGGATGAGTTAGTAAAAGGATTTGCAGAAGAAATGAAGTCAGAATTTGAGATGTCTATGATTGGAGAGCTTACCTACTACATAGGACTTCAAATTCTACAAAAGAACAAAGGAATATTAATTTAACAAGAAAAATACTTAAGAGATATGTTAAAAAGATTCCAAATGGAAGACTTCAAACCTGTGTCTACTCCCATAGTCATTAGATTAAAGTTATGTGTTGATGATGGATCCATAGATGTAGATCAAATACTTTACAGATCTATGATAGGAAGTTTGCTATACCTAACTGCCTCTAGACCAGACATTATGTTTCCAGTAGGACTTGTGGCAAGATATTAAGCAGCACCAAAACAAAATCACTTGCTAACAATCAAGAGGATATTTAGATACCTGCAAGGAACTGCACATTATGGCCTATGGTATCCAAAACGCAAAGAATTCACATTGACAGCATATACAGATGCAGATTGGGCCAGCTGTGTGGATGACAAGAAAAGCACAAGTGGAGGTGCATTTTATTTGGGAGAAAGTCTGGTGGCATGGTTAAGCAAGAAGCAAACATCTGTCTCTCTATCTACAGCAGAAGCGGAATACATAGTAGCAGCAACTTGTTGCACTCAAGTAATGTGGATGAAACAAAATCTCCAATACATCAAGGTAAGCATCACTAAACCTATTTGTATCAAATGTGACAATACAAGTGTAATAAGTATATCAAAGAATCCAGTTCTTCATTTGAAAACCAAGCACATCCCAATAAAGTACCACTTCCTCAGAGAACAAGTAGCAAAGAAAATAGTAAAGATGGAATATGTACCAACAAAGGAAGAAACAAAAGACATATTCACAAAACCTCTTGCTAGATAACCATTCGAATATCTAAGAGACAAACTAGGGGTAGTGTCTACAGATGATACTCTCTGATATGATCAAAAAACAAAACAAAACAAAATATGATGATGGAAATTCACTAGCAAAGGTTGCAATATACAAAATATAAACAGTGCAGTAGATAAGTGATAGTCAGTATCAGACAAGAAAGCACCATTCCAGGGGGAGAGTAGCCCATAAAATTTGTCACAAAAGAGATAGAGATATGAAGCTGGTAAATATCTACAATGTATGGTATGGTACAGGTCCTCAAGATCGGAGTATTATGACATAAGTACATCAAAATTCTAGCACATATCACCTCTATCAAGCATTAAGGGATATAAGCACATAACATTCTATGGTGGCACGCCCTCCATTCATGCAATCTCAATAATTTTCAAAGTGTTCTCCCAACAACTATTATACACCAGCCTAGAGCAGCAAAGTATAAAGTCAGAAGAAGAAGGCCTATAAAGTGGGAAAAGAAAATGCAAGGATAGAAACTACACTGGGAAATGTGCAATCCTTTTCCATTGATGTCAAAGGGGGAGGAAAGGCAAGTAGAAGAAGAAAGGATCTTCTGAAAACCAAGCAGAGGAAGAAAAACACCTCTCAGAATGAAAGGGGGAGGAAGTCTTGGAGGAAGTATTGGAGTGTTGGATGAAGTGTTGCCATCAATGCCAAAGGGGGAGACTGTTGGAAATATTTTCATTGATGGCAAAGGAGCACAAAGGAGCAGAACCTGAACTATCAAAAAGGCAAAGGTGGAAAATAAGGAGAGGCAGCAGAGGCATCAAAGGAAGCAAAGGAAGCTAAGGAAGACAAGGCAGTAGTAAGTAAGGCGTGCAGCAAGAGTAATAATCCCATGTCGGAGTGAATAACGAATAGAAGAACAAGCTCAGGAGAGATCAGCACTTTTATAAACTAAATAAATATCAGGAGATATTTTCATTGAAGAATACAGAACAAGCTCAGGAGGAGTAGCGTGGAGGAACCGGTGTTGCAAAGTGGTGACAGTATAAACAAACAGAAATCGACTAAGGCAGAGAACACTTAGAAGATTTCCAAAGAAGGTGAACGGACGGTCAGGATTAGATTGCATAAGTGAAGGCGAGAGATGAACGGTTAAGATGACTTCGCAAGTTAAGTTGGTTGCGATGTGATGCGATGAGGGAGGAACCACGTGTCAGCGTTGCGCATTAGTGCACATCGGAGATTTTAGAGGTTACCGTTAAGAGTTTGCACGGTATGGTAATTTATTTGCAATGTGATGCGGGAAGGATGGAAGGATGTGATGTGATGAGGGAGGAACCACGTGTCAACATTGCGCATTAGCGCACATCGCAAATTTTATAGGTTACCATTAAGAGTTCGCACGGTATGGTAATTTTTTTGCGATGCGATGTGGGAAGGATGGAAGGATGCGATGTGATGAGGGGGGAGCCACGTGTCAGCACTGCGCACTAGCGCACATCGCAGATTATATGGTTTAGCATTATCGATAAGAGTTAAACTTACGGACGAGCGATTGTGATAAGACAAAGAGGTATAGCAAGACCGCTAGATCTAGCGTAGATCTACGGTGGAGATTACAACGCAAATTTGCATCAGCAGAATGATAAGCTCGTTGTTAAGGTTGCTTGGTAAGTTTTCTGAAATGAGATTTGTTGTGATTGGTTCAAGGTATTGTGAGACCCTGCAACAGGAAGTTCCGCATGTATGCAAGAGATTTGGGTTTATGTGTAATCTGGTTTAAAGTAGTGTTGTTTGATCGCTAATGTATGTATGTTGTATTTAACTCCGAAGTTGTATTCCGTTGCGTGTAAAAGGAGAGTTATGTGGGCCATAACCCACAGATCTACGGGTTCGGTTAAATAAGTCGAATAAGATGAAAAGTGCCATGTAGATGTACCTATGTGTTAAAAGAAACGGTTGAATGCACAAGAAAAGGCTCAGGTAAGAAAAAGGACCCAGAGCTTGTGCAGAACATTGCAACAGCAAGGGTCAAGTCAGGAAAAAAGGCGGTCATGCAGCACAGTTGGAATACAACTACAGAAACATAAAATTCAAAGGGACAACAAGAAGAAGAGGACAAACACACAGCAAATCTAAGAACTTGAAAGGGCTGAATGAAATATTTGAATGTAACTGTAAATGTATTATTTGTTTTATATTGTTTGTGATGCAAAGGCAAGTCTCCCAAGAAAAGAAAAACTCCATTTGATACCATAATAATTGTATATATTTGTAACATCCTAAATATGCTGAGTGAGGAAATGAATGGGTGGAAGGCAAGAGTCATTACTTTTCACTTCATATTCCCTTATAGAATGAAAATAGCCATGAAGTGATATCTATAAATGATGTTATTGAAATATGCATAGAGAGGTTGGAGAGTGGAATAATGAGAGAGAGCAGATAGAGATGTTGTGCAGATCCAGAGCTGATATGAAGCAGATTTGAAGGCTGGAAGGGCAGCATTGAAGAAGGAGAAAAACAGAGTTGATATCCAAGTAAGTCAACATATGATTTTATTGTAGTGTGAGGGAGTTGGTGCTTACATATCAAGTTTTAGCTTGATAGATGTCCAGTTATAGCTGGTTGATGTAGGAGCCTCTTGTGGGTTGTAGCCTGTAGAAAATAGATGGGAGTTGGAGCTTCCTTGCAAGTTGTAGCTTGAAGAATTTGGGGTGTAATCCTCCTATAGGGTGGAGCATGTAGAAAATCAGTTGTGAGAGGGATTTGGAGCTTGCCTTTGCAGCACAACAATAATAAGATGCGGTTTTCTCCCTTTATGGGTTTCCACTTATATATGTTGTCTATGTGCTTGATGATTAAATGTTAATGTGATGTTTTAATCTGTTTAATTACTTGATGTCCACACATTATGTTTGTTAGTACATTATGTATTAAGTTGCTTATGAAATGAAGGTGTAAATGAGTTGAATGAAAAAGTTTTAATGTCCATGAATTTATTAAATTGATTCACCCTCCGCCCTTCCCCCCCCCCCCCCCCCCCCCCAATCCCCTCTCATTTTAACTAAGGGTTCATCAACAGGATGGTGGGGCTACAACATTGGTGGACCCTACTAAATATTGACAATTTATTAGGAGTATTTTTATGCTTTCCACATTATATACTAGATAGGTCCTATGTAGTTGTAGTAGTTTCTAGGTACATATAGGAGCCACGTGAGATACACTGGAAAGCAGCTAAGATGATTCTTAGATATATCAGGGGCACTACTAGTTATTGACACACGTCAATGATGAAATTACACAAACCATTGTGATTATCTTCTATCTCTCCATAATAAATGAATTAAATTCAAATCCTATAAAATAAATAAAGAATAAAAAGAAAACTAGTAGATGGGACCCTATCTTAAGACAATCACATAAAGAGATTTTGTAATATGTGATGATATTAGAGAATCTAATGCATCATATTTTCTTTCACATTTGGGTTCTGACTATGTTTGAAATGAAGTCTAAGTTTATACTATAAGTATGAAAAATAAAAGGAAATCCTAAACATATATTTATATAGTACCAAGTTTTGAAATACTGCTAAGTTTTCCTCAAAGCATATGAAGGAATAAGGGTTTTTAGTTGTATTACCTTATATGGTCTCTAATGTCAAATATCTAAGATACATTTATGCACCATATCCCTAATTACTTCCAACAACAAAAAATCATACATACTATGTTTGAAGCCAAAGTATATTATTTTCATTGATTGAATGGTTTTGAAGGGTTACAAAACACTTTTATATGATTTCATGGCCGCAAGTTAATACTCACCCTACATAACAAAGGTTGGCAATGCTTTATGTGTGATTGTGATTACAAGGTCGAAGGTGTTTCTTCTATTATCATATTATAAAAATTTGCAAGTCCATTATATTTGTCATAACACATTATCTATAGTGCAGAAGAGTCCCATCTCTGAATGATGAAATATTGGAAGCATGTTTACATACGGCATGATATATTTCTTGACTTGGGTTTAATATGTGGAAAATGTTTATAGTGAATAATTCAAAAGTGTATAGCATATATTTTTTTGATTTTACATGTCACCACTTGGAAATATGACCCAAAGGGCAAGCTAGAGATGGTTATCGTGCCATTCCACGTGTCCTAGATTACATGGAATTGGATTTTGATGTTTGGTGCACTTATAATGTCAGGTCCTTCCCATAATTTGTATCTGATATTGGATTTTAATTCTATATATGGCCCTTCCTTCTTTCTTTGGAATGATATTACAATCATTTAACCCATTTCAATTCTCCATTAAGAGCAATGCTTACACCTCACATAACTGCGTGAACATTGATTACATGGTATATCCTCCCACTCGTAATTACCATAATTCAATGTTTTTGTGGATCCTATGTGATATTCGGGTTTTGAATATTTTGAAAACATCACCATCCCCAATGGTGATCCTTGTATCTTCCATTAACTCTGAAATTTACTCACCATCACTTCTTCAGCCTTGATCACATCACGTCATCTTTCCGTCTACCCTCGAGCTTTCAGGGGCATAGAACATGCCTATCCATCCTCATTTCAGTTTTTTTTTCATCCAAACTACCTTTAAACATTGTTAGAAGTCAAGGAATGAGAAGGATATTCTTGGAACAATGGTAAATATTCTTTCGTGTTAAAACACCATGTATGCCTAAAGATGAGTAAATTATTTCAATTGTTAATGGGTTCAATTTACATAGAGTTTTATTGCCTTGTCCCTATTCTTCCTTATGTTTTTTTTCTAATTTCTTAATGTTATCTCAGAATTCCTTTCAAATCCATCTTTCAAAAAAAAAAATCCCCTCTATTCTCATTCAAGAACACCATGAAGTTCATGAAATCCATCTCTTTACTTTACATGACTCTAAGAATATAATATGTGTCTACATACAAATTTATTTGTAAAGTCATGTCTTGTCTTGCAACCGTTTCTGCCCAATTTTCCTATGCCATGTAGTGGGAGCTCTTGAGACCTATGTCTCGAACACAAAATCACTTTGGGTTCTTCTAAACACTCTAAATTTATGTCTATCCTACATGATTTTGAATGAATATTATTTTTACAATTACATGTATTATTTGAGCAAGCCATGAAAAAATATTGTTGTGACCCACCAGGGCCATATACATGTATGTTATCATTCTCAAAAAATGTTGTGTCTTCACAACTCCAATAACTGGGCATATCAATTTTTTTTTTTATCACGTTGGTTTTATTATGGGATCCATTCACATAAATTCATGCCAAGATTAATATAATGAACAATGTTTTCTCTTTTTACAATGGCACATCCATGAGGGTTTTCATATAACCAAGGTTTATTATTGTCTTTTGTTTAACCTACAATCTTTTATATTTTCATAATAATGGGTAATTCCTCCAAATTCAATTTGAGTGTATTGTTTATTCTTTGCTATAAGAAAAAAGAAAAAAAAAACAAAACAAAACAAAACCCTACACTGCAAATGTATTCCTACATTACATATTACACAATGTAGTGGGAGCCCTTGAGACTTAAGGATATCAGGAACATAACCACTTCGATGTTATCAAGGCAATAATATAATGTTTTCTCTTCATGGATTGGAAAAAACACTTTTTATGCATTTGTTTATGATCCAGGCGACTCCAAAAAACCTCAAAAATCAAAGTGCTCAAAAGTTGATGAAAATATCATCAATTCGTAGATCTCAGTGATCCAATTCCAACGGTGTGAACGACACCTCAATCTGAATTCATATGACAAAGTTATGGTCAGATAAATTTTTTGCACCCTCTTCCATGTGGTAGACCATATGAATGACACATGTCGACCCAGCCAATAGGTACAATCAGCATATGGGGACCACTAGCTAACGTGGTAGCACTTGGTCTCAACACATGGCGCTAATGTAGTGGACAAGTCGCAGATTCAGGACTTGACATATGGTGCCCAATTAATGGTTTTGGCATTTCATGACATGTGTGTAGGATGTTACATTTGCCAATGGGTGGAAACCACGTGCACGAATCAGGTGGAGCCACATGGCAACACCAATTGGCCCAAGTGGCTTTAGAATCTGTGTGCACCCTCTATATTACTTTGGAAACTTGCTTTAGGGAATAAGTATGGATTTTTTTTTTATATGATTTGTTACCATATATTATATATGGTATTTGTTTTACGTTGTTAATGGATGACCATAAAAAGGGAGGCAACGAGGTTTGATTTCGTGACGCTCAACAAACTATGATCTTTATTAAAGCATCCCATCCATCAAGCCAGTGACCCAATTTGTGAAACTCGCCCACCATATTTTTGTTTAAACCATCCCATTTTAATGGAAAGGGAACAGGGGCAAGCGAAGACCCACGGTGGAACCATGAAGGGTTGAAATTGTGCGTGCAAAGGAACCAGACCTGCAGAACCATGCCTAGGCACAGATCTTGAGGCTAGAATATTCTTCATAATATTTTGTTGTATATTCTAGGAATATTCTAGAGGAATATTCTTAAAATATTTTTATGGCATCTTAAAGATTTCTAAGGAGCCCAAAATTGAAGGTTAAAGAACCGGATCGCGTTTATACTCATTCTACTCAAAATTTCACAAGGAATTAAATGGTGCAATCATAATGGTGATCTAAGAATCGAATATGAGGGCTCATGGTAGAAGCCCGCATGTGTACTTAAATTATTGGCATGAATTTCAAGGCAACCTTGCACATGTAAAAAAGTGGTAATGTTTATATTATAAAGTTGCAGAATTCTGAGATAGAACTTCTGGTGTGGACTATGTTACATTTTGAGCAATGGAATTTAGAGCTCATGCAGTGGAACTCACATTTGACAATGATTGTGTGGGATGCTTCACGAGGTAAGATTACACTCCTCAGAAGGTGGTCGAGTTTACAGTAAAAATTCACAGAATTAAGAGACAAACATGTTGGTGATGTGTTATTCATGTTTTGAGCAACATCGTGATTGTTTTGGCATGAGAACCAAAGTAAGTTGTATTTATCTATGGTTTTTGTTTCTTTTTGGATATTGCAAAGAGATGAATGTATGTTGTAAGTTTTTTTATATTTGTATGTTGTAGAAAGGCAGAAAAATATGAATCATTCTAGGGAATTCATCATTTGATACTTTGCATGTAAACCAAGGTGGTGTGGCATTGACAAAAGGTCGTTTTGACATTTCGTTAGAAAGTAGTCATGTTTGCAGTCATTGGTCTCAAAATTTTGAGACTAGTATAATGGTGATGAGTATGATTTTGAATCTAAAAAGATAATTAAAGAGAAATTGTTACTACTTTATGCAAGAGAGTTCAGTTTATGTCACATGCTTGCAAGAAATTATCTCATTTAGAGGATATTGTCTCTTTGTAGGAGATACATGGCCACATGCTTCTAAGAATCAGCTCTTAGTATTGTGTATGAAAGCTTCTCTTCGATATTTCCATTGTTGTAGGAATTATACTACCACTTGATGATGTGAGAATTCATCCCTTTCTAAAGGAGATTATCTTTGAAGAAGAGAATGAAGTGGTTCATGGATTCATGAGCCCGGATATATAGCCCGCATTAGGTGAAAAAAGTTGGTTGGCATACTTTTAAAACTACCCACATCAAAGTACACATCTTTAGTAACTTTGATGCACAAGGAGTCATTCACCCATGATATAGAGAAGCATATTCATAGGATGAGGACTTCAAGGAGGTGTTTCAACAGTTGCAAATCCATAGTTGTGTACGATTGTGATAGTACCATTGAATAACATCTCCAGAATGGATTACTCTACAAATTGGATAAGTTATGTGTTCCTAAAGGTGAGTGATTGCCATTGATTATATAAGCTTACACCTCCAAGGTTGTGGGGGACTTTGGTGTAGGGAAGACAGTGGCCAACTTGTAGAGGTATATGTATCGATCCAAGATGCAAGAACAATTAACTAGGTTCATAAGAGGATGCATGCTTTGTTGTACCAGCAAGCCTACTAACTGGAAACAAGGCCTATGTCATCCCTTACATGTACCTACTCGTCCTTGGGAAAGAATTTGCATGGAATTTGTGAGAGGTTTACCAACAACCAAGGGACATGACTACTTGTTCATGGTAGTTGAAATTTTCAGCAAAATGTGTGTTCTAGTGCCCTGTAAAAACACCATCGGTGGGCAAGAAGCAGAAAAATTATTCTTTGGGAAGGTATAAGTGCACTTTTTTATACCATTGAGAATAATTTCATACAAGGAAATAATATTTCTTAATGCATTTTTTACTACATTGTGGGAAAATATGGACATAAAGTTAAATAGGTCTACAAAATTCCATCAGAGAGATGCGTGGACATAAGTAGTCAACATAACTTTGGTGCAACTTTTGAGGGGTTACAATCATAAGCATCCAAAGAGATAGGATGAAAATATGGTATACATGAAACACTCATATAACATATTAGTCCACACTTCTATTGGTAAGTCCCCCTTTGAAACTTTTTTTAGATATTTCCCACCTTCACCTTTGGATATTGCATATGGGAAACAAGTAGTGAGGAAGGATATTATAGGGGATGTCTTAAGGGAAAAAATATTTGTAGAAAATATCAGGCAAATGCATATACAAGTACAAGAGACATTATGGAAGTCACAAGAAAAAATACAAGTTCATGCATGATCAACACAAAAAAATAAGTTTTTCAGGGTGGGAGATAGAGTATGGTTATAGTTGAACAAAGAGAGGTTATAGGCTCCTGGAAATAAAATCAAGCTTTGTGGTATGGTCTCTTCGAGATACTAGAAAAGGTAGGAGATAATGCCTTTAGGCTCAGTATACCACCATACATGTGGATTTACTCAGTTGTGAATGTAGAGAAAATGAAATTTTATTATCCTTTCATGCTAGATCAAGAAAAGGAACGGGTCCTACCTTCTATAGAGGATTTGGCACTAGATTCTCAACAGATTTAACAGAGGATACAATTTTTTAGAAGAGCTCCAAAACTACAATACGAGAGCAACATGACCTTTGGAACTTTGGGTTAAAAGGACAGCTTCTAAGCAAGGCTATAAATGGTGCACTTGAGAGAAGGTGGAGAAAAATGTTGTTCACCGCGTTCCATAGAAGATTTTGGAGACTAAAAGCCTCCCAAAATGGGGAGTTGTGATTTGGATTGGATCAATATATTATTTTTCATTCATCTCTATGCTTTCAAAGTGGATAAAGTGGAGGAGTCAACTCAGAGAACCATTTTTTCCAGTGGGACCCAATTTGGAAAATTGGGGTTTAAAACCTTCATGAATCATTTTGAGGCATCAAACAACGATTTATTTGGGGTAAAACTTTGAACTTTAGTGAAACACATTTTTTTTCTTATTCTACGCACAGATACCTTTCTAATGGCACAATAATAGCCTCATTCAGAGTATGTATACAAAATTTATGCCACTCAAAGGTTGACCTTCTTGTTTTGACCACCATAATTCGAGAGGATGCCACATTAGCCCTCATTACTTGTGGAAAATGGGCTATCCATGTGACCATGATGAAAAATACTCTAGAAGATTCCATATTGTAACTCTACTCAATATTTGGATTCAAACCTAACCACTAGTAGGCTATCAAGTTGTGTTATAACCAGGTCACTAGGAAGAAAAGGGGTTCCAATATATCGAGAGCATTTTCTTCCATACACAAGCAGAGTAGCCGAGAGGTTCAAGGGGGAGCACACAGAGATTATTTGTGCATTTTTGTAGCCTAAATGCCATAGAGGTTACTTATTTGGACTCGTAGACATTTTTTATTTAGAGAAAAAGAGCAAAGTGATCTCACCTTCCAGGTGAGTTTTCTCTCGAAAGGGTTTCCTAGGATATATCGTGTCAATTTGTGGTTTGTGAGTTTTTTATTTTGTTTTTATCTATCTTCTATATAATTATAATTCACATGCATATGAAAAAAACAATCATTTACAGATCCATAAATATAAATATAAATAAACCCTCATCCTATAGATTTTGGATTTTTAAATATAATTTTGTCATATATGTTGTGACAAACTGACCAATGGAATATCCACAACAATTTATTAATCAATTCATTTATTTGTTGTAAGGTTGATTTATCATTCCTTCCCTTACTCTTGTTGGGTCTTTAACATGTGTTCTTATTTAATTGTCCAAATAAAGCAATTTTTTCATCACCACCCTTCTTGTTGGCCTTTGACTCCATTTAGGTCTCCTTCTAGACACAATGATCCCAAAGCCTCTCAAAGTTAGAAAATTTCTCCCAATCATTTAGTTTCGTGTTCACTAGCTTTGCATCTGCAACCTTCTCACCAAACAATAGAAGTTAATAATTAATTTGTGTGACCTACATGAGGTAACTAGTGACTAGAGTCTGATTTGGTCATCTCTATGGTTCTATGTTTGTTATACAATATCTTCTTCATGTATGTATTCTCACTTTGATAGAGACTAACCAAGTGGCACAAAACATCTCCTTCATCATCTTCTTCATATAAATAGAGGAATAAAATGATCATTTATAGCATCCAATATTATCTACTTAGCATTCATTTCCCTCTTGTTTTGTTCTGCCAACAGCTATAGATCTATAGGTAGAGTCCAAATGTTTTTTATAATATATCTGAGATCATTTTCTTTTAATAAGAGTGTTATGCTCACTTTCCATGATAAAAAAATTCAAGGCACCATCTTATCTATCCTCAACCTAAGGTTAACAAATGTTAGCTTTGAAGTCCCCAAGGGTATCCCACTTGGAAAATGTTATAAACATGTTATGTAAAATATTATGCACCTAGTGGTTAAAGTGGTAACGAACTTAATCAACCTTGTCTCACGCAAGTACGAGATCACCCCAATTGTAGATTCTACTAATCACTATAAAAATAAAAATAAAAATATGTCATCTTTGAGATCTACTACACAAACTCCCAAATCTAAAAATTAATTTGAAATCTTCTAATTGTTATTACTCCTTCCCTGCAATTAAGTTACTACTATAATTTCGTGATAATCACAATCACATAAATAACTATGATACCATATGAAAATACCAATCCCTAGATGACTAAAGTCCTTGTGATCTCAATTAAACAAGTAATTGTTGAATTTTATTAATGTTGAAACTAAATTCAACCCATAGAATAATCACACAATAGTTGAAATTAAATAGTGGAAACATAAAATAATTTCACATATGCATAGGTAATTACTCCTTCACAACCACTGTTTCATTCCTTAAAAAAACTTACAAGGAAACATCCACAAACTTCACACTAAAAACAACATTGCACAGTTAAAAAAACAACCTTGAACTTAGCAAAAATATATTCTTCTGAAGTATTGTATGTACGAATTATCCATACATTACGTACAGACACATGTACAGTTTTCACGTATGACCATATGAATCTCTACAATCATGTATGTGCCATTGTACAAGACCGTATATGGAACTGTGCACTACCTAGAAACACTTATTTCCCAATTCAATGCTCTAACTCTCTCTTTATATTGCTCAATTATGTATGAAAACCTCTATCTTGACATGTCTTATACTTTTGGTTGAGACCAAACCCTAACATATTTTTCATTCTAATCTAAGTCTAAGTTATGCATGCATGAAATACTTCTTTTTAGAGTTAACAGTGAAAATATAAGACTTCCAATTTTTGACTAAAATTAATTACAAAATAGAATGAAATTTCGAACATAGAATTACTTTTTGAAAATAGAGGTATCTCAAAGTACTCTCATGTTCACACTAAACTTGTTCCTAAGTTCATGTCCAAAGTGTATTTTTCAACAAAACTTAGGGGTAACACAATCCTTATGAGAGTTTGTTGACAACAAACAATCTCCATTAATGTTAAATTGTACTAAATATATGCTTTCCTCGATAACATTAACTAATTAATGCACAACATCAAGAACAAAAATCCTATTACATGAATGATCAAAAATTTGTTTCCTAGAATAGCATGTTGATGGATAATCCATGCTAGTGTGTTACATTCTATCCTAGGAAACCAACCACGTGTGTCACGTTTTATCCTAGGAAACCATTAGTATATATACCTTTATTTTGGGCCTTGTAACCTGTTGAAGTTAGTGATAGCTTCGAAAGGTTTTCTACATTGGCTTGGTGTCTTAGGATGTGGAAGACATTATTTACCTCTTCTAGGTGATTGCTTGGTGGAGTAACTAATTTATATCTTCTTTTCTAAGTCTAATTAAGGAAAATTACAATCATTAAAGTCAATTAATTATTGTGTACAATTAAGTCATTTTCTAAGAACAAATAATTTAATTTTTTATGTGACTTAGAAATAATCTTAATCATTGATCTCCAAGATGGTTCTAGAAGGGAGAGTAGGGTTAGGGATTTGGACTTAATTAAGATTATAAATGGAGCCTAGCAAGGAGGTGAATACACAAGTGGAATGAGTGATTCATCACAAAGAGAAAATGGTTTTCTCCAAGTGAGAGTGGCTTTGTGGACTAGGAGTGCATGGGAGGATAAGTGCGAGTGGATTGGAGAAAATCTAGGAAGGATGAGTTTTCAGAAGGAGATTTTTTTTATCTGGAGGTGGTCGAGTTGTTGGAGGGAAAAAAATTTCCTAGTGCACTTCAGTGCCACGCAAGGAGGACATAGGTTGATTTTTTGGCTAAGTTTTTGGGTCGAGTTCTCTAGGTCGATTTCATCTGGAGGCTAATTTCCTAGAGGTTGCATCCTTGGGACGAATTCATTCTAAAGGGTCATGTTACAAGTTTTGGGATTTTGTATTTTTCCTTGTATCTCTATGGATTGAAAAACTCAGATTTTCCAGATAAATAAATGAAAGAGAATTGTTGTGGGTGATTTATTTTGCAATGTGTAATTGATCTCTCTGGTTTATATCCACTGTGCATATTTAATTCTAGTTGTTAAAAATACCAATGATTTTATTTTTTGGTAATTCGGTATATATCTAAGTGAATAAATAAATTGTTGGGGATATATTAAATTGTCGTCGTAAAATAAACATGGATAGTATTATAAATTTATCTTGGTGTTAGAGAATTCTAGAAGACTCTAAGAGAAATATCTCAGACCACAAGGGTTTGCAGCAACGAGTTTTCTTTTTGTTGCAACAAATATTTTCTAAAATTTTGCAGTTGGGTTTTGTGGTCGTGGTCGATATGTGAAGATGTCATCAATGACCAGTTTTAGATATGAATACATTTTGAATGTTGTATCAAATTTCAGTCTCTGGAAGGAGCGAATTACCATGGTTCTAAAGATGAATGATCTCTACGATCTCATAAGAAAAACATTCAGGTCCATTCGGATTCAATCCTTGCAGTAGATCACAACCTCAAAGATATGAAATAAAAAATAAAAGTGCATAATTTTGGATGGTGTGAGGGATCATATAATTCCTCACATATTAGGTAAGGACACCATACGTAAGATGTGTGTAGCTCTAACCTTTTTTTATCAAATTACAAATGAAAACAAAAAAATGGTGCTACGAGAAAAGTTAAACAACATTAAAATGAACAGATCTAAGACTGTGACATATTATCTCATGAGGTTCCATCAAGCTCGTGATGAGCTTGCTGATGTTAGGGAAACTATGATTGATTCATAGTTGGTAAAATTTTCTCTTAAGGGTTACATTAAGCACTGGACCACCTTTGTGGATGGGATCTGTTAGCCCCCTATAAATTTTTGACAAGAAAACAGGGGGCTAAAATGTTTCTGAGCCTTCAAGGAATGCATTTCCTCTGAAAACACATCATCCTTGAAGTCTCCTGTGCCTTTTCCTTTGATAAACCCCCACAGCTATTCCTAGTTTAAAGGGCCTCACTGATTGCAAAAAATTGTGCTCTGAAAGGCCTACATTTTCCCCTTGTATCCCTACAGAATGCCCTTTTTAACCCTTTTTCCCCTGGTCAAATTTCCCCTCTTACGCTCTAAATCCTCCCAAAATCCCCTATAAATCCCACACATACCCCTTGTTTGGCCTTTTTTCCCCTTTTTCTCTCTATCGTTACCTTTTCCTACCCTCAAATGGCATTAAGATGGGCCAAATAGCTGTATTTTTCATGTCTATGGGTTTAGCACCTTTCGGCCCTAGCCCCAGATCCATTTCCCTCCACATGACCAGCGCCAAATGCCAGGCTCCAGGGCATAAAAGCGCTTACCGCAATTATATATCGGGAGCGTTTTAGATCGCCGATCTGTGTAGATCGGATGGTCATCGCGATCCCCACAACGTTCATCACTCAACTCTTTCACCGCCTGTTCGTCACATCTCCACCGTTCATTTACCCGCCTCGGTGGCCCCCATGCCAACGTGCCTTGTTCAAAAACCACCTGTATCTATCGCACTGCTTTCTGAGGGCTGGCGGTATTTTTCCATTCGACAACGATTCCACTCACCGCCTGACACGTGTCACGCGCACTGTTTGAAAACCACCCCCCATCGCACGTTATCGTTCAGTAGAAAACCCAGCGTGATATGCACGTGCGTCGTCCGATCCAGAGCCGCCCATCCAACGGTGATCGCGTTGCGAAGATGCATGGGAGTTAAACCAAAGCAACCGTACCCCTGGCCCATGGTCCATCGCCCTCCGACGCATTTTCAGCCGTCGATCTCCTCCCGAGATCAGACGGTCCAGATTAACTGCATGTCCCACCATTGATCGGTCCCACCGTGTCATTCATTCCACGTGTGTTCGTCGCTTTATCGTCCGTCCCCCTTTATAATTCATTCAAAGGTCAAAATGTTGATATTTTACATTAAATTTCCACCGCGCCGTCCTCTAAATCATTCCATGCTAATCCACTGTGTTCCTCCATGAAATCCTCTGCATTCATCATGCCACGTCACCATTCTTTGCAGTCATCCATGCCACCCTCCCCATGCATGTTTTTACTTAACATTTTTCGTGTTTTGCAGGGTCACAGGCGGCAAAAAACTGCCATGATTCATATTCACTATTATGGTGGCACAGTGCACAGAAGAAGCTGAATTTAAAGCCTGATGTTACAGGAAAATGTCTAGGAAAGTGTTTGCAATATTAATTTCATCAAAGGACAAAGTTCAAACTCTGCAAAACCTCTCCAGTGCCATTAAAGCTCAGATTGCATAAACAAAGACAGTACTGGAGCAGCAGAGAGTTAAAGGCACGTAATAGAAGATTTTTGAGCCTTTTTCAAGGAGTTAGAAGGCAAAGGTACCAGTTCAAAGACATCATGGGTCGCATGGAAGGCCCAGCATGCAGAAAACAATACCATCAGGGTTTCACATCAGCAGTATGTCCTTTCCACAAAGGACAAAGTGCCCATACTATCTCCATTCTATACCGTGTTCCTGAGGAAATTCCAGCCCTGACAACAGTCCTATGCTATCAGAAGCATCTGTTACACAGTATGGCAGACCTTAGCATAATTATTCTACCTTTTTGTTTAGTTCACCAGAGTGTTACAGCAAGTACATCAGAGACATACCTAGAGTAAATGGAAGCCTGACGAAGACCACTCTTTCATCCAAAGAGTACCAGTGATAAATGCTCAGAATTTAAAACAGAACGAGGCCTCGGCTCTCTTCCTCTTATGAGTTTTAATGTTTCATTTCGTTTTCCATCTACCTTCTCTGCTCCACTTGAGCTATAAATTTCATGAAGAAACTCAATGTTGTTGTTGATCGGTTATCAGAGAAATTACAAGTTGTTTCTTTTGAGATATTCTCTGTGTAAAGTCGTAAGATAGGCTGAGGAAGATGTTTTCAGACTGAATATCCAGCTATTGGTAATGTTTTACTTGACTGGTGTTGCTCTTTAATATGACAAGCACATTTCCTTGGATCCTGATCTAAAGCAGTGGTGATGTTTTTCTATCTCTGTATTTGTTATTAACTTGTAGTTCATTTCTTTTCTTTTCTACTGGCTCGCATCAGAAATCTGGCATAGGATTTACCCTTGTTAGGTACCCTATGTTTCTACTCTCCTTGCCTCCAATGTTTTCTACTAAATGTGTTATATAAGGGTTGATTTCAGTTAATTTAACCAGTGTAGTGGATGTCATTGCCTGCTAGCTGATGTATGAATTAATGAATCTGTTCTTAGATGTTCTTGTTAGGATTTAATTGAATGAATTGGGAACACTGGGAGGTCTAGAACTCTGTCTCTATCTCACTAGGATCATTTTCAATTAATTGAACCTTTCTAAGATCCCTCAAGATGGAGGCCGAAGCATTGAGAGTTCAAAGTCTCTCTCTGATCTCAGGTCTTTAACTTTGTGTTCTAAATATTTAATGTTCCTTGTCTGAAGAGTTAGCCTTTGGATTTTAGATCACAGGTGTCCAATGGCATGTCCTGTCCCTCACTAGAAAATTTGGCGGAATTTCCGACGGCCAATTCGTCGCTATTCCGACACATAGTCGTCGCAAGAGCGACAGTTCGAGGGTGGGAAAAACGTGGTTTTCCATATCGTCGCAGTTCCGACGCACTTAAAAAGTGTCGCACTATTGACAGTTTTTCCGTCACTTCCAAACAAGCATCGCTCTTCCAACATTTCCCAAACCGTCATGCTTCTGACGTTTGTAAACTTTCGCACTTCCGACGAAATGTGGTCCAACGTTTTGAACGTCGCTCTTCCGATGTTTGTAAACTGTCACAATTACGACGAAATGTGGTCCGACTTTTTGAACGTCGCTCTTCCGACGTTTGTAAACTATCGCAATTCCGACGCAATGTGGTTCGGCGTTTTGGACGTCGCTATTCCGACGTTTGTAAGCTGTTGCAATTCTGACGAAATGTGGTCCGACGTGTTGAACGTCGCTCTTCCGACATTTGTAAACTGTCGCAATTCCGACAAAATGTGGTCCGACGTTTTGAACGACGCTCATCCGACGTTTTTATACTGTCGCTCTTCCGACGTTTTTAAGTTGTCGCAATTCCGACGCTTACAAGGCGTCGGTATAGCGACAGCGGGTTCAATTTTTTTTTAAAAATGAAACTTTAAAAGAGGAAAAATGTTGTTTTGAATATATTATATGAAGTAAAACAGTCCATGAAGTCATTACATTTTCACATCTGGAGATTGGAACCCAAATATCCATCCAAAAAAGTGGAAGTCCCACCCCAGAAAATGATAGAAAAATACCCCATGTCACATACAGGGACATGATATAAAACCCAGTAATGGTCCACATGGAGATTATCGACAATCTGAGAAAGCATCCAAATATTCCTGAGGCATCTATAAGAAAGTGAAATAGCAGTATGTAGAATGGTAAAGCAACAGATAGAGTACCAACGTCCATTGTTCCAAATACAAATTAAAGTACCCAAAATACTTGAACAGAGAAAAACGCCAATCATGTGAGGAGTGTGATATGTCCAAAATATAAAAATACCATCAGACCATATCAATAAACCAGCAACATAGACCAGCGTCGCTAGTTTTGAAGGCAGAGTGATAAACATTAATCATTTTTTTTTTCACAAGAGAAAAAACGTTGTTTTGAATATATTATATGAAGTAAAACAGTCCATGAAGTCATTACATTTTCACATCTGAATATTGGAACCCAAATATCCATCCAGAAAAGTGGAAGTCCCACCCCAGACAGTGATAGAAAAATACCCCATGTCACATACAGGGACTTGATATAAAACCCAGTAACGGTCCACATGGAGATTATCGACAATCTGAGAAAGCATCCAAACATGCCCGAGGCATCTATAAGAAAGTGAAATAGCAGTATGTAGAATAGTAAAGCAACAGATAGAGTACCGACGTCCATTGTTCCAAATACAAATTAAAGTACCCAAAATCCTGCAACAGAGAAAAAAGCTAATCATGTGAGGAGTGTTATATGTCCAAAATATAAAAAGACCATCAGACCATATCAATAAACCAGCAACATAGACCAGCATCGCTAGTTTTGAAGGCAGAGTGATAAACATTAATCATTTTTTTTTCACAAGAGAAAAAACGATGTTTTGAATATATTATATGAAGTAAAGTAGTCCATGAAGTCATTACATTTTCACATCTGAAGATTGGAACCCAAATATCCATCCAGAAAAGTGGAAGTCCCACCCCAGACAATGATAGAAAAATACCCCTTGTCACATACAGGGACATGATATAAAACCCAGTAACGGTCCACATGGAGATTATCGACAATCTGAGAAAGCATCCAAATATGCCCGAGGCATCTATAAGAAAGTGAAATAGCAGTATGTAGAATAGTAAAGCAACAGATAGTGTACCGACGTCCATTGTTCCAAATACAAATTAAAGTACCCAAAATCCTGCAACAGAGAAAAACGCTAATCATGTGAGGAGTGTGATATGTCCAAAATATAAAAATACCATCAGACCATATCAATAAACCAGCAACATAGACCCGCATCGCTAGTTTTGAAGGCAGAATGATAAACATTAATCATTTTTTTTTTAGAAGAGAAAAAATGCTATTTTGAATATATTATATGAAGTAAAACAGTCCATGAAGTCATTACATTTTCACATCTGAAGATTGGAACCCAAATATCCATCCAGAAAAGTGGAAGTCCCACCCCAGACAGTGATAGAAAATACCCCATGTCACATACAGGGACTTGATATAAAACCCAGTAATGGTCCACATGGAGATTATCGACAAATCTGAGAAAGCATCCAAATATGCCCGAGGCATCTATAAGAAAGTGAAATAGCAGTATGTAGAATAGTAAAGCAACAGATAGAGTACCAACGTCGATTGTTCCAAATACAAATTAAAATACCCAAAATCCTTGAACAAAGAAAAACGCTAATCATGTGAGGAGTGTGATATGTCCAAAATATAAAAAGACCATCAGACCATATCAATAAACCAGCATCGCTAGTTTTGAAGGTAGAGTGATAACCTGTCAACACATAAAATATTATCATAAAGCGGATACAGGAAATGTGTAGAGACATGTACTGTTGATATACACCTCACACAAAAAGCATCCATGATAGAGCAAAAATATGTATAAACCCAAGGTCGATTGTATGTTTTGGCTCGCTTGTTCCCAGAAATAAAAACCATCTACAGAAACCCAAGCTCGCTTGTAAGATCAGGCTCGCTTGATTCCAAAATTGGTAACCATCTGTTGCATCCGAGATGTAAGGTTCAAGCTCGCTTGTTTCCATTAGTAGCCCGCTACAGCATCCACCCTGTTCATAGAAAAAAGGTTCCTTTAGATATACAAAGAAAGAGTATAATACGTAGACCATATAAACATGGCTCTGTATTTCAAAAACTAGGTTTAAAATAGAAACAGGGCAACATTTTTTTTTCTAAGTAAATTTAATCTATTAACAGTGGGAATAAAATTACACCGAAGTCAAAATCATTGCCCAGACTTATGGCAAATTTGTCATCAAAAAATCAAAAAATTAAGAAGACTGCCCTCATACGGGGAAACCAGTCTTGAACGTTTAATTTACAGAATTCAAAAATATTACAAAGGTCCAGCACAGTAAAATAATCTAAAAGAAGCCCAATTAAGTGGGCCGCGAAGCAAGAAAAACAAATTAACCAAACTACTCCTCCGGCTCCTCAACGATTCGGCACCATCCTTCGAAAGGTCCGGGATCGCTAGGTGCTACCTCCACATTCATGCCACGGCTCCCCTCCTGAAGGCCCGAATGTTGGCCGGCTTTTTCCGAGCTCAGACCCGCCGGACGGGTGCATTCTTCCTTCGTTTGGGCCTCCTTGCGGAAAACCACAGTGACTGAAGTTGTGATTTGTGGGTGGTTGAGAGAGAAATTAAAGGAAAATTGCGCAGTGCGCGTCGTGGGAGAAGGTGAACTAGCAGTGGGGAAACGAGGAGCAGGGGAATCCATACGGTGGCCAGATCCTACAACCCGACCCCGCCCACTCCTAGTATTTGGATAGTGAACTGCGTAATAATCACTGGACTGGACGGAAGATGACTCGGTTGGGGGGCTGGAGGGAGCGCGCAGGGGTTGACCTCTAGTGCTCCCCCTGCGGCAACGCATCCTTTGACGCAGGCGAGGCATGGGTGCAGTCTCACTAGCAGTGGGCACAAGAGGAGATAGAGAAGCAGAATTCCAAGAAATAGAGGAAGACAGACAAGGAGCAGACCGAGAGAAATGCAGATATGCAGCAAGGTCTACGCAGCAGTTCAGCTGGCCACTTCTCCTTCTCGTCACAGTGAGCAGGCAGTGTAACCCAGCAACCGGCTCGTCTAAAAAACCATAGCGAAATGCCATTTTATCGACCCGACTGCAATGCAATCGAAGGACACCCATCATAATTAATCTCTGATCATTAATGAGAGCCGAAGGCCGGATCATATTGGAGCATGCGGAATCGCTAACAGGAGTGGAGGTCCGATCTTGAACAGTGTTAAAACTTAATGCGATTAGATGTGAAAACCTTGGAACTTAATTGAACAGCGTTAAAACTTAATGCGATTGATATGAAATCTCCACATCCATGTCCCATCGCCTTAAACGCCATCGAATGCACCCGCAGCCGGGAGCAGGGCAAGTTTTGATTGAGGACACGTGGCAGAAATTGATTGGAGCAGATCTTTGTTTGGGCCGCTCGTGCAGTGGAAATACGGACCCGAAAAATATTAGGGTGAATTTGATAAGAAATTCGCGTCACAACTCTCCCTCCGTACGCCAGCCCAACTTCGAACCCGAAAAAGATTAGGGCGGAATTCATTTGGTTTTCGCGTCAAAAAATTGGCCGACGTCAGTAGGCTATTTTGGAACGCGAATTTGGTTTAAATTATGGTTTATCACCGTTTGAAGTCCGGCGGACTTGACTTAAGAACAATTTTGTTTGATCCCATCTTATAAAATTTGTGTTGGTTTTCTTTGATAATACACATATTTATAATAAATCATGGGAATACCACACTAAACATGTGGAAAAGTTATATAAATTATTGAGAACAATAATTTTTATGTAAAAATATCCAAATGTGCTTTTTGGAAATAAGAATTCGAGTATTTGGTTCATATTGTTTTAAAGGAATGAGTGAAGTTGGAGCCTCAAAAGATGCAAGCTATTACAAAATGACCTATTCCTAAGAAAATCAAGGTTCTTAGAAGATTTTTTAGACTTACATGATATTATTAATCATTTGTTAAGAATTATGCATGCATTTCAAGTCCACTCACATATCTCTTGAATAAAATATCATTTATATGGAATGATGAGGCTACTTTGGGATTCTCTCTTTTAATGGATGCCATGTCTTCTACACCAACATCGGTTGCACCTAATTTTGGTAAAACATTCACAGTAGAGTGTGAGGCACTAGGACAAGGAATTTACGTAACATTAACACAATAAGGGATATCATTGGCTTTTAAAAGCAAGGAATTCAAAGAAAATATCTGGTGAAATCTACGTATGAAAAATAAATGGAAGCAATATTACATGCAATAAAAAATGGGGATAGTATATCATTGGGAGGTACTTTAAAGTCAAGATATACCATGATAGCATAAAGTATTTTTTGAAGCTATGGATTTCATTGAAAGATTAACAAAAATGAGGAGAAAAAATGCAAATTTTTAATTTTGAGATAATCTGCAAAAAGGGTAAGGAAAATTTAGTACATGATGCTCTTTCTAAAATAGAAGAGGCCTCAAATTTATATCCAATTACATTTTCTATTCCTAGGTGGCTAGAAGAAGCTTTCCATAATGGAAAAATGATAATAGTACTAAAACAAAACTAAAATTTATAAAGGATGGGATGAACTCTATGGAGCATTGGGAGTGAAAGAGAGATATAATTTGGTGCAAATGTAGAATATTTTTATGCACGCAAGCATATTTGAATAAACAAATATTAAGGGAGTCCCATGTCTCTCTGATGGTAGGACGCAGGGTTCCTTAAAACATTTCAAAGGATCAAAAAATATATTTTTGGAAGGAATGAAGAAAGATATTCAAAATTTTGTATGAGAAGGTCAGGTTTGCATAATAAATAAAAGAGAGATAGTAAAATCTCTAGGGTTACTTCAACCATTCCACATACATATTCAAAGACTAGAAGATATATCAATAGACTTTATTACAGGGTTACTGAAATATAAAGGTAAGTATTACATTTTGTGGTCATTTATATAGACAAATTTTGTAGATTTTTTTTGTAGAGCTCAAAGTACATAAACAACAAGCCAAGTGGTCGAAGTGTCCGTGAAAGAAATTCATAGTCTTCATGGTTTTCCTAAAGTAATAGTAACAAGAAACTTTTGGAAATAATTATTTAATATGAGTGGAGAAACACTAGCTACCATGAGTTCTACATATCAAACACAATCAAATGGTCAAACAAAAATAGTTAGCAAATGTTTTTAAGGTTATCTACAATGTTACTCTTTAGAAAAGCAATATTAATGGATGAAGTGGGTTCGTCAAGGAAGAATGGTAATATGATACTACCTATCACACATCTACTAAAATTTCCCCATTTAAGGCCCTTTATGGATATCCAACTCCTAGTATCTCATAATTTTTGCAAGATAAGTCCAAAGTATAGGAAACAGAGTCACATATGGAAAATACTAAAGAAACTTTGAAAATTATTATGGAAAACCTTCAAATGACATGAAACGTGATAAAACAACAAGGGGAACAACATTGAAGTGAAAGATAATTTGAGGGTGGTAATTGGGTATTTTTTAGATTATAGCATTATAAGCAATCTTCATTCAAGAAAAAGAAGAATAAAGAATTAGCTCAAAAATGTTATGGCCCTAAATAATTATTCATAGGATTGCACAAGTGGTATAGAAGTTATATTTTCCTTCTTCTTGCATTCATAAGGTTTTTCATGCATCTTGCCTAAAAAAGGTTTTGGGAAAAAATATGCCAATGTAAATAGAACTTCCAAAATTAGATGAAGAATGAAAGTTGATTCTTGAACCAAAAAAAGTTACAGATAAACATTTTGTATCTCTTTGACATATAACCATTATGAAGTACCTAATCAAGTGGAATAATATTCCTCTAGAAGAAGGTACATGGTAAAATGATCAATTCGTGATGAAATACCCACAGCTAAAGGGTTCGTTTGAAGTTTTGACAAAGGTTTTGTTATATGTTTTATATGAATAGTTTTATTGTTTGTTAAGGTCCCACACAGTGATCAAATTTGAAGGGCAGGTCTGAATTTCAATTAGAAGGGCATATATCTATGTTGCCCTTCCATAATGAAAAGATTTAAAAAAAAACTTTTCAATTGACCACAATAAATTATTTTTACATTTCATTTTCAGAGAGACAAAACCATCAATCTTTATATTAATAAAAGACTGTTACATATACAAAAATGAAGAAGGCTCCATCTTTCATTGCTTAAATATCTCGTTGGCAATGTCAACATAAGTCTTGAAGACACTATTATAAGAATTTGGATACATACCACCGGGATATAGGAGATTCTTATGTGTCAGATTGTGTAATGCAATTTTGACTTTGTCTCACAAGGAGCAGTAGCATGGAGGTCTAGATTTTTCTTATAGAACTTTTTTATTATTATTTGAAATGTTGTTTATAGATATGAAGACAGCAATGAAATTATGAGCATGGTGGACAATTAGTCAAGCTCATGATGCCAAACCATGATGATGTAAGTTTGGAATTTAACATTTTTACATGTTAACGACAAATAGTCAAAATCATTGACAACTTAGTATGCCGTAATTAATAATCATTCCCTGTTCACTTTTGTTAATAGGTTTATGTCACACAATGATCTCTCTTCTCTGGCATTTACTTGTATTGAATATCACTATTCTAGGAATAAGGAGTTATTTTCTCCAAAAATAACCCTAGCCAAACATTGACAATGCATCAAGGATATCTTTCTATGCTTCATAACTACATATGTTCTACTTCTAAATCATGTCTTGGAAGTGGTTGTTTTGCTGGAAATTATTCACCAGTTGGTTTCATACCAAAGTCTTTTTCTCATTTTTAGCTCCAATACATGATAATGGTTTGAAACAACATAAATATTTGAAATTTTGCAAGAATTGTCTGGCACACTTTGAATATTAATTTTGAAGTCAAGTGCATGATGCTGTATAGGATCAAGTGTCATTTTGAATACCAAATGTTTCACAAGAAACTTCTCAACATGCTACCCTGCAGTAAGGATTAAATGACAATATTGCATCAACTATTTCCATAATAAAAGTGCACCTTGGCCATAAGACTAAACAACTAAAAATGTTGTAGATCTAACAAGACCACACAATCAAATGTATTCCACAAGGCCAATACTGTATGAAAAATGAAAAGGAGTTTGCAACCAAAAATACCTTGGGCAACTAATTCAATTAGATACACCAAACCATCAGCAAAAAGGAAAACCAGCCTACTCAAAAGGCAAGCGTTTACCTCCTTTAACAAAATTTTGAGTTCCGAAACAAGGGCCTTTATTGTCTTGTCAATGCCCCTAGTAATTTGAACGGGGTTTGCACCTACTACAAAAACCTAAACAAAAAGGTTTCATTTCAAATTATTTTCCACAAATTTAAGATACAACCATTTTCAGTTTTGTATTTCCTAACAAGCTCATAAATTTTGACAAAAGAACCAAAATTTTTTAATACCTGATAGCAATTTTTTCACTCAAAAACTATCTTAGAATCAATAAGCCCAACCCAAAACTAAAAAGCCAAACACCAGAAGACCCTACAAAAATGAATAGATGATCTTAATCCAGTACTATCGACAAAAAGTTACCTTTACACCCTCACTTATTAAACCTTGTGCTGTTGAATTTTAACTTCAACTGTTGCAGCAGAAGGACGGATGCAGCAACAACATTTTTTTTTGAAGGTTGCTTGCACGCCATCCAGAAATTTAATTCAGCATTTAAAATTCCTGCAAGGTTTTTTTGTAGACGGCCGCAGCCATATTTCTGTACAGGATTGTACTTAAACAAACAACCAGCATTAATGCAATTCACCAACCAGAAATTAAACAAACAGAAATTTACCCCCCAGTTTTGTAAATTCAAAAGGAGAACACGTGGAGCATTAATATTGGATCGCATGAAATTGAAGGGAATCTGAAAACCTGAAAACTGGACCCGAATTTTTTATAAGGCACATTGGATTGAGAATTCGTGTTACAAATTAGGCAGACGTCAGCATCCCATTTTGGAATGCGAATTTGGTTTGAAATTCAATCTATTCAGACTTTTGATGTCCGACGGAAAGGGTTCTTTAATGTTTTGATAATTTAATTTTATGTATACTTTAATATATACATATGTTTTAAACATATGTTATATATATATCATATGTGAAATGAAAGGTGGGCCATAGAATTTAGTTTTAATTTTATTTTTTTTAAAAGAGGGTTTATTATAATATGTTTTATATGTTACGGCATATAAAAATAAAAAGGACAAAAAGCTTGGTAGTTTTTTTTATAGACAGTACGTAAATTTTTTATTACACAGCAGTGTGTAAAAAGTGAAAGACTGAGTGTAACTTTTTAAGTGTGTATGCACAACAGTGCGAAAGTGAAAAACATAGCAGAGTGTTTTAGAGACAAAGTATGTTTGTTTTGAATAGACAGTGAGTTGGTTTTATGCACTGCGTTTTATAGCAGTCATAATTTTGTAATCCCTCTCAGTGAGGAAGAAGTGTAATAGTTTTTTTTTGAGTTATTGAAGGGAATAGAAGTTTGTTTTCAAAGTATTGAAACTCTGTCTCCTGTCAAAGAAATTTTTATTTTCTATGTGTTAGAGGAAGGGAGATTTATTCTCCATTCATTGTTCTGGAATTTTTCAATATTCCAACATGTGCAAGAACAACAGATGTTGTGGTTCCATCCCCAGCTAAATCATTTGTCTTTGCCGCAGCTTGCCTTACCAACTTGGCTCCAATATTTTCAACTGGGTCCTCTAATTCAACCAATAAAAAGGCCAAAACCATAGCATTGAGATACATTTCATTACACTATCAATAACAATAAAATTTGACTCAGCCATAACCCTTTCCTTTTATTGTTGTAAAAAGCTTTATGCATTACTCTAATGTGGCTAGTCCATAGGCCAAGTAGACCACTGGGTAACAAATATGTTTCCTTTCACCTTTGAGTTTTCAAATTATGCCTACCAAATCTAAGACATTTAAGAGGGGGAACTAATACAACTTTAAAAAGAAAACCAGAGCACACATCTACAAATTACCTCCTTAGCTACTGTCACACCATCATTAACTATTTTCAGAGAACCATGCTTGCTCTCCAAGACAACATTTTTCCCTTCGCCCCAAGGGTGACTCCAACAAGATCAACAAGTTTGTTCACACCGCCTGCAAGACAAATTGACAATGCTTTCAATAAGTGTGCAATTGAATGCCAAACCATATGCCAAAACAACCCTCCATGAAAAATTAAAATAACACATTAAAATCGAATATAAGTGGACAAGGAAAGATCCACCGCAGTGAAGTTTCACGTGCAGGTGACCTTCCTTTAAACATAATGTTTTCTCTGACTTGAAATTTTTTTGTCACTGAGCCATCCTTGTTGAAGTACAACTACTTTTCCATAGCTCTTGTATTAACTACCTTCTCTCTATCGCGTAATCTCAAAGTCCCTCTTTTGCTTGAGCGATTAAAGGAAATGGGTGAAAAAACTGAAAGAGAAGACAATTGTCTGCCATAATTATCAAACATTGCACCCAACTTCTTCCCCTTTCCATTGTTACCCAATGAGGTAGATGTGGCAATTGTTGTAATACTGCCCAAAGCAGAGGCCATCTTCTCTTATCCTGAATATATAATTACAAGATCTTCATATTAGTATGAACCTTAAAAAACATGACTCCCATTGTTAAAAACCACTTTTAAGTTGTAACAGGCAAACTAAACAACTATCGCAACTTTTGGCAACTTCTGGAGCATTAAGAGAGAAACAACCAAAGAGAAATACAACTACAATCCTCATTTTAATGAGACTGAACTATATATTTTCATTAATATAATAGAAAGAAATCACAACTATATTAATGCCAGCACAAAACAATCTTTAACCAGTGTCTCTCGCGGCCTTCAGGTTGCCATGCTAGAGGTTGCATATTTTTAATTTAAATTCTTGACCTCTCGTGCCCATCTATGAATGCATCCAATGGAATATCTACATCAAATTCTCCTTTATATCCCCAAAAACAAATTCCCTAATACAAGAGCACCAGTATTGATGGATCACCCCACACCATCCCACCCACTAGAAACGGTGAAAAAGGAAACCCGAGAAAACTTCTGAAATATCTCAAGATGACTATATGAGTGGTTCTTATGAATCAACCAACCATTCAAAACATGCTCATCAATCCAAACCATGAGTATTATGTGACAATATTCAAGCAGGCACTGAATCGGATTTCTGAAGCTATGTTAGAGAAACCCTAAACTCTCACTGAAAATAAGTGAAATGTGGCACCACTCAGAGATTGACATGTGCCAATTGGTACAAGTGGTAGGCAATTGGCATGCTCAAACAACAAGGTGATGCAGGAATGACATGAGAGAGAAAATATCAGAAAAGCCCCAAATCTGGAGAACTAAAGCTCATCACCAACCTGAGATTAACAACTTTACATGATGTAACCTATGAAATCGTGAATGGAGAAATCATAGTAACAATAAAGTAACCTATGTAACAATAAATTCGGATTCATCCTGGGAGTGGTAATGGGAGAAATCATAATGAACAACAGGAAACATGCAGAGTTTCTTACAATCAAATAGATGAAAAACACATACAAAAAACCTAGATAATAATCATGAACAAGCTTAATATTGAATTATGAACTGTAAAGGAACTTACAAAATGTGACATTACGAACCTGGTCAAGCACACAAGCAAAAATATCCTGGACATGACCCTGGCTGACAAGTTGTATTGCTCATGATGCAAGAATATTTGTACCTACACTGCCAAGTCAATCAAAATCCATCATTATCTATACAATAAATACAAGTAATTGATGTAGTATTTTTTACTCTAAGATGCATTCTTATGATAATGTTAGAACATATTTTGAAAATGTCAAAACATACCTGAATAAGCTCCTCTTCGTTTCAAGAACAATTTATTGGAGTCGCATGAACTTGGAACAAGCCGCCCACGATCTGGAAGAGTAGCAACTAAGTCAACAGTGACTTTTTTGTTGTTACGCTGGATCGAGGGAGGTTTTCTCCAAGATTAAATCGCTTCAATAAATTATTCTCTACTAAACATGGCCAACCATGTGAAGGTGGAAGCTCTTATGGCCCCTCCCCGCCCCCCCTCACATCACTCTCAATTCCCCAATACCCAATCTATATTTCATTTTTTACTTTCATGAGCATAAAAAAAAATATTCAATAACTAATAAAAAAACAATTCAACAAAAAGTACGCAAGGAAACATTGCAATTAATGATTTACATAAAAATAGTATGATAAATGAGTTTTTTATATAACGCAAAAAACGTTCCAAGTATGGTAACGTTTGTCTTATAATAATACAATATTTTACATTATCAAATTTTCTTTTTCTTATTCTTATTTCTAAAGCTCCTAATTACATCATCAATATCATCGTGCTCTACTCCTGTTTCGTGCCTTTCGACCCGCACTTCTGACCTAGTTGCGTAGTCACGATGTCTGGTCTCATCCAGTGACAGGGCATCGCCTACAAAAATAGATAATATTAAATTTTAATTGTCAATTTTTAAATAGCATTGAACTAGTTAGGTAATATTAATAAAAAAAAATTGCAATGAGATTAATTCCTGGTGCACCAGTTGTCGCCGCTGACCTACTTGCGTAGTCACGATGTCTGGTTTCATCCAGTGATGGGGCATCGCCTACAAAAACAGATAATATTAAATTTTAATTGTCAATTTTTAAATATCATTGAACTAGTTCGGTAATATTAATAAAAAAAAAAATTGCAATGAGATTATTTACCTTGTGCACCAGTTGTCGCCGCTGACCTAATTGCGTAGTTACGATGTCTAGTCTCATCCAGTGACGGGGCATCGCCTACAAAAACAGATAATATTAAATTTTAATTGTCATTTTTTAAATATCATTGAACTAGTTCGGTAATATTAATAAAAAAAACTTCAATGAGATTATTTACCTAGTGCACCAGTTGTCGTCGCTGACCTAGTTGCATAGTCACAATGTCCAGTCTCATCCAGTGACGGGGCATCACCTACAAAAATAGATAATATTAAATTTTAATTGTCTTTTTTAAATATCATTGAACTAGTTCGGTAATATTAATAAAAAAAATTGCAATGAGATTATTTACCTGGTGCACCAGTTGTCGTTGTTGGGACTGTTGCCCTGTCTTCCTCTCTGGTGGTAAGATCCTCAAGGGAAAAACTCTCTGTCATTTAAACAAAAAACGTTATAAGGACAACCATCAAGGTATAATTAGAAAAAATTATAAGTGGAAATTAATTACCGTCACGGCCCTCACTGATAGCAGCATTGTCGGCTTGGTCCCCACTACAATGATCAGGTTGCACGAGAGGATCATCTAAATCTGGCTCTAAAACTGGGTTATTTACCTCGTCGGTAGTGTTGCTCCCCTGATTTAAACAAAGTTGTTAGACATTAAATTTATGGACGAAAACAAAAATATTGAAAGGTTAGTGTTTTACCTTATCAGGCATTGTAGATCTTGGGACCTGCCCCAAGCTTCTGCGACGTTCAACTACAGCTTGATAGCCAAAACGGAAAGCAATATTTTTATCTTCCTCTGTAGTTATTGTTCCAAAGTCATCACCCTACATTATATATGATTGTGTATTTTTAATCATATCTGATAGGATTACAAAAACGTTGGAAGGCGATACAATTAATTATAATATGTTTAGCTACTTAATTACAATTCTTGCAGCTAATTTCAAGTAGCCGCCCTGGCCTAGCTTGTGATGGCCCTTTTTCTCAATCCTAGCTTTGGTTGCCTTTGAGGTGTCAAGCAACCTAGCATCAACAAAATTGAAGTCAGATATGACGTAGCACACTTTTATTTTAGACATAGAGAAAATTAAAGCTATTTAATTAAAGTTGTAATTTACCTTGCGGGTCCAGTTGGCATTTTTCCTTCTTTCTTTGCCCTTTTCTCTTTTTCGTCATGGATGAGTGCTCTCCACTCACTCTCTGAAACTGCGAGAGGACGCTCATATCTAGGGTTAAATTGCAATTGCGTCCTATAGGTGTCCCTGGTATATTTCAAATATTTGCCGGCTACCTGAGCCACCGCTTTTCTGTCAAATGTGCCGACCCCAAAAGGGCTTCTAGATAATCTAAAAGTTCTTTTTTCAGGTTGGAATTCTGGGAATTCCACCCTGTACGTATGGTTGGGCCAAAAATTACCAACGCATGGCTCTCCAGAATCCTGTAGAACTCATTGTTTCCTACACAGAATAAAACCAAAAAAAAAAAAAAGATATTATCATTAATTTAAAAATAAAAATCATGATAAATATGTTTTAGATAAAGTACATGAAATAGTTAAAATATTAAAATTTACCTGGGAATTGTACGTTCTTTATAGGGACACCTTCATCATTCACCAACAACGTGCCATTAATGGTCCTTGTGGAGCTGACACGTGTAGCTCTAAGAAACGCAATAATGTAGTTGGCCATATGAACCTCATCATTGCCAACACGTTCAACGGTTGGCTGGGTGTCTGCTTGGGCAGGGTGTGTTTCTTGGCTGGTACCTAAAGGAGTAGAAGGTGTACGAGAGGGTTGTTGGGCAATCTCTTGCCCTTGTGTCCCACTACCACCAACACCAGGTTCAGCAAGTGCCAGAAAACGCTACATACAAAAGAACTTATTGTTAGTTTAGTCAATGTAAAAATTAAAAATAAAACTATCACAATTCATCTCATGCAGAACAAAAAAAATATCCTTTTGACTTTTTATTATTACCTGATATGTTTCTAGCTGGCTCATAAGTTTTTTTATCCTCTCTTTTGTTTCAGGTGTTTGAGGCGCGTCTATCAAAGTATTAAATTTTGACCTTGCATCTCGTGCCTTTTTTCGCAACAAGAACACTAGAGATAGGGATGAAGAAAGCTCTTCCTCAAAGAGGGAATCATCAGGCGTACCATGGCTAGGTGTCTGCATATTTGAACAAAATTAATATTATTTCAATTATGTAAATAACTAAAATACCTAAAGATAGAGCAATGCTGGCACTTTACATGTTCTTCCGCTGGCCTCTTCCCGCGATCATCCTGTCTCGGGGTTGTTCCTGCACTGCTCTGATCAGTCTGCCACATTGCAATAAAATTATAAATGTAAAAACTTGAAAACAATATCTAACTTGAACACACAAAATGAAAACTGAAATAATTTCTAATAAGACACCGGAAGACAGAGTTAGAGTTTCAAATATGCCTTGCATTGAATTCAGTCCTGGAAACATGTCATTGCACATTAAGGCACCCAAACAAGAGACGAGTTGACAACGAAGACCTTATTGAATATATTGTTGGAGCAACTTCTAGTAAACTTGTTGTGAAGACCTTGAGGACATTTTTGGAGCAACATTGTTGAAGCTGATGGTATAGCATTGTTGGAGATGATCTTGAAGGGCCTTGAAGTGAAGCTTTTGGAACAACTATTGAAAAATCCTTAGAGCATTTAAGTAAGGCACTTTCTATCTTCCATCACCTTTTTCCTTTAAATATCCTTTAAACGATTTTGTTGATATTTAATGTTTGAAATCACGTTATAATTCCTTGATTATATGTGTTTGGGGACTTTCCCTTTGAAATTACCCAAAAATACCCTAGCAATTTTATCTTTAGGATGCATGTCTGACCCTATTGTTCAATATTTTGATTGAGAGTAGTAAACATAGAGAGTTAGGGGGCTCTTGACTTGGTTTGGTTGGGCCATTAGATCCCTAACATCTACTATAGAGAACCCCCCTTGAGTTGGAGGAGAGCTAGCCCGAAGTGAAAAGAGGTTGGTGAGGTGACAATGGGGCTATTGAATTACACATGGTATCACACTTTAGCTTTAGGACTTTATCTTGAGAAGTGCAAGATTTTTCTATATCAATTCTCAAATTTTTTACAACACTATTTTTAAGAACTAATAAGAAGTGATGTTGAGGGGTTTTTTGGTATAAGAAACAATACCATTTAAAAACTAGGGTTCTCAGTCCTTGGCATTCCTTCACCTGGGCCTAGGGGCACACTAGAATAATTTCACACTAAACCATGCAAAATTAAAAGTAACTTAACAGATCCATAAAGTAATAATAATCACAATTCCTAATTTCCTATTGTACGATATGATGCAAATTATTCAAACATGAAGCAATGAAGACATGCAATGTCTGAATTTCAAGATTGATGAACCAATACAAGAAGTTAGAAACTACAACTTTGATTCAATACTATGTTTCCTAACTCCATGAAGGAATCTAGTTTGTAGTACAGAACATGCATTGTGTATTATCAATTCTTAATTGACAACAACTAAAGGTCATCTACCTCATCAATTCCTTCCCATTTTGTGTTTTTATGTTATATTCCTTATAAAAGTGTCAAATTTCTCTCAAAGTAAGCAACCACTGAATAAAAAAAAAAATAGTTGAGATATGATTGAGAAATGGTCATTTATTTCTTAAAATGATCTTCACGATTTCTTTGGTTGTTTTTCATCTCAAGAAACAAGAAATGACCTAAGAAACTATCGTGCTGTAATATAAGAAACAACATGGTGCAATGGCCATTTTCAAAGCCAAATGATGTCCATTGAGGACATGGCCTTTATTTGGTTCCTGTTTCATAGGAGTTTCAGGTAGAAATGGAACTTTGTTGTACCATTTCCAATAGTAAAAAGGGAAAACCTTCTTTTTCCATGGGAAATAATTTACCTTTCCTTTTTCAAGATAATCTAAATCACAAAAAATATGAACTATACCGCACACATTCTTGGATAATGTGAAAGTGGAAAAGGAATACCCTACACAAGTGATGCACACATGTACATTTGAACACTAATAGATTTTTGTAGTTGAAATGCAATGCTTGTTTTCATTTAAATGTAGGGTTTTTAAAGCAGGGAGAAATAATGGTTGCCAAATTAATAAGCGTTTCTTTGGGAAAATTTTAAATCTTGTGTTGGGTGATGAAGATAATAGAGGGTATTGAATCTTGATTCTTGACATCTAGAGAGAACCCTACAGCCTAACACAATCCAATGGAATTGACCAAAAAAACCCAAATAGAGTAAACCCTCCTATAGAAGGAAGGGCCTGCAGTAAGAACTTGCCATTTTGCAAGAGCTGAGGGCGAATTCTGTTCTGCAAGAGCTGAGGGAAAATGTTGTTCTGCAAGAGCTGAGGGCGATGCAGGGCGAATGTTGTTCTGCAAGAGCTGAGGGCGAATGCAAGGCAAATGTTGTTCTGCAAGAGCTCAGGGCAAATGTTGAGGGCGAATGCTATTCTGCAAGAGCTCAGGGCGAATGTTGAGGGCGAATGCTGTTCTGCAAGAGCTAAGGGTGAATTTTGTTCTGCAAGAGCGGAGGGCGAATGCACGCGTGATATCAGACGTTAATGTAGCACACATGTACATTTGAACACTAACAGATTTTTTTAGTTGAAATGCAATGCTTGTTTTCATTTAAATGTAGGGTTTTTAAAGCGGGGAGAAATAATGGCTGCCAAATTAATAAGTGTTTCTTTGGGAAAAATTTAAATCTTGTATTGGGTGATGAAGATAATAGAGGGTATTGAATCTTTATTCTTGACATCTAGAGAGAACCCTGCAACCTAACACAATCCAATGGAATTGACCAAAAAAACCCAAATAGAGTCAACCCTACTATAGGAGGAAGGGCCTGCAGTAAGAACTTACCATTTTGCAAGAGCTGAGGGCGAATGTTGTTCTGCAAGAGCTGAGGGCGAACACTGAGGGCGAATGCTGAGGGAAAATGATGTTCTGCAAGAGCTGAGGGCGAATGCTGAGGGCGAATGTTGTTCTGAAAGAGCGGAGGGAAAATGCGCGCATGATATCAGACGTTAATGTAGCTATTGTGACGGATACGAAACAATAAAATCATTTTTATGTAGCGCGCATATAAGTTTCGTATTTTTATGTAGCGCGCATATAAGTGTCGTTATACCGACGGCGAACAAAGCGTCGCTATTGCGACAGGTGCCTCCAAACGTCGGAATTGCGACACTTAGACATTGTGTCGCACTTGCGACGTTTGGAGGCAGTCGTCGCAATAGCGACGCTTTGGGCCATAGTGTCGCAATTGCGACGTCTTCCTCCAAACGTCGCAATTGTGACACTTTGTCTAAGTGTCAGTATTGCGACACTTTTCTATAAACGTCGGTATAGCAACGGTTTCAGGCGAGATGGAAAAAATTTGGGGAAATTTCCGACATTTGGTCAAAAACGTCGGAACCAAGTGTCGGAATTTCCGCCAAATGTAGTAGTGCCTGGATCTGATTTCTAAAGGTCACCTTGGAGGTTTCCTTGCTTTCACCTTCTTTTTTGCCTTTCCCACCACACAATCATCTTTAAGATCCAATGCTTTAGATGACTAGCCCAACTGAAAGCCTATACATTGAATAGCAAGTAAACCCTTTCCTGACTCCATTGCCCAATGGTCTTGAATGTTACCTAGAGTATCTCTCCTTTGCCTAAATTCCTCTTTGCTCATCCTTGTCTTATATTGAACCCTTCTTTCCTAGTTCCCAACAACCAAACAAACAAACTCCGAGTCTTATAACTAGCCTAACATCTTAATTTTGAGCTTCAAAGATATAAAACCTTGCTTATATAGAGAGATCCCTCTCTGGACCCAGGAGGGCTAGATCCTGAGGTCTAAAAGTGGTTTTGATGTTGTCTCATCTTTTGTTCTTGCCAATCTGGCCAAAACATGGGAACCCCAACAGGATCCTT
>CM076578.1:337352190-337616414 GCA_034641835.2 Pinus albicaulis | reverse complement strand
CTCACATTAATATGTCAATCCGGGAGCGTTTTGTTATTACAAAGAGTGACTCAATCTGAGGCTATCATTTTTCAGAGTAATGCTAGTAGTACGATTAGCAGAAATACAAGAGTATGGATGCTTGTACGTAAGCAGTACTTCAAAGAATAGTACTGCCTCGGAAAACTCATGACTTATCGGTGAGGGTTCGGCGGTGATAGCTTGTCCTTCGGAAGCGGTGGAAAGGGGGGTGAGGCATAGACCACGAGCACGGGAGCTGAACGGTGGCCCATGATGCTCACTACGACCTTAGATCATCTCACGCCACAACAACAAATGCAAGTAAGTAGGCAGCAAAGCAAATAAAGGATTGAACAGCAATTCTGGAATAGAACAGCAAATCTAAAATGGAACAGAAATTGAATAACTAAGTCCCGCGGGTTGTAACCAAACTTAATCTATTAACTCAAATGCACTCTTTGCAATCAAATAACATTCTTTCACTCTAAAGGCAATTCACACAAATCACACTAATGGAACAGCAATAACTATTAATGAATTAGGGAACAGTACTGATAAATCAGAAACGCGCACAACACACTGGAATAACAATCTGAATCAGCTATTATTGCTGAATCCAACGATTATGAAGAACACTACCTCAACAAATGTATGACACGAATATTCAGTATAACAGCTCCGTAACAGAACAGTAAGAACATGCAATTAACTTTTAAAAGGATTAATAACTTGATGCGGAGTCAACACACGATTCTGTCTGTAAAAACCTCAACGATTCAATCTTTAACAGAGCGTGTAATATGAACTTTATAAAGCATATCAAATTACCAAATAACACTGATAAACAAACCACACAGAAGTCAAGTCGTAATGGTACAAAAGCAAGTGTCCTCCGGGGCCGGGCCCTTAGCCTCCAAGGATACACCGCTTTAAGTTAATCCAGACGCAGAGATGAAATAATCACCAAGCTTTTATTAATGCATCGATCAAGAATACAATGAACTAGTTCTCAACGAGACTTAATAATCAAAGCTGATGTTTTACAGAAAATTACATAAAAGCGTGTCTATCAGCTAACGGTATTTGTCCCTTTATAAAGGCGACGGCGGGTGTCAAGTAACAAGATAAATAAACGGCGTCCCTCGGGGATCGAAAGATCTGAGGAGTTAACTCTTCGTATTCTTCATCCTTTTATTTCTTTGAGCGCCGTGGTGTCTTCTCCTTCTTTACTAAGAACCGTTTATTTTGTAATCTATTTATGCCTTTTGCATTGGTTCACCTTCGGAAGGTGACGATTATCTCGGCACTGTCTCTTCCTTTGGAGCGACAATTCTCGTTTTTCTCCTTTCCACCATCACAGAAGAAAATAACCATTATGAGTGCTTCAGTCTTGCATATCAATTCTCACATGTTTTGTTATAGTTCCTTATTACTTTCCAAATTCATGATACAAAAAGGTTCACAAATTCTATTAAAAAGCCACTGAAATAATCATCAAAAGCATACCTTTTTAGTACTCCACACACCGCCCTGCTTACCTTGTTTCATGTCCTCATGAAAACATTGTAGTTGACATGCAAGGCAGTGATAGAATATGCTCGAGAAGGAGTCTCATGCGGAGGCCTACAGCCATGATGAGTGATTAGATAGTCAAAGAACTGACTTGTTTGCCCCTCAGGCATCTCATACAGGGCCTGGTATCCGGGTGCAGGGTGCCAAATAATTGGAGTGCGAAATCTATATCCTAACCAGGATGACCCTGCTTTCATAATGCTCTCGCCATAGAGGTTCAAACGGTTGGCAGCTAACTCAAAGTTCTCATACTTAAATGGTTCCCTGAGCTAGATGTTTGGATCAGAGATTCGGTACCGAAATTTGGCTGCATTAATGGCCAAGTCTTTGATGGAAAGAAAATATTCTAAACTCTCTCGAATGAGTGCCTCATGCATGGCTCCTAATGTTTCATAGACACCCGGAGTCTTTATGAGGTTTCTATGAGCTTTCCACAACTGTACTGGGTTCCTAGGCTCAGCCCTTACCCGTAAATCTAGACCATTTTCCTGACTCTGGAAAGTATCATAGGCTTTGAGCCACTTAATCTTATTAACCCCGAAGGAAATGAATGCTTGTAATTGGATGTCTCCAATGAAAGGGCCAGGGTTTAACTCAGTCTCCTGATTTAGCACAAGGTCATGCAAATAAATTTCACACAACAATCTCTGGACTTTCACTCCATAATGTTTACAGCAGTCTATAAAGTCATTGACGGTGTTGATTTGTATAGGGGCGCCTGCTTTAACAACTTTTATTTTTAATTGTAAATACCGTTCTAATAAAAACAGAGCATAGTTTTTAGCAGGGGCCCTACATGCTAAAACATCATTGTATAAAGAACACAAGGTATTCATCTGTTTGATAACAGTATCTAGTCTACGGGTTACCTGTGCAACTTCCTCTTGTTCCTTTTTCCACCCTTCAAGGGCCTGGCTTTTGGATTGACTGACGTCCCTTAGTTGCTGCTGCAACTCTTCATATTTTTCTCGGGGAACCGTTTGCTCTCTAAGTTGTTCGGCTTCTTGCTGGGCTTGCTTCACCATCTTATGCAAGGTTTTTGTCTTCGGATCTTTTTTCCATAGGTCAGTAGAGGCCGGGAGTTTTACCTGAACTTTCTTATTATGCTATTTGGAGTTCAGAACCCTTATTACCCCTGAGGGTGGTGCCTCTGTCTGAATTTGCTTGTCACTAGTCCTTATATCATCCTTTTCTGTTTTAACGCGAACATCCGTCTGTTTCAACGCGAACATCCGTCTGTTTCTGTTCCTCAGCATCATTTGGAACGGCAGCTGGATTCTCAGTAGGGTTTTGAACAGCAGGCCGATTGTTGGCCCTCTTTTTCCTCCCTCCGGTCTTTCTTACCTTCTGGTTCTTTTTCAGAATCCTAATTTGTTGTCTGAGCTGGGTTATCGTATTCAACAATTTCTGTCGTTCCATTCGCAACTTCTTAATTTCCAGCGTTTCATTAGAAGGAACAGCAGGCTGTCTGCTGCGGTCTGGATCATGACTAGTTTCTAAATCTTCCTCTTGGGGTTCTTCCTCACTGTTCTGCTCTGGCTGTTTTGGGGTAGGAACCTCGACTGGTTCTGTCTCTTCCTGAGCAACTGTTGTTTCTGCTCCTACTCCCTCTAGAATTTCCTCTTGCACCCTGGGAACAGATTGTTCCCGTTCAGTATTTACCTCCTCTTCATCATGAACAGGCAGATTACCTTTTTCTGCCTCTACTGTATGTGATTTTTCAGACATGTTTTCTTCTTGGGGTTTGTCGTGAGGGTCCTCTGAACTAGAAGGTTGGCCATACTTACCCATATTGGCTAGGACTGCGGCCAAGTCATCTTCTCCCAGTAGGTCTTGTAATGGGCTATCTTCCTGCTGTCCCATTTCTTCCTCCTGTTCAGCTTCTGCTTCGATTTCCGAATGCTTGGCTGCTACCCCATTTCCCTCTTCGGATTGCTCGTCCTCAATTACCACTAGTTGGCTGGCGCTTTCCTGGAGCTTGTCCAACCTTCCTCGTATCCGAGCTAACCAGGCTGATTTTCTGGGCTTATCTATGCTTCCTCTCATCCAAGCTAACCTAGCTGATTTTCTGGGTTCCTCTGGTTGCTCGGGTGGATCGATGGCATGCTTGCGCTTTGCTGATTCCTGATATATCTCTGGTCGTTCCGATGTACTAGCAACATGTTTCTGCTGTACTAATTCTCTGCGTTTTGCCGGACGTTCTGGTGTGCTTATAGAATGTCTACGTTTTGGGGATGGCGCTGTCAATCCCCCCTCAATCATTGCAATCAGCTCTTCCCAGCTGCTCTGCTACTGGGTGAGACCATAACTAACAACTAGTCGTATTAACCCATGGTGACTAACGACTGACTCTGCATGCTGTGCCTTTTTTATACTTTGTGCAGCATCATGCAGTAATGAGTTCAGGAGTGCAGGTAAATTTACAGAGAATTTCTGCTTTAAAACAGCTAAAAATTTTAAGATGTCGTGGTCTTACCACGTCTTTCCTTCCTTCGCAGGTGATGTAGCTCTGCATTGTTCTTGCTAGCTCCGTCCAGGGTTCTCCTAGGGTTGCTCGCAGAACTCCCTTCCCCTTAATTGTCAAACTCTGGCCTTCGTCCTGGAAAATTTCCATGACCTTCTGTAATCGTTCCTTTTTTAATGTCCATACCGGTCCGGTGGCTGGTAGTCCTGAAACTTCTGCAATTATGTCATCGGTGACCGCTATCTGCTTCCCCCTTACTGTGGAGTGATCATCCTGTAGGTTCTGCAAAAATTCCATCGCTACTGTTTCATTAGACTCCTGTAGGCGATTGAAATAATTCAACCATCCTGCTCTTTCCAGGATCTCTCGGGCAGCAGCGGAGATCGTCAACTGTTGAGGCTCGCTTCAAATTGCCCTTCCTCCCATGGTTTCACTGTGGATTCTAAATGGAACAGCAACTACGTTTTCTGTTTGAAACACAGAGAGGGTGATAATCGCAAGGTTTCGAGAAAAAAAACACAGAGTATGCAACAGTGCAACATAAAGCAACTTGTGTGAAAATAGAAATGCCATGCCGTTAAACCATGCCAAACCGTCGTACACTATCTTTCCCGAATGGTGAGCTGACACGTAATTCAGGGAATAATGAGGTTAACCTCCCCCCCCCGCAATGTGATAGGCTGTCCCAGCCGGAAAATAAAGGAGCGGCACCCGGTCTGCAACCAAGTCAGAAAGGAACAGCATATGGAATTATGCTATGTTGAAAAGGACAACGAATTACCGAAATCGAGGCGGAGAATTGATCGCATAGTATATAAGAGGTTGTTGTGTTATGATATGAGGCTGATAGGTAGGGCATGTATCGTACTTGCCAAATCTCAAGTGGTCATGGTCACTTCCGTTGCCATGATTGGTAATGATAAATGTTCATGTGATGTATAAATCGGGAAATAACATATGATTAGTTCCTAGGATATAAGAAACAAAAGAGTATTAGTATCTTACCCATTGGTGTAACCAAGGTGACTTCAATACCATTAACAGTACTCTGCTGCCAACAGGTGTCCATAACCTTGGCAGAGTTGTTTTTTTTCACCCTCGGAACCATGATCCTTTGTGTATACTTAGGAATGTTGTTATGTCAAAATGTAGACCATTATGCTGGCTTGGTGACCAGTTAACCATAATGCCATTCACGGGGAAGGAGCGAAACGTGGGCAGGCCGGCTCGTGATGAGACCTCCTGTTCCAAGGTTCGTTTATTTGATATACCTTTTGGACCATATCCCTGGTGTGGTGGCCATAATGGGAATGCCACTTCACTTCCATCCTCATGATCATGGTAGGCTGGCTCTCGATGAGAACCCCTATCCTGCATTTGACACTTCACATATCATGTTCACATATTTTTTCTTTTTTATAGAATACTTTTCCTTATTTATACACAAAGGGTGGTTCAACACTCCTTAAGAGTAGGAATGGTGGAAGAAGTCTTATCATCTCAATAGGAAGATATAAGCTCTTTGCTCTTATTCCCAAGTACTAATCAAAAAAGTTTAAGGGAATCAGCATGATAAAGATAACCAATCAGGGCAAAATTAGTAAAACCATGTCAACAAAAGGTAAGAAATAAGTATGTCCTTCCATTTTTCCTCTTACTAATGCAGAGCCTTATAGATATAGCGATTTATGGTTTGCAGATTTCGGTATGTTGTGATTTTATATTTCATTGCACAAATACATAGTTGTATCTTAAAGACTAGAAAGAAGACGGGCAAAAAGCATCCTCAATTTAGATCAGCAAAAGGAATAAGCTGTTTCACAAGGAGAGCAAAAGTATGCGAGTGGTGTTCCTTTGGAAAAGAAACAACGACGGATGATAGAAAAAAGGACAGCAAAAATGCAAATGTCGTTCCTTTGGGAAAAAGGAACGGCAAAAATAAAAATACTATAAAAACACTCAAAATGCCATTCCTTTGAAAAAGGAACAGCAGCAATAAAAGAACGATGTTTCTTTGAAGAAAAAGGAACAGTGGTAACAAAAAAATGTTGTTTATTTGGAAAAAGGACAGCAAAAAACGTAAAAGTGTCGTTCCTTTAGAAAAGGAACAGCAGAGATCCCGAATGCTGTTCCTTTAGAAAAGGAACAGCAGAACAAGCGAAACTAACAGCATAAAAAACACGCAGATGCTATTTTTAGAACGGAAAAAATCGAACTTTGTGAAAGAAAAGGAATGATAAAAAAAACATTTAATGCAGACTCATGTACAAGAACCACTCAAAAACAAGAACTTATGTACAAATTGTAAAAAGAAATGAACCCTTAATGAATTACAGGTGAGGAAGATTTCTCTTCCTCTCCTAAAATCTCCATATCAGTGTCTCGGCGTAGCTGCTGGCAGAAGGATTCCCGAGTGAGTGGTTTGCGATAGAGACAGACTCGGCGGCCATTTACTTTGAATGCATATCCAGAACCGTCAATGGTAATTAGAGTAAGGGTTCCGTTGTCATGCACCTTCTGGATTTCGTATGGTCCCAACCATCGAGTCTGAAGTTTTCCAGGGAAGTCCTGAAACCGAGAGTCGTATAACAGAGCCCAGTCTCCCTCGTGGAAGACTTTGTTTTTGATGAGCGCATCATGCCATTTAGCTCGCTGCTGTTGAATTAATGTTGTATTTTGTAATGCAGAGAGCCTAACTTCGTCTAATTCATTGATCTGTTGTAGTCGATTGATTTTTGCCTCGCTTAGATCTAGGCCAACTTCCTGTGTTGTCCGTAATGTTTGGATTTCGAATTCTATGGGAAAAATGGGTTGTTTTCCAAACACTAATTGATAAGGTGAGTAACCGGTGGTGCTCCTCCATGTGGTTCTATAGGCCTAGAGTGCTTCAGGTAGTCGGGTAGCCCAATCACGCCTATGTGACGCAATGGTTTTCGTTAGAATTGATTCTATTATCTTATTGCTACTTTCTACCTGCCCATTCGCCTGTGGGTGATATGGAGTAGTGATTTTATGCTGGACGTGATAATTGTTGAGTGTTGCAGCTAATTTATGCCCAACAAATTGTGGTCCTCCATCTGTAATTATTTCCCTGGGAAGGCCATAACGAACAAATAGATGAAACAGGAACTGTATGACAGAGTCCTCTGTGGCTCTTGGCAATGCTTCTGCCTCAACCCATTTGGTGACATATTCTGTTGCCACCAAGATATATGTTTTCTGATTTGATGAGGGGTTGATGGGTCCAACAAAATCAAGAGCCCATCGCTCGAATGGTTCGATGACTAACTGTGGTTTCAGAGGCATCTCATCGGCTTGACCAGGTCGTCCTGCTCGCTGGCAGCTGTCACAGGCTTGGACAAACTTCTTCGCATCTTTGAAGATCGTAGGCCAGTAATATCCTGTCTGCAATACTTTATGTCCAGTTCTACGCTCAGCGAAGTGCCCCCCACACGGTCCATCGTGACAGGCTTTTAGGATGTCAAATATTTCATCCTCTCTAACACATCGCCTGATATGCATGTCTGCTCCTACTGCGAGGTAGTTGGCAACATCAGCATACCAGGGTGTTTGAACGGCAACAGCAAACAGGTGCTCATCCAGAAATTGATCTTCAACTGCTGCTGCATCGCTTGATTTTGGTATTCTCGAAAGAAAATCGGCTACAGGGTTTTCTTTGCCAGGCCGGTCCTTGATTGTGATGTCGAATTCCTGCAATAAGATTAACCATCGAGTTACTCTGGCATTTTTGACAGGCTTGTTTGCTAAATATTTTATAGCAGAATGGTCTGTATATAAGATAACAGGATAGCCTGTAATATAATGTCTAAATTTATTGACAGCATGTGTTACAGCTAGGAATTCTTTTTCAGTAACAGTGTAATTTAATTCAGCAGGGGATAAATTCTTGCTGATGTAATAGATGGCATATGGTTTTTTATCCTCTTCCTGCCCAAGGACTGTGCCAATAGCTGTATCTGAGGCATCAGATGATATCTGGAACGGTAGGTCCCAGTTTGGTCCTCGAAGGACTGGGGCTGTGGATACGAGCTTCTTTAGATCCTCGAAAGCACGGTCACATTTTTTTGTCCAAAGAAAATCAACGTTACCAGTTAGTACATATAAAGGAGAAGCAATGTGCGAATAATGTTCTATAAATCATCTATAATAACCAGAAAATCCAAGAAAGCTACGTACCTCTGTTTGAGTAGTAGAAGTGGGAATGAGCAAAAGTATTTGGATTTTGGCCGGGTCTACCTGAATGCCGGCTGCTGAAACATAATGTCCTAGGATAAGTCCTTCAGTCATCATCATGAAACATTTTTCGTGGCTTAAGAAAAGCCTGGTAGTAATGCAGCATTGTAGGACTTTTTCTAGGGTGTCTAGTGCTAGATCAAAATCATCTCCATATGGTGTAAATTCATCCATGTAAACTTCAAGTCCATCATTTATTAAATCTGAAAAAATGCTAAGGATAGCCCTTTGGAATGTGGCAGGAGCATTACATAGGCCAAAAGGTAGAACTCGATAGGAAAATGTTCCCCAGGGACAAGTAAAAGTAGTTTTATCCTGGTCTTCAGGGGCAATCTGAATCTGATTGTATCCTCTGAAGCCATCCAGGAAAGAAAAGAACTTCTTCCCTGCTAAAGTATCCAATACTTGATCTATGAAAGGGAGAGGAAAATGATCTTTCTGTGTTGCCTTGTTTAGCTCCCTATAATCCACACAGATTCTCCATTTTCCGTTCTTTTTTGGTACCACCACAAGCGGAGAGACCCATTTACTATCAGAAATAGGGTAGATAAAATTAACATCTAAAAGTTTCTGAAGTTCAGTTTTTACGACATCCTTTAGATGAGGATTAAGTCTCCTTTGCGGCTAACGAACAGGTCTGGCGTCTTTTTTTGTATAAATGTGGTGTGTACATAACTGGGGATCAATTCCTTTCATGTCAGGGTAATCCCATGCAAATGCTTGTTGATATTTTGTTAACAAATGGATGAGCTTAGTTTCCTATTCAGGTGTGAGATTAGCATTGATGTTTAAAGTTTTCCCCGGTGCAATTTCCACAGTTTTACTATTTGCAACAGAAGTAACAGGTATCGTTTGGTCATGCGTATCTTTCAGAGGATCTTCCTCCAAGTCATTATCAAATGTTGCTTCTATCATGTGACACTGTGTGCGAGGTTCAGTTTGAGTAATGAAATTATTAATGGCATCGTCTTCTGTTTGGTCTTTAAAATCGAGTGCCTCTTGTATAGTTAATGGAGATCTGATGTTATCAGTAAGGTATGATACAGAGTGCTTATTAGTTTTGATCATTGTGACACTTGGCTGCGCTGGAGGATATAGAACTAAATTTTTGCTATTCGGTCCTCTGGTTATGGTCATATTTCCCTGCCGGCAGCCAATGTAGGCATCGGCAGTGGCAAGCCAAGGTCTACCTAAAATTAGCGGATGTCCATCAAGTCGAGTTTTTGGATTAATTATCAGGAAATCGGTTGGATACTCCCAGGATTCTACAGAGACCATGACATCATGTAGAGTACCCTCTGGTCTAACCACAGATCGGTCAGCCAATTCTAACATAGTAGAGGTGGGTTCTACAGATGTAATGCCGAGCTTTTGGCAAGTTGTAGTTGTTAAAATATTAATTGCAGCCCCTAGATCAACTAAGGCATTAGACAGGGTCTGACCATAAATTTGAACAGTTATAATTGGATTCCTGGGGTCTTCATATTTAAGGGGTGTTTCTCTTCCAGACAATAGGTCAGATAAAGTACCGACTACTTGGACTCTTGGATTATTTGTTATATTCCTCCTTGGTTTCTTTATGCACAATTCTTTGATAGTTTTTGCGTATATGGGAATGTCCTGAATGGCTTGGAGGAATGGAATTTTTATGTACAAATTTTGTAATTCTCCCAGAATGTCAAAGTCAGGATATTGTATGGGTCGAGGTATGGCTAATCGTTCTGGGAATGGAGGAGAGGATGTGGTTGTTTGATTATGAGTTTGTTGCTTATTTACATCCTCTTGTTGTAACTGATGTTCTCTTGGTAACTGATCTTCAATATGAACTGTTTTATCTCCCTCAGTTTCAATTATACGTCAAGATCTTAACTGAAGGTCATTGCACTCCCTCAGGTCGGGTCCTATTTCTGGTGATTCTATGATTTGAATAGATTGGACCTGTCTGTTGTTTGGATTGGGATCGGGTTGGGCTGGGAGTTGCGGTCTCAGGTTAGACTGGGGATTTTGTTGTAAGGCTGGCAGAGTAGGTTGAGGGAGTGGAATAGTTCCAGTTGGGTGGTACATCGATCTTTGCCAGCTTGTCTGCCAGGGTAAACTTTTTGAAGTAGAGGGAGTCCATTGTGAAGGATATGGGCCATTTTTCCAATATGGTGGAGTGTAAGGGAAAGTCGGCCAACCAGATTGGCTTGTTTGATTTAGCCATGGATTTGAAGAAGGAAACGATTGTGGTGACCAGTTTGTAAATGGGGGTTGAGATTGATTTTGCCACATACCATATTGTTGAGCATTATACTGTGGGTTTTGAAAGAAAGAGGTTGGGTCCGGAAACATACCAGGTTGTCTCGGCTGCCACGGGCAGCGCTGGTTGATCGAATTCACCGATTCTGGTTCCTCTTCTGCTTCCTTATATACCGCTTTCAATCCAAGAAGTGAGGGGAAGCTCTCCGTAAGGTGATCTTTTGTACAGATGGCGCATGTTTGGACTTTATCCAATGGACACTCCTTGTGGCTATGTTTTTTTCTGCATCGGGGGCAGAAGATTGCCAAATTCTGTTCTGCCTCCAGCTGCTTCTGTTTAGCCTGCACAATATCAAGTTGTGTAGTTAGTGTCCCCATAATATCAATTTTAAAATTTTCTAATAAATTTCCAATTTCTGCACGTGTTACTCCTTCTGCTGATACTTTGTTATCTCTTGCAAACCGATCATATTCTGTCGGTTTTATTCTTGTGCTGCCTCTCGAACTCCTGATACATAAGTCAATGATGTCAGCAAAATTCTCTTGATAAATATCCCCTTTTCCCATGATGTTTAATGTTTCAATCCATTGTTCCTTCATGCCCCTTATTAATGCAGTTTTTAACACATTATCGGGTAAAGGTAGCGATGCATAAGGAGATCTTTGTAGATTGTACTGAAAACGTTCCACATACTCCTCCAATGTTTCATTCGTTCTGGCTGTCATTTGGAATATTTCGTCTTTTAATTCTCTAGACCTACAATAATCCTGATATTTTTTTAAGAAGGATTCTTTCATTTGATCCCAATTGTTGATAACCCCGCCACCTAGCCCCATAAACCATCTTAAAGCGGCCCCTTTTAATGTAGAGGGAAATAATTTCAATTTTTGGGGATCGGTGGTGTAATCGTACCCCCTACATAACACATCGAATTCGAATAAGAATGCATCCGGATCTTCTGATGTGAGTCCGTGAAATGTAGGGATATGCTAAAGAGGGATAGCTTTCATGGGTGCATTTGCTGCAGAATCCACTATAGGATATTGTAATGTAGAGGTTTGAGTATTTGGTTGGTTTTGAGCATTTGGTTGGTTTTGAGCCATGGGATCGAATATATGCCAATAACCTTCTGGGATATCTAGGAGGGTATTCCTAGGTTGAGTGGGAACGGTTTTGACAGGGATCTTTTTAATAGCGCTTCCTTTATCTAGAATAATGAGAATACCAGGTGTCTGAGGAGATTGAATTCCTTCAACAATGACTTTCGCAGCACTCCCCTTATCTGGGCTATCTAATGGCTGATTTGTTTCAATAGGGGATTTTGGTTCCTTGGTTTCCCCTTGTTTCTCCTTCTCCTTCACAAAAGTTGCTAGAGTTCCCTTCCTGCAATAATTCTGGAGTAGAATTTTCAATTTCTTGAAAGTCCTGCTCTTCAGTTTGACTATGCACCTCAGCACAGGCTACAGATGGTGATCCTGTGGCCTGAAGGGAACTATTAGGCGGTTTAGAAATGTTTTTCTTGAGGCCTACTGATGGCTGAGATTCTGTTTTCTTATAGATTTCGTCTATGAAGGTCATTCGGCCAAGGGTCATCGACCCCTTAGCTTTTTCAGGCTTGGATGGGGGTTTGATATTCTTTTCTGGTCTTTTCTGCTTAGTCATGCACTCAAAAATGAACTACCAACTTTTATTTAAACAAAGCAAAAACAAATCTGTTAGGAAAGCGGATAGTGGAGCAGGGTTTTTACATGCTCCGCACGTAGGTTCTTACCTTCCATTTTTAGGATCCAACTCCTCCCTAGCAGGCTCGTACACTACTCTGAAAAAGACAAATGGCTACACTCTTTCCCCGGCAACGGCGCCAAAATGTGGAGCTATAAAAAGGGTCTCTTTCACCTCTAATTACCTCACATTAATATGTCAATCCGGGATCGTTTTGTTATTACAAAGAGTGACTCAATCTGAGGCTATCATTTGTCAGAGTAATGCTAGTAGTACAGTGCTTAAGAAATACAAGAGTAAACGGATGCTTGTCTGTAACTAAATTACTTCAAAGAATAAATCACACACTCAGAAAACTCAACAGCTTATCAGTCAAGGGTTCGACAGTGATAACCCATCCCTTAGGAAACTGATGGAAAGGAAATTAGAGCATAGACCACAAGCCTGGGAGCTAGACAGTGACTGCCAATGCTCACTACAGCCTTAGATCATCTCTCACGCCAAAACAACAAATGCAAGTAAATGGAACATCAAAGCAAATAAAGGATTGAACAACAATTCTGGAATAGAACAGCAAATCTAAAATGGAACAGCAATTGAATAACTAAGTCCCGCGGGTTGTAACCAAACTTAATCTATTAACTCAAATGCACTCTTTGCAATCAAATAACATTCTTTCACTCTAAAGGCAATTCACACAAATCACACTAATGGAATAGCAATAACTATTAATGAATTATGGAACAGTACTGATAAATCAGAAACGCGCACAACACACTGGAATAACAATCTGAATCAACGGAAATACGATTGTGCTTCCAAATAGAACACTATTATTTCTGAATCCAACGATTATGAAGAACACTACCTCAACAAATGTATGACACGAATATTCAGTATAACAGCTCTGTAACAGAACAGTAAGAACATGCAATTAACTCTTAAAAGGATTAATAACTTGATGCGGAGTCAACACACGATTCTATCTGTAAAAACCTCAATGATTCAATCTTTAACAGAGCATGTAATATGAACTTATAAAGCATATCAAATTATCAAATAACACTGATAAACAAACCACACAGAAGTCAAGTCGTAATGGTACAGAAGCAAGTGTCCTTCGGGGCCGGGCCCTTAGCCTCCAAGGATACACCGCTTTAAGTTAATCCAGATGCAGAGATGAAATAATCACCAAGCTTTTATTAATGCATCGGTCAAAAATACATTGAACCAGTTCTCAACGAGACTTAATAATCAAAGCTGATGTTTTACAGAAAATTACATAAAAGCATATCCTATCTATCAAGCTAACAGTGCTGTCCCTTTATATAAAGGCGACGGCGGAGATGTCCAAGTAACAAGATAAATAAAGCAGCGATCCATCAGGATCGAAGATCCTGAGGGATTCGCCAAACTGTTAATTCTTCATCCTTTCCTTTCTTTGGCACCGAGCTGGTGTCTTCTCCTTCTTTTCCGAGCCGATTTGCTGTAATCTATTTAGCCTTGTTTGCATTCGGTTCACCTTCAGAGGGACAGCAGTTATCTCGACTTTGTCTCTTCCTTTGGAGCGGCAATTCCTCGTTTTCTCCTTTTCCTGTACAGAAAATAGCCATTATCAGTGGCTAAGTCTTGCATATCAATTCTCACATGTTTTGTTATAGTTCCTTATTACTTTCCAAATTCATGATACAAAAAGGTTCACAAATTCTATTAAAAAGCCACTGAAATAATCATCAAAAGCATACCTTTTTAGTACTCCACATGAAGTTGATATACCAATTTACCCAAACAGGGCCCATAGTTCTAGTGCTTCATCTCCTAGGGTTAGGTTTTTGGATGTTTAGGGTTTTCCATTGTTTCTCAATAATAAATAGGCCTTCGAGCCTCATTGTAACATAGTCCAAAGGCATGTAGCCACCACATCTCTTCTCAGAGATAAGCTACCATCACCCGAGCTAATTTATTTTCCATTATGTTTGTAAGCATTTTTTAGTATTTTATATTAATGAAATGAAGTGTTATTCCTGTTGCATCTGTGCGTTTATGTTTATTTATGTATTTTATTGTGTTCCTGCATAAGTCTGAATCAATTTACAAAAAGGGACATTTTGAGTTTTCTTTTCTACTTCTTTTTCAAAGTTCCTAAACATGAAAAAGATATTGTTTTAACCATTCGTCGGACTCGTAAAACATAAACGATGAAGGACTTGTCACCATGACGAGACCGAGTTACTCCTTCCTAGGGCTCGTTAAACTTACTAGGATGGATTCATCTGAAGGGTGAACTTATATCCTAAGCATATGGTATCCTCTTCAATATTGCAATTAAAAATAAAGAGATACTCACTAGAAATAGTGGCGGAAAATCGAAGGAAACACATATCATGTATTTCTTCTAAAAGGCAACATGTCGCTCTTGAACATGACACTTATATGTATCTCATGTCAGGTTTGGGATATCCTCACTTCGTCATTTTCCTTCGGGGGTTTGAGAAATCTATTTTCCTCTCATTTGATTATATCTTATTTTAATTATGAACTCTGATCCTATTTTGAGTCAAATGCTACTAAATTTTAGAGTTGTGTCGCCGATATGTTCAAGAGAAGCCATGTCTGCAAATTCAAACCACTTATACCCTGTTTTACTTTCTCTGCATTAATATTGAGTCACTCTTACCAACTTTTCAAAATCCTATGTTTCTTGTCGATGATGTTGGAAGCATTATGGACCTCCTTCGGCAGATCACTTCCTACCAACTTTAGCTCATTATCTAGGAAGATGATCTAGAAAACCCCTTTCAGTACCTTGGAAGTTGCATGTGTTAATGGCAGGTTCTTCGCATTCGACGATAGGTTCACATCATTGGCCTTCAATCGAATTATTTTGTAGGTGTTCGACTTTGGCTTCATTATTCACACTCGTATATTATGTTGTTATACCTTGAGAGTCATTGTCATCATTGGTGGTTTATATCATACATGTTAACGGTTTACATCATTGACCGATAACCAAGTTCTTTCTACCATTTTTGACCTCAACACACCTATTCACATGGTTATATTTATACTTTGGTCGGATCGAGATAGAGGTGAAGACCCTGGGTTTCATTTGATAAATCCAGGCTGCGTGGAGTTATTTAGTATTGATGATTTTACACATGATCCTTTCTAGTCAGATTGTTGCCCATGTCGTGGGTACATGTATTCGTGATTATAAACATGATCCTTTCTATTCATATGGTTGTGTCCATGTCGTGGATCCATGTATTGTTAGATGCTTGCTCAAAGATGCATTGTTAGGTATACTTACATCATAGATGTCAGATATATTGTATTATGTTTAGTCTGTGGGCCTCCTGATGGTGGTTCTCTCAGCCCTTTCCTTTGCTTGTAAAGCACTTCAACCATCACTCCCAGTTCTGACTTCATGGTTTAGGGGGCATATGTTATACAATATTTTGTCACACTCCACTTTGTATCATCATACCACCAGTGCCGAAAAATATGTTCTCCATGAAACATGTCTAAAACACATCTGAAGAAGTGGTAAAAGACTTAACTTGAAACTATTATGAAAAGCTTGTCAAGAAAATTGTTTTACAAGCCCAACACACTCTGCATCGGTAATGACCCACGCTTGTCACCTTTTGCAAAACATGTGTCTAGCGTTAGCAGAATGACTTTTGACAGGAAAATCTGTGTTGGTCGTCTTTAGACAATTTTCCCAAAAATGGAGGAGAAGCTTCCTTTACTAGAAGCCTCGAGAACGACGACGTGGTTTCAGGTTGTTGATGATAGGAACGAAACCTCTCATTCATGGCCATGGATCCTCTTTCCACGGACATCCCTAGGTTTTGGAACTCCTCCAACATTTTATGGATCCTCAACTCCCTTTCCTTCCTTATAAATGAAATCACTACCATCCACTAATGGTTGGTTTCCATACCATGAGTTGAAGCATGCCCAATTGATGCCCATTTTTGAAGGAGAAAGATGTTTGAAGAGCTGAGGCTAGGAATTGGAGTCTCACCTAAATTAGGCATCCAACATCAAGGATTCTAGTTGTATTTCTCCCTTTATCATTCTATTAATAATATATTATGTGTTTCCTTTCCATAAATGTGTCTATCATTGTATGTTTATTGTAGTGTTCCTTGATCTACTACATAGCTTATACTAGATATTGTTATGCTTTATATATTTTTGTTGTCTCCACTTGTTCTTCCTATTGGAAATTGGATAAACAAACGCTCCCCGTGTGTTTCGCGACATGGACTAACCGCCTCTCGTGGATCCTTATCTCTGGTGATGCGATCGTTGACTAACACTTGCAGGTGTTGGTCTAATAGAAATTTTGATTCCCAACAAGTGGTATCAGAGCATAGGGCACGAGTTCAATACACATCTAGCTCGCGTTGGGAGGAATATTGTTGGAAATTGGATAAACCAATGCTCCCTGTGTGTTTCACGACATGGACTAACCGCCTCTTATGGATCCTTATCTCTAGCGATGCGATCGTTGACTAACACTTGCGGGTTTTGGTCTAATGGAAATTATGATTCCCAACACTTCCTTGCAAGCATTTATATTCACCAATGGAGAGGATATCGTGAGAATGGAAGTGAAAGAAGCAAGGCTGACACCAAAGGCAAGCATTAACATCAGAAAGAGATAAGACATTTATCGTCCTTCATGTTTTTATAGCATAAGTTATGAAAGGTTGCATATATTTGTCTTGTTTGTTGCTAGATCCTCCCATAGGACTAGAGGGATCATTTATGTCCACAGAAAGGATTTCTTGCACAAAACTTAGCCTTATGAGTGAAAATAGGTATTAAACTCCTCTAATACCTATTTTCTCACCCTTCTTTTCCCATGATGATGATGTGGCCTCCTGTGAATGTTCTCATATTGTTGTTCATGGGTGCTTAAATCCTTTAGTAGTACTTAGCATGGTTCCTCCTTTCACAACATCTTCAATTGACAACATGTACCTCTTTCCAGATCTACTCTCGTTCAGCCCATCGGTTATTTCTTCTTGTTCCGAAGGACTCTGTCTGTCTTTATGACTATTCTCCAACTCATGTTGCCTCTGCCTTTGTAAGTCTAACACGATTTGAAATATGATTGCATTGACTTTCACTTGTCTCTCATGTGCTATGACAAGCCTTTCATTGTCAGCCTTACAAGTCCTTATTTATGCCCTTAAGCTCATCAAGGTATCCATTAAGTCTAGAGAATTTTCCCCTCCTTCTTGTTCAACTAATATTTCTTCCCTCCCATGTTGTGACTAGCCAGAACTATATTATACCATCATGTTATTCATTCCTTGGTGCTTTATTTCTATACTACACCATCACTTTTTGTTCATGTAGTCTTTGACCTTCATGTGTTGTCATACACACACATAATTTTTAGTTTTAAACATCCATAAGTGCATAATGTAGATCATCTCCTTAAATTCCTTGGAGGTTGTTGGTATGAGGCTGGCTAAAACAATTCACTTCAAGTTCGCACATTAATATCAACAAAATCACACCAAATCATTAGTATGATGATGCATCAAAATATCACAATGAAGATGAACCAAACAATACATACGATCAATTCACACAACAATTATATTTCTAACGCTTATCACGAGGCTTTAAGGCCTCACTTTCCATGCATTTCCTCTATGATTGAGCCCATCTAGTCCAAGTGTTGAACCTGGAAGCTCAACCAACATATAACATACCCCATACTATCCCTAGCCCCTACTAAGAGTAGAAGGAGGGAATTACTATGCTGACCTAACCTCCAATGTCCCGTTATGGAAATGAGGTCTAATTTTTTTTTGATCTTTTACAACTTCTTCAATACTTAAAATGGATAACTTCGTTGCGATTGTCTCATTGAAACCTTTCCAACTGTTTGGTTCTCGTGATGATAATAAATTAGTGGTCTATAATATCCAGCCTTGGGAAGAGAAACTTGAAATTCTTTATCTAAAATATATCAGATCTTCAAGAAAATTCCTAATTTGTCAGATCTTCAGAATATACCATTTGTAGTATTCATTAAGATCTCTTTCAATAACTAAACAAACCTAGATCTAATAATTGTTTGAGATCTATGGTTCTCTTACAAGAACATATTCTACAAGATCTCTTCCAACATTAGAACATCTAATAAGAACTTAAAAGTTGAAATGAATTAAACCTAGATCTAATAATTGTCTGAGATCTTACGGTTCTCTTACAAGAACACTTTCAAATAAGACTCTTCCAATATTAGAACATTTAACAAAAACTTGAAAACTGAAATAAATAAATAAAAAACATAAAATAAATTATACCTAAAATAAGCAAATAAGCATGCAAGTGAGGCCATGGGGGCCCTCCATAACTCCATATTTTCGCACAGTAAGGAGCCTAGGATGAGAAGCAAAATAGAAATGTGATCCAACACTGTACGAAAATCTCCATTACAAACCAACTCTAAGGTTACAACTCTAAGCTTCTAAGATTACATACTCCAAAATTCTAAGATTACAAAACTTACAAATGGAGGAGATTGTACTCCTATTTATATAATGGGATGAGTAACAAACTCATAATGATTATCCACTAATCTCTCTTTAGTTCCATACATCTCTCAACCATGTAGACACATAACCCCCTTTTGTCCTTGATCTTCTCAATGAGATCATGATCTTCTCCATGAGGTTTATCTTATCAAATTCGAATTTGATCATTCAAGGCCACATAAAGGTGTCTTGGAAGCTTCCTTGGCACCTACACATGTCACAAAAACAATCCACTTTCCATATATAGAGTAAAATATATTATTTTCTAATATTTAATCAAGAATTTCTCTTAAAAATGCTTAAAAATAAATAATATTTGGAAAATATAAATGAGACCCATTAATGGTGAACAATAGGGAAAATGAAGTGACATGGTGGTGAATAATGAGTGATATAATGGAAGAATAGGTGAAAAATATATGGTAATAAGTGATATTTGTATGACATTTTGAAACCCAAACATACTCCCCAACTGAAGCTCTTGCATGTCCTTATGCAAGCTACTACAATGACTTATTTGATTTGATTCTTAGATGAGCTTCCTTTTACAATATGTTTGGTTCTTGTGTAACAAGCATCTTTCAATCATGGACTTCCTTTTAACTTTTCACATCTTTGGATAAATTTTTGTTTTTGCAAAGCATTTGCATATTTTAATGATTGGTTCTTGTGTTACAATCATTATTTACTTTGTTGAGATCTCTTTTTAATGATTGGTTCTTGTGTTTACAATCATTATTTACTTTGTTGAGATCAATCATTTTAAGAAGTCATTTAATATGCTCATCATCTTGTAGTAGTTTTTATTGTGGGAAGACTATGTGGGTTAAGATGTAATATGAATGAGGAAAAAAATGAAGTGTGAAGTGTGAAATTCTCCCCTCCCCAATTGATGGTTTTTGGCAATTTTTAATGAGAAAGGGGATAGTGAAATAGTGGAATATTTTCCAAATATCATCATTTTAGCATCTAAAAAGAATTTCAAGATTAAAGGTTAGAAAACATCATACCTTACTTACCTACAGAAGTGGATGAATCATGCATGTTCAGCTGCTGCAATTCTGATCTGAAGCAAGTTGTGGATGAAAGATGGATATGTATTGTCGTATCTGCTGCTGGATCTTCTGCTAGATAATCTGATGAATCTGATGAGTTTGCTGAATACGGTTGAAAATGTATAAGGCTTGGAAGGTATACAAAATATAGAAGTTACATTTTCCTCCCCCAGCCTTATTTATTGACTTGTCCTCAAATCATGACAAACTGAAAAACAATGAAAGGAAATATGCTTCATCTGCTACAAAATATGGGTCTTCAAGTCTTCAACACTCAATGGAATAAATCTTATTATGTGATTAAATGTGCTAGTGTCGAACATAGCAAGAATTTGTTGACTTAGTGGCCATTAATGAATGCCACTAGCCAACACGAGAGCTCCCACCATTGATTCCAATGGGAGTCAAGATGCCTAACACATATTTGTAGTTACGAATAAGTTTGTTGTGGTCGAGTCACCTACAAGGTCCAACGAGCAAGGGATATTAATGTACTCCCATTGTTAATTGGCAAGAGTACTTGCCATTAAGGCATGCAAGCCTCTAGGTGTTTTTACAAAGATAATTAGACTCTAGGACTTTGACTCAATGATATACATAGAAGCAGTGTTTTATTGGCATAAATGAAAAATGGTAGGAAAAGGGAAATGGAAATGGCAAGTGGCTTTTATTGATGGGTTAGGAATAGATGAAAGGAAATGAACAAGAACTCTTGCTGTCAAAAATGGACATGGAAATGGTGTGCTTTATGGATTGACGATTGGTGGAATTCAAAATCTTTTGCGAAAAGGGAGGTGCAAGGTAGTGGTTGTAGACATGGATTTGTCTCTAGAATTTTTCATGAATTTAGTCGTTTGAAGACCAATTGTGCGCACAACATAATCTCCTTAATAATCACTTGATTATCTTGTAACCTGTAAAAAAACTTGGCAGAAAGAAAACATAAGTGTGCTCTAGAAGAAATTGCCAATTCCTTCATGATTCTTACGCAAAAATTTCATACCAAATAAAACATATTAAGGACAATCAAAGTGTTGAAATTGACTTAATCATTATATTAATATCAATCTATTCTTAAACATAACCATGAAAAGTAATACTCCTTGTTTGTGTCAAATGAAATATGCTCGGCAAAAAGATTGGCATTAGAAAGATCTGTTTTGTTATGCATATTAGTATGTCATATAAAAGCATTCAACAAAAATATGTTATGAGTTTAATGCCAACTTGAAACTATCGAAACAAGATAATCATCATCTATAGAATCCTCCAAATGTTTGAAATTTGTTTCCAAGTGTTCCATTATTTGTTTTCAAACCTGCATGAATTTTGTGAGAAATTTTTTATTTTTTATTTTTTATTTAGAGTTTAATTTAATGTCAACCCGGGAAGGTAAACTTAGAAGTGCTTATCTAAAATATATAGATCTAGAAAGATTCCTAATTTGTCCAAGATCTTAAAGTCCCCTTACAAGAACATATTCATTAAGATCTCTTTCAATAACTAAACAAACCTAGATCTAATAATTGTTTGAGATCTATGGTTCTCTTACAAGAACATATTCTACAAGATCTCTTCCAACATTAGAACATCTAATAAGAACTTAAAAGTTGAAATGAATTAAACCTAGATCTAATAATTGTCTGAGATCTTACGGTTCTCTTACAAGAACACTTTCAAATAAGACTCTTCCAATATTAGAACATTTAACAAAAACTTGAAAACTGAAATAAATAAATAAAAAACATAAAATAAATTATACCTAAAATAAGCAAATAAGCATGCAAGTGAGGCCATGGGGGCCCTCCATAACTCCACAAGCACACCACTTCAATGGAGACTCAGATGTAGAAGCAAAATCGAAGTATGATCCTTTATTTCAAAATCTCCATTACAAACCAACTCTAAGGTTACAACTTCTAGGCTTCTAAGATTACATACTCCAAAATTCTAAGATTACAAAACTTCAAGATTACAAATGGAGGAGATTGTACTCCTATTTATACAATGGGATGAGTAACAAACTCATAATGATCATCCACTAATCTCTCTTTAGTTCCATACATCTCTTAACCATCTAGACACATAACCCCTTTTGTCCTTGATCTTCTCCATGAGATCATAATCTTCTCCATGAGGTTTATCTTCTCAAATTCGAATTTGATCATCCAAGGCCACATAAAGGTGTCTTGGAAGCTTCCTTGGCACCTACACATGTCACAAAAACAATCCACTTTCCATATATAAATTAAAATATATTATTTTCTAATATTTAATCAAGAATTTCTCTTAAAAATGCTTAAAAATAAATAATATTTGGAAAATATAAATGAGACCCATTAATGGCGAACAATAGGGAAAATGAAGTGACATGGTGGTGAATAATGAGTGATATAATGGAAGAATAGGTGAAAAATATATGGTAATAAGTGATATTTGTATGACATTTTGAAACCCAAACACCAACGATATAAAATTTGCTTCAATTTGACTCCTGGATCAAAATATATGGCCATTTACAGATTAACCTATCAAATTATGCCATGCCATTTAACCTGCCACATGGCTGTCGAATTAGTATCCAGCCCTTGAATCAAAATATATGGTTATTCAAATATTGGTCTATTAGATAGTGCCACGTCATTTAACCTACAACGTGGCGCCCATATGGTCTCCATGTGGTTTTCCAATTTGTGGCCTCATCACCACCAACATGGCAGTTCTACACTATCGTTGACTCGTTCATAATATGTCACGTATAATACCAATTCTATGGTCCACATGAACCAAGATATAACACATATATGGTTTAGAAAAAGTGCATGGGTGCGGGCCCTTTATGGCCACGTCACCCTGGGAATAAAATCCCGATGAGTTTCAATATTGTCACTCATTGAAGCTACTAGGGAGAACCTTTTAGGGCTATGTGGCGGTATACTCATTACGACAAATCTTAGCCATATGTTGAATTATACATAAGAAAAAACATTTACGCCACTCAAAACTTGTCACCATTGAACAAGCCCCGTGCACTAAGTCACCTCGTGACTTAAATCGCGATATGCCCTTCATCCAAAATCTCCATGGTCCGAGGTGACGTCACTAGCACTAAACGTTGGGGCAATTTCATCCTTTGTCATACCTTCCACATCATGTTCCACGTAACAATGGGTTCCACTATACCCGATGTCGCACAATTCACATAAATCATGTTGTAAAGGGGGGGTTTACGATTTGTTTTTTTTTCATTGTTTATGCCTTATCTATGTAACACGCCCAGTTAGCAGCCCCACCAAGCTACATTGTCCCAAGGATTTGATCCTAGGAGTTACCTCTTGCACTCCATTTTAAACCCCCAGGGAGAAACCTTCGGGCTCATCGACATCTATGAAGTGTGCAGTCCTCAACGGCCTAGATTCCTTCTGCTTAAGCACTTGATCAGCGCACCTGGTCTCATAGTTCAAAAGGGTTTAGGCCATTTCCTCCAAGATACTAAGGTGATCCAAATTTATGCAGGAACGCAAGAAAATACACAAATAGACATAACACAGAGATGCAGCAGAAATAATACTTCATTTCATTAATATCAAATAACATAAATCTGCTTACAGACATAATGGAAATAAACTAGCTAGGTCGATGGTAGCTTATCTCTGAGAAGATATGTGGCGGCTACAGGACTATGAATTGTGTTACAATGAGGCTCAAGGGCCTATTTATTATTTAGAAACAATGGAAAACCCTAAACATCCAAAAACCTAACCCTAGGAGATGAAGTGCCAAAACTATGGGCCCCATTTGGGTAAATTGGTGTTTAAACTTCGCGGGGACGTAACTTTGGCATACGAGCTTTGTTTAACGCGAACCATACCTCGTTAGAAATATCTATTCGAGGACTACAACTTTTTATGTAAGAAAAATTGGTCCATGGACCCATGTTGCTCCCGGTTTTCCCAAAAAACATCGTTTAGGGCCTCAAAACGGCTCCGGAAATTGAGGACCCGAAAAACTGCTAAAAATAGTAAGTTGTGTCGAAATTGAAAAAAATAAAAATAAAAAATAAAAATAAAAATAAAATAAAATTAAAATTTTATATATATATATATATATATATATATATATAATGGGGGTTCAAATGGAATAGGTGGGTGGCCACCAATATCCACCTAGATCATTCCTCCCTCCTTAGGAAGCAATGGTCCCCATTGCATTAAGTTCCTCCATGAGAGACAAATTCTGCTGAACTTGGTATTGGGTTTATCCAAGATGTCGTGGACCTACTGGCGGACGTGCTGGATGCATTCAATAAAATTGGTTTCCTTAGAAAGTACATGTGTGGTTTCTATCTATGTAATCGCATGAGGTATGGAAATATCAGGCGGTGGTGTGCCAGGGGTCATATCGATAAAGTCCTTATCCTGATAGTGTAAAGCAACCTCTGTGGGTGAGGAGAAAATGTCCTCGTATTCCTCCACGACTTTTTCCATCTACTACAGCCGTGCAGGGGAGTCGTGTTTTAAGGCTACGGCCACAATCTTCTTTCCCTGTGAGCGAGTTGTAAGCAAAATAAATTTACTGGTTTGGGAAACAATCTTATTGCATTGTTTTTCAATAATCAAGGAGATGGCAGGAGGCAGTACTACCTCTGGTATCCTATACAATTTATTTCCAAAAATAATAACAACAGAATGAGGCCTAGACTCATACATAGCATGCCGCCTCCACAAGTATGGTTGGCCCAATAATACATCAGTTGCATCAAGAGGAGCAACATCACACAATACCTCATCTGTGAATGGCTTGATGATGTACAAAAGGCAGCACTGCTAGCGGACGCAGAGATATATCCTTGGGTGAAGCCAACCAATGGTATACGGTTGCAGGTGTACTAAGGTTGGTAGGCCGAGCCGCTTCACAACCTCTGCTAAAATGAGGTTCTTTTGGCTTCCTCTATCGACAAGAAATTGCAGTGGAGAACCCTTCACCCACATCTGCGAATGGAAGAGGCGCTCCCCCTCCTCTAGATCCTCAATATCCTCCCTCTGGATCTTGGTGGTGGAAATAATGGCACTGGGGTCCGCATCAATGATTTACTTCCCTTTTTCATCTCCCTTTTCTGGTTTTGTCTTAGGATCATAACATGCATCTAATTCTGGTGCCTTCAGTTTGGCCACCAACAACTATTTGGCCCGACACTCATTTGTGCTATGAGCAGGGTTGTTATGAAATTCACACCACTTCCTTGTGTCCTTGTTTGGATTTGTGGTGTTTTTATGAGTCTCACCACTTTGGCCTTGCCCCTTGTTCTACGATTCGGGGGCACTTTTCCCTGGCTTCGGATTCGTGGATCCAAAATATCGCTTCTTCTGCTTAAATTTATGCTCAATCTTGGCGACATAGCGATATGTTGTGCCAAGTGAGGTGATGTCGAGGAACTCCATTTCCTCCTGAATGTGTCTATGCAAACAACTACGGTACTTGAGCACCAAATTTATCTCCAAATCTTTAATAACCAACTTTGTGCACAAGGTATGGAACAAATTCGCCAGTTCGCGCACATCTTGATCCCTTTGCTATCACATCGTGGTCCATTGGATGTACTTGTCCTCGTAGCTCCCCACGGGGTAATATTGTTCCTTGATGCTGTCTCGGAATGAATTCCAAGTGGGTGCGGCCAAGAACAGAGAGGGTTCCCTCTCGTCCTTTTGCTCACAGTAGGTTTCCCACCGGTATTTGACATGGGGGGTGGCTTTGAGGAGTGCAAAAATAATCTTTTCTCGGTCGGAGAAATGATGGACCGAGAAATACCCTTCCAACAAATTCAACCATCTATCTACAATGTTTGCATTTAGCTGGCCTTCGAATATAGGAATGTCAAAGTTTACCTGTACCTTGAAGGGAGTGGCACCTCCAAAGTGGTTTTGGATGCAGATGCGCCGTAGGTGGGCAGTCGTTGAAGGATCTGAGCAAAGTTATCCATCATCACGTTCCTTTGCTTCTAGAGGGCCTCCTCGAGAAATATTTTGATAGGATCTCTTGCTCCCTCGTATTTATTTTCTTCTGCCATGGGAGATTGTAAGGGTTTGTGAGGTTGATCTTGTAGGGGTTCAACCAGATTGAGCCCTAAATCCTTATATCGTGACCTCGTTGGGGACATGCAAAGAAAAACAGAGAAAGAGCAGACAGCTCTGATACCACTGATCCATATTTATGCAAGAACGTGTATAAATTATATAATTGATATGGTATATGTCTAAGATTCACCTGATGATACACTATTTGACTTCATGCACAATACAGAATCTATTCCACCATTGAACATTACTTACGGAAATTAAATCAATTGCATGCACACATTAAAACCATAAAAATTCACACACATTAACACAGTGATTTATGGGAAAGCTTAAAGCTGAAAACCCCCAACTATCTGTATAATATATGTCATAGAGATCATGTAACAATCATCATACAAAGCTTCTCACAAGCTCTCAGTACAATCTCCAATTGCTACACACTAATCAGGTCCTGATCTAGCAAATCCATGCACCGATCCTCTGCCACCTGCTAGCCTGCCTCTACTGCGCAATCCCTGCTGAATATGGGCTCTGAATGAACTTGAATCCACCTGGCTTGCACTGCGCAATCCTCATTGGCATCTCCATCAATGTGTGGTGCAAACTCATGCACCACTATGGTCACAACTGATAGTCTACTTGCTCTTTCACCTACCTCTCCACTGGTCTCCACTGAAACTGTCCATGCACTGTAGTTAACTAATGTATTCTTCAGTTGATTAATGAGTTAATAATTAGTGAATTAATTAATAATTAATTCACACCACTCTCACTATTTTATCAATCAGTTAGACTAGATACAACTAGCTCAACTATGTTTAACTAAGTTAAACTGAACATAACTCCACCAACTACCTCAATAACTCCACCAAACTCTGTCACATGAGTTCTAACTGAAGTCTCCATGCAATAGCTCCACTTAACCCTCAGGAATAGCGTAATTCCTTCTTTCAGCTCCTGTACCACATCTTTGCACTTAACTGAAGTGCTCCAAGAGAATAAGATAATGTTTAGATTCCAAATATTATTAAGAGCTAATAATATTCGACATATCTATTTTTAGACTGGCAATCTAAAAATAGATTCCGCCCAATATGTCTAAAAATAGAAGTCCGTCTATTTTTCCAACTTGACCAACCATCCACAAATAGCATCCTGCAACTCATAGAATATGATCAACATGTCTAAAAATAGACTTGCGCCAAAAATAGCCTGCGGGCCCACTTAATGAAGGCGACTCTTTTCACTAAGCTCATCATCTTGTTGCAATCTCAACACTCCCTCTCAACAAGATAAGAATTATCTGCCACCCCGATCCTGCCTCTATGGTATTCGAATTATCTCCTAGTGAGCGCCTTCGTCAAGATATCAGCATCCCGATCCTCCGTAGGAATGTAAGAAAGTAACATGATCTTCCGCTGCACACAATCTCTGATATGATGATACCAAATGTCAATGTGTTTAGATCTATCATGAAATACTGGATTAACCGAGAGTTTAATGCAACTCTGATTATCACAATATATAACAGTAGGATCTAAGTGTGAACCGAACAACCCGACCAGGATCTTCTCATCCATATAGCCTCGCATGCAGCCAAACTTGCTGCCATATACTCGGCCTCCGCTGAACTGAGTGCCACGGATCTCTGCTTCTTACTGTACCAAGAAAACGACGTCGACCTGATACTAAAAATCCGTCCAGATGTGCTCTTTTTGTCCGTTGGGCTCCCTACCCAATCTGCATCCGTGAAGCCATGCAGCCTCACCTCATCCGACTGTCTGTACCAAAGTCCATATCCCAATGTGCCTCTGAGATATCTCAATACATGCTTCCCCGCCTTCCAAAAGAGCTTGGTAGGCTTAACCATAGCTTGTGAAAGCTGGTTAAATGCGTAGCATATTTCAGGTCGTGTATTGACTAGATACATAAGCGACCCCACCAATTGTCGGTAAACAATGACATCCACTACCTCTGCCGATGTAGCATCCTCTTTCCTCCAACCACCAAGAAGAGGAGTGTCGATAAGCTTGCAGCCTTGCATGTTGAACTTCTCCAGTATCTCTCGGGCATACTTGCCTTGAGACACAAACAGTCCATCATCACGCTGCCAAATTTCCAATCCCAGGAAATAATGAAGGAGGCCCAAGTCCTTCATCTCAAACTCTTTTGCAAGATCAGCCTTGCATGAGAGTATCAATTGTTCATCACTGGTCAGTATCAAATCATCTACATAAAGTACAATGATGAGAAACTTACCCTTAACCACTATCTGGTACAGGTTGGGATCCGCCTTGCTCTTGGTAAAACCAAGTCCGGTGAAATAACTGTCAATCCATGTGTACCAAGCACGAGGTGCTTGTTTCAACCCATATAGCGCTCTTTTGAGCCTGCACACATGCGACTCGCTGCTGAAGATCTTGAAACCTTCGGGCTCCTCTATGTACACCTCCTCCTCAATGACTCCGTTGAGGAACGCAGTCTTCACATCCATCTAATGAATGTGCCACCCCATCTGTGCTGAGAGAGATAGGATGCTCCATATGGAATAATACCTTGCGACAGGTGCAAAGGTTTCCTCATAGTCGATCCCCTCAATCTGTGAGAAGCCCCGGGCAACAAATATTGCCTTGTACTTCTCGATGCTCCCGTCAGTGGCTTGCTTCACATTGTAGATCCATCTCGAACCTACCACTGATTTCCCTTCCAGTCTTGGGACAATCTCCCATGCACTGTTTCTGACAATCGAATCATACTCTTCCACCATGGCATCTACCCATGCAGGGTCCTCCACAACTTCCTCGAAAGAGGATGTTTCTATCATGATACAATTGCTCATCAAAGCCATGTATCTAGTATATCAGTCAGGTGACTATCTCTGTCTGCGTTGTGATGTAGGTGCTCCTACAATCTTCTCTGCATCAATATTCAGTCGCTCAGCTTCTGTAGTGCGCTTCCGCCCTCTGATGGTTGCGTGTTGAGTGGTTTCTTCCACTCCATGAACCTCCTCTTGTGGTTGATCCACATCCTGAGGCTCATCCTTAGGAACTAATAGCTCCTCATCTACATGCAAGTGTGGCTCCCTCTCAAGCGAACACTTCATGGCTTTCTCCTCATGAAATTTGATATCCCGTCGCACAACAGTCTTCTGACTGTCTGGCAAATACACATTATAGTTGTGGGGTGTATCAGTGTACCCCAAAAATATCCTAACCTCTGCGGTCGGCTCCAGCTTCTTCCTGGCATCCTTCGTCACATGAATGTAAACAGGTGAGCCAAAAATCTTCAAATGAGAAATATCAAGCTTCTTACCAGAAAACGCCTCCTCGGGTGTACTCATCCCAAGTACTTTGTGAGGACAACGATTTTGCACATAAACCGCAGTATTGCATGCCTCAGCCCACAAGTGTATGGGAAGGCCCTGATCATGCAACATCATCCGTGCAACACCCACGATCATTTTTTTCTTTCACTCTGCGACCCCATTCTGCTGTGGGTTATGAGGCGCTATGAGCTCTCTTCGAATTCCTTCTGCGCTGCAAAAGTCCTTGAATTCTCCAGAGATGAATTCCCCACCATTGTCACTCCTAAGAGCCTTCACCTGCTTCCCCGAATATTTCTCAACCAGTGCCTTGAACTCACAGAACTTTGAGAATGTCTCGCTCTTTTTCTGCATGAAGAAGATCCAGCACTTCCGAGAAAAGTCATCAACAAATATCACATAGTACCTGTGCTTTGCTGTCGAAGCTACTGAGAAAGGTCCACACACGTCTGTGTGAATTCTCTCAAGGATCGTTGTGGCGTGACTATCCTTCTCGTGAAAGGTGGTTTTCACAAATTTTCTGAAAGTACATCCCTTGCACTGATCTGACTGCGCAAGTGTACCCTTGGGAAGCCCGGTAGAAATCTGCTGCAAAAATTTCAAAGCACCATGGTGAAGATGGCCCAATATCCTGTGCCATAGCTCGCCCTCATCCTGGCTCACCACTCCTTCTGCCTTGCCTTCCATTGTTGCGCAGCCATCTACCTACAACTGATAAAGCTTCTTAACTCGAACCCCTATCCTCCAGGTTTCACCAGTTGCCTTACTACGCAGGAAAGCCTTTCCCTCGCTAAAGACAACATCATATGCCTTGTATTCCAACATGGCCACCGAGATCAGATTCTTCTTCAATCCTAGAACATGCATGACATCCTTCAATATGAAAGGTTTACCAGACTCCCTCTCAAAATAAATGGTCCCGATACCAGTCACACTGTATCTACCATCATCGCCCATCTCGATGTGCACTTCAAGATCCTTCTCATCCAGATCACTGAAAAAATATTTGTCTCGGGTCATATGAAAAGGCGTACCACTGTCAAGAAACCACATTGAACCCATCACACTTGAGACCAAGAATGCGATCAACGAAAAATCCAGCTCAAACTGTGAGGCTAAGGCCTCTCCAGCTACAGATCCAGCAGCCTACTTATTTTTCTTCTTCTATGGACAATTAGTGGCGTAATGTTCGTGTTGGTGACAGTGAAAGCACTTCACCTTGGACATGTCCTGCTTCTTGCCTTTCGCACCGGATTGAGAAGTATTTTTCTTGCTCTTCCCCTTCCTTGCTTTGGCAGCCAAAGTGAAATTTTCTTCATCTTCATTCTTCGATGAAGATTTGTCCTCGGTACTTCGCCTTATCTCCTCCTGCACAAGATCCGACCAAAGTCGCTCCCATCTTGGCAATTTCTCCCGACCATTGACAGAGTCCTCATAGGAATGCCAACTCTTCGGAAGACCAAGGAGAGCCAAGCTCACCAAGTCCTCTTCATCTACAGTAACCCCCACACTTCCCAGCTCATCCCTGCATTGGAAAAACTTCATGAGGTACTTGGGTATACTCTCGCCCTTCTCCATTTTTATTTTCCTGAGTTTATCCTTGAGCGCCAACTTCCTCTGGTCGCTCTTGCTTTGGAACAAGTTGTCAAAGCTTTCCACATCAAGAATGGAGAAGCTTTACCATGAAGGTTGGACACTATGTGATCCTTCACACCTTCCAACAGAATCCTTTGACATTTTGCTGTCTTCTTTTGCCATGCGTCAAGTGCAGAAACATCGCTAGAAGCAGGTTTTGGAATTTCTGCATCTATGAACTCCTTCAACCCATTATCCTCCAGCACCGCTGAACTCCTTCAACCCGTTATCCTCCAGCACCGCCTCCATCCTGTCCTTCCATGCAATATAATTCGAGCTGCCCTCAAGGGCATACTCCAATCGCAATCCGTTGAAATACATCTCAACTTCGACACCACGAAAACACTACTGCAAATTCGAATTCCACCAGCACAAAACTCAACCGCTTCAATGCTTTTTCAATTGCTTCAATGATCAACTATTGTTCCAATACCATGTATAAATTATAAAATTGATATGTTATATGTTTAAGATTCACCTTATCATAAAATATTTGACTTCATGCACAATACAGAATCTATTCCACCATTGATCATTACTTGCGGAAATTAAATCAATTGCATGCACACATTAAAACCATAAAAATTCACACACATCAACACAGTGATTTATGGGAAAGCTTAAAGCTGAAAACCCTCAACTATCTGTATAATTTATGTCATAGATATCATGTACCAATCATCATACAAAGCTTCTCACAAGCTCTTAATGCAATCTCCAATCGCTACACACTAATCAGGTCCTGATCTAGCAAATCCATGCACTGATCCTCTGCCACCTGCTAGCCTGCCTCTACTGCGCAATCCCTATTGAATATGGGATGTGAATGAACTCGAATCCACCTTTCTTGCACTGCGCAATCCTCATTGGCATCTCCATCAATGTGTGGTGCAAACTCATGCACCACTATGGTCACAACTGATAGTCTACTTTCTCTTTCACCTACCTCTCCACTGGTCTCCACTAAAACTGTCCATGCACTGTAGTTAACTAATGTATTCTTCAGTTGATTAATGAGTTAATAATTAGTGAATTAATAAATAATTAATTCACACCACTCTCACTAGTGTACCAATCAGTTAGACTAGATACAACTAGCTCAACTGTGTCTAACTGAGTTAAACTGAACACAACTCCACCAACTACCTCAATAACTCCACCAAACTCTGTCACATGAGTTCTAACTCAGTTTCATGCAATAGCCCACTTAACCCTTAGGAATAGCGTAATTCCTTTTGTCAGCTCCTGTGCCACATCTGTGCACTTAACTGAAGTGCTCCAAGAGAATAAGATAATGTTTAGATTCCAAATATTATTAAGAGCTAATAATATTCGACATATCTATTTTTAGACTGGCAATCTAAAAATAGATTTCGACCAATATGTCTAAAAATAGAAGTCCGTCTATTTTTTCAACTTGACCAACCTCCACAAATAGCATCCTGCAACTCATAGAATATGATCGACATGTCTAAAAATAGACATAGTCTAAAAATAGACTTTGCGCCAAAAATAGCCTGCGAGCCCACTTAGTGAAGGCGACTTCTTTCTACTAAAATCATCATCTTGTTGCAATCTCAACACTCCCTCTCAACAAGATAGGGATTATCTGCCACCCCGATCCTGCCTCTATGGTATTCGAATTTGCTCCTAGTGAGCGCCTTCGTCAAGATATCAGCATCCTGATCCTCCGTAGGAATGTAAGAAAGTAACATGATCTTCCGCTGCACACAATCTCTAATATGATGATACCAGATGTCAATGTATTTAGATCTATCATGAAATATTGAATTAACCGAGAGTTTAATGCAACTCTGATTATCACAATATATCACAGTAGGATCCAAGTGTGAACCGAACAACCCGACCAGGATCTTCCTCATCCATATAGCCTCGCATGCAGCCAAACTTGCTGCCATATACTCGGCCTCCGCTGAACTGAGTGCCACGGATCTCTGCTTCTTACTGTACCAAGAAAACGACGTCGACCTGATACTAAAAATCCGTCCAGATGTGCTCTTTTTGTCCGTTGGGCTCCCTACCCAATCTGCATCCGTGAAGCCATGCAGCCTCACCTCATCCGACTGTCTGTACCAAAGTCCATATCCCAATGTGCCTCTGAGATATCTCAATACATGCTTCCCCGCCTTCCAAAAGAGCTTGGTAGGCTTAACCATAGCTTGTGAAAGCTGGTTAAATGCGTAGCATATTTCAGGTCGTGTATTGACTAGATACATAAGCGACCCCACCAATTGTCGGTAAACAATGACATCCACTACCTCTGCCGATGTAGCATCCTCTTTCCTCCAACCACCAAGAAGAGGAGTGTCGATAAGCTTGCAGCCTTGCATGTTGAACTTCTCCAGTATCTCTCGGGCATACTTGCCTTGAGACACAAACAGTCCATCATCACGCTGCCAAATTTCCAATCCCAGGAAATAATGAAGGAGGCCCAAGTCCTTCATCTCAAACTCTTTTGCAAGATCAGCCTTGCATGAGAGTATCAACTGTTCATCACCGGTCAATATCAAATCATCTACATAAAGTACAATGATGAGAAACTTACCCTCAACCACTATTTGGTATAGGTTGGGATCCGCCTTGATCTTGGTAAAACCAAGTCCGGTGAAATAACTGTCAATCCATGTGTACCAAGCACGAGGTGCTTGTTTCAACCCATATAGCGCTCTTTTGATCCTGCACACATGCGACTCGCTATTGAAGATCTTGAAACCTTCGGGCTGCTCTATGTACACCTCCTCCTTAATGACTCCATTGAGGAACGCAGTCTTCACATCCATCTGATGAATGTGCCACCCCATCTACGCTGAGAGAGCTAGGATGCTTCGTATGGAAGAATACCTTGCGACAGGTGCAAAGGTTTCCTCATAGTCGATCCCCTCAATCTATGAGAAGCCCCGGGCAACAAATCTTGCCTTGTACTTCTCGATGCTCCCGTCAGCGGCTTGCTTCACATTGTAGATCCATCTCGAACCTACCACTGATTTCCCTTTCGGCCTTGAAACAATCTCCCATGCACTGTTTCTGACAATCGAATCATACTCTTCCACCATGGCATCTACCCATGCAGGGTCCTCCACAACTTCCTCGAAAGAGGATGGCTCTGTCACGATACACTTGCTCATCAAAGCCATGTATCCAGTATATCGGTTAGGTGACTGTCTCTGTCTGTGTTGTGATGTAGGTGCTCCTACAATCTTCTCTGCATCAAGATTCAATCGCTCAGCTTCTGTAGTGCACTTCCACCCTCTGATGGTTGGCGCTGCATGAGTGGTTTCTTCCACTCCATGAACCTCCTCTTGTGGCTGATCCACATCCTGAGGCTCATCCTTAGGAACTAATATCTCCTCATCTGCATGCAAGTGTGGCTCCCTCTCAAGCGAACACTTCATGGCTTTCTCCTCATGAAATTTGATATCCCGTTGCACAACAGTCTTCCGACTGTCTAGCAAATACACATGATAGTTGTGGAGTGTATTAGTGTACCCCACAAATATCCCACTCTGCGGTCGATTCCATCTTCTTCCTGGCATCCTTCGTCACATGAATGTAAACAGGTGAGCCAAAAATCTTCAAATGAGAAATATCAAGCTTCTTACCAGAAAACGCCTCCTCAGGTGTACTCATGCCAAGTACTCTGTGAGGACAATGGTTTTGCACATAAACCGTAGTATTACAAGCTTAAACCCACAAGTGTATGGGAAGGCCCTTATCATGCAACATTTCCCATGCAACACCCACGATTGTTTTGTTCGCTCCGCGACCCCATTCGTCGTGGGTTGGTGAGGCGCTTATGAGCTCTCTCTTCAATTCCTTCGCGCCGCAAAAGTCCTTGAATTCACTCGATGAATTCACCACCATTGTCGTCCTAAGAGCCTTCACCTGTCTCGACTCTTTCTCTCAACCAAAAGGCTCTTGAACTCACAGAACTTTGAGAATGTCTCGCTCTTCTTCTGCATGAAGAAGATCCAACACTTATGAGAAAATTCATCAACAAATATCACATAATACCTGTGCTTTGCTGTTGAAGCTACCGAGAAAGGTCCACACACGTCTGTGTGAATTCTCTCAAGGATTGTCATGGCGCGACTATCCTTCTCATGAAAGGTGGCTTTCACAAATTTTCCCAAAGTACATCCCTTGCACTGATCTGACTGCGCAAGTGTAGCCTTGGGAAGCCCGGTAGAAATCTGCTGCAAAATTTTCAAAGCACCATGGTGAAGATGTCCCAATCTCCTGTGCCATAGCTCGCCCTCATCCCGGTTCACCACTCCTTCTGCCTTGCCTGCCCTAGCTCCACTTAACCCTCAGGAATAGCGTAATTCCTTCTCTCAGCTCCTGTGCCACATCTGTGCACTTAACTGAAGTGCTCCAAGAGAATAAGATAATGTTTAGAGTCCAAATATTATTAAGAGCTAATAATATTCGACATATCTATTTTTAGACTGGCAATCTAAAAATAGATTCCGCCCAATATGTCTAAAAATAGAAGTCCATCTATTTTTCCAACTTGACCAACCATCCACAAATAACATCCCGCAAAAGCCTACGGGCCCACTTAGTGAAGGCGACTTCTTTCCACTAAGCTCATCATCTTGTTGCAATCTCAACAGAACGCAAGAAAATACAGAAATAGACATGAACACGTAGATGCAACGGAAATAATACTTCATTTCATTAATATCAAATAATAGAAATATGCTTACAGACATCATGGAAATAAACTAGCTAGGCCGTTGGTAGCTTATCTCTGAGAAGAGATGTGGTGGCTACAGGCCTTTGAACTGTGTTACAATGAGGCTCGAGGGCATATTTATTATTGAGAAACAATGGAAACCCCTAAACATTCAAAAAACTAACCCTAGGAGATGAAGCGCCAAAACTACGGGCCCCGTTTGGGTAAATTGGTGTTTCAACTTCTCGAGGACGTAACTTTGGCATATGATCTTCGTTTGACGCGCACCATACCTCGTTAGAAAGATCTATCCTAGGACTACAAATTTTGATATGAGCAACATCGGCAACATCGGTCCATGGACCCATGTTGCTCCGGGTTTTTCCCAAAAAACATTGTTTAGGGCCTCAAAACTGTTCTGGAAGTTCAGGACCCAAAAACTGCTAAAAATAGTAAGTTGTGTCGAAACTGAAAAACTGAAAGAACCGATGGTGGGGGCTAAAATGGAATAGGTGGGTGGCCACCAATATCCAGCTAGATCATAAGGTCCCACCCCGAGCATATATATATATATATATATATAATCCAATTTTAAGGTCACGGCTAGTCTAGACACCAAATTGGTGTATGAGACCCCCTTGTTTGTGGGACAAGGGACCCACCTCTGCGCAATGATTTGATTCCTACCGAAGTCTACGAAGGCATACATACTCTACCCCCATCTGGTTTTTAACCTGTGACCTCTTAGCAGGAAACACATGCTCTTAACCATTATTTGTGCAACTCCATTGGAGCTATTCCTCCTGAGATTAAATAAGAAAATTTCAACCCAATTCATATAAAAATATATTTATACATATATGTAGCATTAATACGCGCCACTGGACTAAATTTCAATCTCAGAGTAAAGACAAAAAACATTTTGATGATGATATTTCACCCATACATTGGCCTAGTTATTAAGGTTATAGTCCAGTCCATAATTAGTCATGGGAAAACAATTATTTCCTTGAAAACCATCGCAGAGGGCATTGAAATTACTCTTTTAGGAGTGAAACCCAATTTCATATCACAAATACAATATTCAACCAATGCAAACCACATGTACATGTAATTTAAACAAAGAGGCAAAAATAAATACTTATCTTATTCAACACAACGCTTTGTTGACTGACAGTGGGACTTCAACTCTCCACCCAACCTTAGACAAGATACAACCACTTTCACTTGTAGTTTTCACCCCTTAGCTAGATTTCAGTGCTTGAGGTGGAGTGGTTTTGAGAGGAAATTAACCGATATTTGCAATTGAAACAGGATGTCACAAGGTCATTCTACCTTCATCCACCAGCTATACAAAATTCCACTCAGTCTTTCCATTATTTACAAACATGATCAACACCCATGTAAAGATGCCACAACACAAAGAGTCTCAACTCATTTTTAGGAGAAGGGAGTCCACATCAAGGGAATTTTCATCACTGGATAAGCTATTGATGAGTGAAAATATCACCTCTCCAGGTACTTCATCAGTGAGTCAAGCACTAGAGCTTTAGCCCCCAAGGCAACTCTTGGTGGTTCATCAACCTCACAAATACCTAAGTGTCTCTTCCCACTCCCATAGGTTCATCAATCCACAAGATTCTAGTGGGCTCTTCAGCCTTTAGGCAAGCCACTACTCTCTATAATATTTCACCTGGCAAGCCTCTCAAGGTTTCCTCATATGGTTCATATTTTTCCCAAAGCTCACTCAATGTGCTCCTGATCGTTGCCCTCTATTTACACCTTCGCCCTTTGGAGGATTTTCTTCTAATGCTCACCATTGTGTGTTTGTTCCACTGAAAATGTGTTCAATCCATTCTATGCTCTCTCTCGTCAAATTGTTTTCTTACTCCCTCAACAAATTAACAATACATATTTTTCGAGGCTCCATGCAGTCAACCTGCCTTGGACAATGCAACCCATCTCTATTCTTTAATTGTTCTCATTTGTTGCTTGTTGTTAGAGATAAGAGACACACGGGCCTATCCTTTTGTTATTTATTGCAAATTCAACCCATTAAAATTTTTAGCCAACCCATGGATGATGCATTTAAAATCACCAATTCCTCAAGCAATCTCCCTCCCCAGGAAACTATAATTTGTATCCTTTCTCTCAGCATTTTCAAATAATTACAATTATTTGCAACGAGGGAATATTAATTGGGGTTATCATAGATGCTACAAAGATAAGATTCATGTTACTTATTATGTTTGAGCCATTAAGGTGTCCAATAACAAGCATGGAATCTCCAAATACCTGAACTAAGAATAAGTCAATTTGTGCAGCCATTCTAAATAAGCACAGACAAGCCAAGTCATTGCTTCTAATGCCCATATTATCTTTGAAAGTATATTTATCATCGTCATGAATCCACATGGAAAAGCCAAGTCCACTATTGAGTCCTTTTTCTGAACAAGCTCCATCGAAGAAAGCCCATGACTTTGATTTATCAATGATCAAATAATTTACATGTTTGGGTACATGAGGATAGGAGACCAACCCATATAATTTTGGACAAGCCATCATCGTTGAGGAAATCACCCAAGTAGGGACAATCTTATCCTGAAATATGACAGAATTTTCGAAGGTCCAGATAACCCATGAAATTTTTTAAGGGATGCATCTCCATGATTTTAAACTTCTACCAAATAATAACTTTTTAATAGAGTCCCTAATTGTAGCTTCGGTCCAGATATTAGCAAGAATAAGTTCATTCCTAATCGCACCCTATACAACTCTAGTGTATTAATATGTACACAAACGATGATTTTTGGTTTCCCCTTCCAATCTGCAGAGTAAGAAAATATTTGGAGCATAGAATTGAAGACATTGTAGACGATCCCAGGTAAGAAAATTATTGTGAAGGATCAACCAAATATTTAGTACAACGTTGGGGTGGAGCATGTACCTTCTAAAAGGACTTCCACTAATGATGATTGATTCTAGGACCTCTATCCCTAATATATTGGTTCCCAAGATTTATACTATAGTCACCCCCCTCTTGATTATAATGCCAAATCAACTCATCTTCGTGATCATTTAATTTAATATGGGATTTTCCTAATTCAGTGATGAACTTCGATCAGACCCCCCTCCAGCCTGTAGGGATATCAAAATCTTCAACTTTCATCTAATTTTACTGCCAGAGAGTTGATCAAATAGGGTCAACAATGTCGCATAAGAAAATATACCTGCACATGCGATGAAAATCCACAAGGCCATCACACAAAAAAACTTGAATACCACATCCAAGAATGTTGTGAAAGCTTATTTGCACATAATGGCCATTGTCAACTCTCTAAGCTAAGTGATTACCAATTATAGGGAATGAATTAACTAAGGCCCGCCAATCTAAAAATGAAAGTGAAGGTTTCATTGATTAAACCATAGGCTTGTTTATATGTCTTTTTAGGTAACGTCAAAATTGTGAAAGTACTCAAAATTAAATTATTTTGTAGAAATTTTGCAGTAATAAGAAGATAAAAATGCAACATAAAACAAGATAAAATTGATAATGAAGTTCACCCATCTTGGGCTACGTCTTCGGGTCCAAATTGCACTGGTGATTGCGTCATTAAAATGCTCAAATGTTAATTACATAAGTTTACAAGCTTCAAACTAAAAAAATAACACTCTTGTGTTGTTCATAATGTTAAAAAACCCTTGTAAAGGTTCTTGTTGCACTAAAAAGGGCCTCTAAATGGCCAAAATACACCCCTTTTTCCAAAGTTTCCTGTAAACATTGCAACAAAAAACAAAATTCTCTGTTAATTGTTCAACAAACAGACCCATGGCCTATTAACTGGGCGCGTTGGTTTGGAACCCGAAGGTATCGGGTTTGATCCGTTGAGGTCAACTGTTTGGGCGCGTTGTTGTTTAAATATATTAAATATTTTGGTTGGGTCGTTGGCCCTACCCTTAGTCCATGCATAGTCATAATAAAAGTCACATGTCTAGGGGCATGGGTGGTAACGCCACATGCCCAACCCCTGCTGCTTCACCAATGATTTTGTGCATACATATGGCCACGAGCCATGGGCATCGGCGGTGGTGCCACGTGCCCAACCCTGGCCCTCTCCTCCTGGTTTCATACAACATATATAACCAACGATTGGGCCAGTCGGGCATGCGTTGCCAGCTCGACCCTCTCCCTAACCACTAACTCTATACACATTAAATATAATGCTTGACTTATGGTTTAATGAGCGGCACATGTGGCCTATTGGTTAGGCAATTATTTCATTGAAAGGAGGTCATGTGGTCGATTCCATCGTAGGTTGGTCAATATATTAACAAATTTTTGGTGCCATATCAGGGCCACTTGGTGGCCTCTCATAGAGCCACGTGGTGCCCTCTAATTAGCCCACATGGTGGCCTATGATTGGACCACCTCACTAATTCGTACCTCCAATTAGACTACCACATGCCCTCACTTGAATGGTCCACCTGCCCTCCATACATCCCAGTCAACAAATGAAGTCAACACCATGCCAGCACACGTACTTCCACATTAACATCTATACCTGCACAGTCAACCCACAAGTTTGACTTATTACATGTTTGCCCAAAACTTCAAAATGTGATAACTTGCTCATATGGTGTTGGATTGAGGAAATTCAAGCATCATTGGAATCATAATGACAAGATATGCGATTTTCTGCTAGTTTTAGAAGAATTTGAGCACTTTGATTTTTTAGCATTTTCTGGATCCCCTAAATCACTTCTCCCCACTAGAATATTTTGGACCACCAAAAGTCTATTTATAATCAGCAAGTAAGTGAGGGTACAACTCCCTCACGTTTATGATCTCTATCCACCTTGCTTTACTTGGATTGGTACCTTTGAGCCCCACACGAAGATACTCCACATTGCCCCTATATGAAGTCCTTATTCTTCTATCAAGAATAGTGTCTTCCTACAACTAATTCATGTATTCAGTAGAAAAATATTCTATAGATGGAATCTAAACGTTCTCCTCTTGATTAACAATCATAGGAGGCTCATACAATCTCAACTTTTCCACATTCACAACAAAATAAATTTGCATGTAAGGTGCCCAATCTAATCGTAAAGCGTTGTTACCACTCTTCTCTAGGATTTTGAAAGGGAAATATCTAGTTGGTTTGACCTTTTTACCATCACCTTGCATTATTATCCTTGTTGATGTACAACCAAACTTGATCTCCCACTTGGAAATCATGATCAACCTTATGCTTATAATGTTTTACTTTGCACTTGGATTGGCTTTTCTCTAGTTGTTCATGTACCCTTTGATGCACTAACTATATTTTTTCAATGAAATTCTTGGCTTTGTCCACATCACTATGTCCATCTACTACAATATATTTACCAAAGATGAAATCCAAAGGAAACTTTGGAAAATAATCCAAACAAGCTTAAAATGGAGATAATTTTGTAGATGAATGATTGGCATGATTGGAGGCATGTTGGATGTAATGTAAATTCTCATCCCAAAGCTTAGGATGCTTACCACAATATCCTCGAAGGAGATGCACTAATGTTCCATTCACTACTTCTGTCTGGTCATTGATTTGTGGATGAAATTATGTGCTCTTCTTCATGTCCATGAGTTCCCATAAACTTCACCAAAACTTCCCGATAAATCGAGAATCTCGATCATAAACAATAAAAGTGGGTAACCCATACATTTTTTAAGAACATATTTGTAGTTTGTTCATTTGTGACTTGTTTCTTACAAGGCATCAACACACACATTTTGTTGAATCTATCCACTACCACATATAAATAATCATGACCTTTTCTAGACATAGGTAGTCCCTCTACAAAATCCATAGAAACACTTTCCCAAGGACAATAAGGGATACGAAGTGGAGTGTACAAACCCAATTTCCTATTACTTGGCTTACTAGTAGTGCACATAGAACATCATTTTACATATCTTGATATAGTTTCATTCATACGAGGTCAATAACAATACCTTTGTAGTTGAGCGTTTTTCCTACACCAAAGTGACCAACAATAATAGAAGTATGGGCTTCCCTTATGACATTAAAGCTTTCACCCTGTGGAATACACAACTCGCCAAGATGATACAACAAATTTTTATGAACATGATATTCCAACTCTTCAACATGATTTCCTTGGTTTAAAGTTGCATAAATGTCCTTAAAATATTCATCTTGAGCATATTGGTCAATATAACTTTTATGCATGTTTGAGTTATGCTTAAGAATGAAAAATGAATTAACAATATGCCTTGATAACATATCTATAACTTTGTTGTAAATACCTTTCTTATACCCGATGACCAAATGAAATTGTTGCAGAAATCCCATCCATATGAAATGTCTAGCTTGTTGCAGTTGGGCTTGTAATTGAAGATATTGCAAAGGTTGATGGTCAGTATGAATAATTGTTTCTTTACCCATCGAATAATGCTTCCATTTCTTCATGCTTTGTACCAAAGCATACAACTCTTTATCATAAGTTGGATAGTTACTCAATACATTGGAAAAGGTCTCAGTATGATAACATATTGGCTTACCATGCTACATCAACACTGCCCCCGTAGCATATTCACTTGCATCGATTTGGATTTCAAATGGTTGCTTGAGATCCAGAAGTGTTAGAACTGGTGTTGTATTGATTTTCTCTTTCAAAGTGTTGAAGGCTTTTTGATGCTTGCCTCTCCACTGAAAGACCCACTTCACACTTGTCAAAGCATGTAATGGTGTTGCCATAGATGAGAAGTTAGCAATAAATTTTCTCCAATATTGGTTTGCTCCCAAAAAGATTCTAACTTATGTTACATTGTTGGGTTTAGGCCAATTCAGAATGACTCCAACTTTGGAAGGATCAACCTTCAATTCATCACCTCCTACAATATGACCTAAGTAAACCAAGGAGGTTTTCCCAAATTCACATTTAGACATCTTCAAGTACAACTTTTCCTTTTTCAAAACATCTAGAACTTGCTTTACATGTTTGACATGATCTTCACAAATCTTACTAAAAATCAAAATATCATCTAAGTATACTATGACATAAACATCAAGGAATGGTCGCAATACATCATTCATAACCCTCATGAATGTAGCAAGTGCATTAAAAATCTCAAAAGACATAACTAACCATTCAAACAATCCTTATTTTGTCTTAAAAGTAGTTTTCCAAATATCATCTTCAACTATCCTTATCTGATGATAACCACTTCTCAAGTCTAACTCAGTAAAATAAAAATCATCTTCTAACTAATATATCAAATCATCAATGTGAGGAAGAGGATAACAATTCTTTACCGTGATCTTGTACAAAGCTTTAAAATCCACATACATGCGCCATCTACCATCTTTCTTTGGAACCAAAACAATAGGAGACCTACAAGCATATGTACTTGGTTTGATGACCCCTTTTTCAAGCAGCTCTTGGATTTTCTTCTTGATCTCTATATTCTCCAAAACTGTCATTCTATACATGCCAATATTCGAAAGTGGTGTATCTTGCTGCAATTGTATCTCATGTTGGATTCCTCTTTTTGGCGGTAACCATTCAATTTCCTGAAAAATCTTGTCATAAGTATTAACAACTTCAACCAATTCATGTTTGAGTTTAGAATCACATACTGAGAAAGATTTAGATTTGGTAGTATATTTAGCCTTTATCATCAACAACACAAAATTCTTACTAGCATTCACAATCTTTTCATTTGTTCTACACTAACAAGAGATAAGTTCATCTTCTTGTGATGTGCTCTAACAATATACTCTACTCCATTTTTGAAAATATGATACTTGTTCTCATGAAAATAGAATATGGCTTTTAGGTCATATAAATATGGACTCCCTAAGACAATCCCAAAAATGTCAAGTGGTACAACATCAAGCTCAACGTCATTTATAAAATTCGCAGTGATGGAAAATTTGAGTTTACATTTTCTTATTACTTGTAATTTGGCATCATCACATACCCAACCCAAAGGGTAAGGTTTTGCATGAGGTGTAGTCTCTAAATTAAGTTTCTTGACATTTTCTTAAGAAATAATATTGACTTGAGATCCACTCTCAAAAAGTGTATCCACCTTTGTATGATCTGTAATAACCCTCATATGAAAAAGATCCTTATTTTTTATCATTTTGAGATTCAACAGGCTTGCTAGAAGAACTAGTACTTGCATTAGAAGTTGTACCTTTCATTCCAATTGCTGTGATTTTAGTTTCATCACCTGAATCAAATCCTAGATCTTTTTGGGTTGTAGTAGTAGTCTTTTGTTTCCCCTTGTTATTAAACATCTTTAGTCCCAATTCCGGATGTAATTTCCAATGATCATTGCCATCTTTTGAACAATGTTTGCAAGTAAGTTTCTCTCCCTCTTTCTTAACTGTAGTACTCTTCTTTCCTTTACCTTTAGCTTTCCCCTTTCCTTTGTCTCCAGATTTAAAGGGTTTCTTGTTGGAATCTTCAGGAACATTCTTGCCTCTTGATTCTAAATGAGTAGCCTAAACACATACTTCATCCAAATTGGTGAGATTAAACATAAGTATAGTATGTCTCAAATAACTATGCAATCCACCTATATTTTTAAGGAGAGTATCTTGTGAGGTCAAATCAACACCCAATATTAATGCTCTTTTTCTAAATTCTCGAGTGTAACTTTGGACACTCTGACCTTTAGCTTGTCTAAAATTTTTCCAATCCATTATTTCTTTTTGCATATAAGATAATGGGTAAAATTTCTTCCTTCATGCAGCTATAAAAATATTCCAAGAAGAGATAATTTTACCACTTTTATTCAAATATTCTAGAGTTCTCGCCTCCCACCAAATAAGAGTTTCACCTCCCAAACGAAGAGAAGCAATTTGGATCTTTGTAACATCATCATCGGTCTTTTGGAACCTGCAATAAAATTCAATTTGACAAATCAAATTATCCAACTTTTGATTATTTATTTCTTCATCATACATTGGAAATTCAAACTTGACATCAAGCTTAATCAAAGGAGACTTGTATGTCCTCTTGAAGATGATGAAGGAGTTGGCCTATGTGAAGAAGGAGGTGAGGATGGAGGTGAAGGAGGAGGAGGGGGTGAAGGCTTGCACCCATCACCACCGTCACCTTTTGGTTGATTATAACTTTCTCCTTGAAACCATGACGTTCTTTCATTATACAACACTTTCACAATTTCAATCATTCAAAGAAGGATTTTATGAAATCTCTTTCATCCTCGGACATTATTTCTTGTCCTTGTCCTTCTTTATAAGCCATGAATTGTGGAGTATGTCGTCTTCTTGAGCCAACTTGAGGGTTAGGTTCTTCAGGTGCTCATTCTCCTCTTATCAATATAGACCTTGTAAGCATTCAAAAACCTTGCAAATTTTGTCAAACCTTCACAAAAACCATGCTTTGATACCAAACTAATCCAAAAATGAAAGTGAAGGTTTCATTTATTAAATTGTACGCTTGTTTATGTCCTTTTAGGCAACAAATTAAAATTTCAAAAGTACACAAACTTAAGTTAATTTGTAGAATTTTTTTAGTAATAAGAGGATAAAAATGCAACATAAAACAAGAGAAAATTGATAATGGAGTTCCCCATATTGGCTACGTCTCCCCGTCCAACTTCCATTGCTGACCGCTTCATTAAAATTCTCAAGTGTTAATTACATCATTTTAAAAGCTTCAAATGAAAAAAATAGCACTCCCATGTTGTTTAGAATTCTCAAAAACCCCTGTATAGGCTCTTGTTGCAGTAAAAAAGGCCTCCAAATGGCCAAAATTCACCCTTTTTTCTAAAGTTGCCCGTAAGCTCTTCAACAAAAAACAAAATTATCTGCTAATTGTTCAACAAACAGGCTCGTGGCCTATTGGTTGGGTGCATTGGTTTGGAACAAGGAGGTCCCAGGTTTGATCTGTCAGGGTAGGATGTTTGGGCGTGTTTTTGTTTTAATGTATTAAATATTTTGGTTGGGGAGTTGGCCTCGCCCTTGGTCCACGCGTGGTCATATTAAAAGTCACATGGCTAGGGGCGCATGCGGTAACGCCACGTGCCTATCCCCTACTCCTCTATCGATGGTTCTGTGCATAGATATGGCCACATACCATGGGCATGGGAGGTGGTTCCATGTGCCCATCCCTAGCCCTCCCCTCCCGGTCGCATACAACATATATAACCAATCCTCTGCCCAATCGCTAACTCTATACACATCAAATATAATGCCTGGCCTATGGCTTGATGAGTGATACATGTGGCCTATTGGTTAGGCGATCGTTTCGTTGAAAAGAGGTTGTGCGATCAATTCTACTAGAGCTTGGTTGGTCTATTAAAAAAAATTGGCGCCAATATCAGGGCCACTCGGCGGCCTCTCGTAGGGCCACTTGACAGCCGCTCATAGGGCCACATGGTGCCCTCTCGTTGGCCCATGTGGCGGCTTATGATTGGACCACTTCACCAATCCGTATTACCAATTCGAGTGCCACATTCCCTCACATGATTGGTCCATTTGCCCTTGTTGACGGGAAAATTTGTCCGGCCAACAGTAGGGGATCTCCCCGGTAGAAAGTCCCAATCAGACCTTGAACCGTTTGGAGTAAGGATCCCGTCCGGGGTGTGGGTCCGGCTACCGCTTAAGACGCCTTCCCTTAGGTCTCAAAAGAACCTGATTGAACCAGCGGACATACACTTATTCACGTGATACAGAATACAGGATTGATGTATTAGACCCGAATCAAACACTATGCGTAGCGAGATTATGAATAAAGCATGTACACCGCAAGAGATGTCATTAGCAACACATCTTTTGGGGGTAATGCCTATAAGGTATTCTGACCACAAAAGGAATAGTCCTTTATGATGAGATATCCTTTTACTTCTGAAAGATGAAACGAAATGCTAACAAAATAGTTCATTAACATTCATTATTAGAACAGATGATAAAATAAACATCATTGATACAACACAGATAGCCGTGACGCATAAATGATGACATAAAGAGCGCAGCTTCATTAATCATAGGATGTTCTGAAACTGTACAAGGAATACACACAGTGTTCGCACAGCAAAACACATCATAACCATATGGTGTTTTAACAAGAATCTCATTCGGGAGGTATAAGCATTAGATCCTTCAATTCAGTTACGTAGTTCTTCATTTGGTGGAAAAGCCTTTACAATACCGGTCCCGTATATTTATAATGCCAAAATTTGTTCACAATTTCGACTATTCGCCTTCTTGACCTTTGGGTTACCTTAAGTACCCACTTTTCGATGCACTGAAGTGTGATGTGACCTCGCGACCCAGGTGCAGGGAGATGCCACCGCGACCTATCCCCGAAGCAGTGCGACTTGCGACCCGGGTTTACTTGTCGCTCGAGACTTGTCAGCCACGGACGCGAAATGCCAATGCCGGTGGATGTCGTCCGTTTGCCTCGAGGAAATCCCGCCATGCCCGGTATTTCTACCATGGGGGGGGACACCAGAGGTGTTCCTCCTTCTACCTATGCACATCCCAGTTGCGTACTAAGGTCTCCTTCAAGGGATCTGATTTGAAAAAGCTTACGCAAGCTTGGTATAACCGCGCCCGGAGCGTTGATGAATTGACTGAGATGCTCTTGAGACGCGGGGGGCTCTGGATCAGCTGCGGCCTGCTTGATAGGTTGCAAGAACGATTGAATGTCCTGGTTTACTTGTTCCCATGTTTTCTCCTCTTCTAATGCCCCAAGCGATGGGATGTGATGCAGCGTATGCATTGAGTCGATACCACTAATCAGGTGGTTGTACGAGGACATCACTTTGTCTCGTGTCTTTGCACAATTTGTCTCCAGATTGCATCGCCATGCGGAGTTGAACTTTTGCATCCTGCGTGTGGATCCAGTCCCTCTTAGGCAGATTTTCAGGTGCCTGAGGGTACTGTATTGTCCAACCCATCATCCTGTCCAAAGCCTGTGAAGCCTCTTTGAGCTGTTCTTGTCTTTGCCTGGTTTCCATTCGTGCTCTTGCCAGAGGAGCGACTGTTTGTTTGATGGTGAACATTTCACCATACACCTGCCTCATAGTCACCTCTAACACCTCACACTCCTTGAAAATGGCAAGCGAGACTTCATTTACGGGTAGAGCCTAGTTTCCAAGTTGCTGGACTTCTGCCTGCAATTCTGCTTTCTCTTGCTCTGCTATCTTCTCCCGTTGCTCAGCTGCGTGCAGTCTGTTTTGTAGAGATACTATTTCTCTACTCATTCGGGTTACATTCTCTTCTGTAGCCGCGGCGAAAGCAGTACCTGCTGACGCTATCATTACAGGATTAGTCCTAGTGTCAAGGACTATATCTTTGCCTGTTGCCACTGTAGATGCAGCAGAAGGGCTTTGCGCGAGAGACCTCCTCTTCTCTTGCCGGATTTTGAACGAGAACTGATCAAATGTGAGTCTGGTCAGGTCAAACACATCTTCTTCCTGTACATGGGGCGATCTGACATCAGAGAGTTTTGTACGGCCCAGAGGTGTATCGAGAGGAGTCACCTCAAGGTCGTCCAACATGTCATCCTCCCTTTCCTTTGTGTTCTTTTCTTCTTCTTCCTTCTGCCGGCGTTCAGCTTCTGCTGCTGCTTCTATTTCGTCTCTCTTCTTCTGTTCAGCTGCAGCAGCCTGTTCGGCTTTCTTTTGGCGTTCAGCCTCTGCTTTGTCCAGCTCTGCCTTAAGTGCCCGTTCTGCTGCGGCTTGTGCCTCCTTGTCCTCTTTTTCTTTCCTGGCCTCTTTGGCCAGCTTCTTCTTTTGTGTTGCTGTTGCACTCTTTTGGCGCGCCTCCTCATCTTCTTTTAGCTTTTTCTCCCTTTCTTGCTGGGCTTTTTCCTCTGCTTCCTTTTGTTTGATGGATGGAGTTGGCTCTATGTTGGTTCGAGATTTCTTGAGTACAGATGAAGAGGCACCTCCTAACTGACATCTTCTGTCCTCTAAGTTCTGATCATCTGAGTCTTCCCGGACCATGTCAATTCCCAGAGCAAGTTGTCTTTCAGCATTATACCAGTTTCTTCTCTCATCTTCCGCTGGGCGTTCAAGATGCTGATAAGTCCACTTGAGGTTGGCTCTCCGGCAGTGTTCAGGGACTATTTTCTCTGGGTCATATGTTCGGTGTTCAAGTTCCCCCAGCTGATAACTTCTCATTGCTTCTGCCTCTGCTATGACTTCCCTGAAGTCTTTAACTGTGAATGCACCAATGGTGAGGGGCAGAGTGGGCCACGGCTTATTTTTGCCCTTAGACAGGATGTTGGAGAATCCGTGTGACATCTGAAAGCACACCTCCTGAATAAGCATTTGTCCGTCACGAAGCGAGGCATAGCATGTGGCGCCTTGTAAGTTCCAAAGACTCGGATGAAGGTGTACCCAGGGAAAGGGAACCAGTGCGCCACTTTAACCAGAGTCTCCTTGGCCCGCCACGACATGCAAGGGGCGTCTTGGCCAAATAAATGTTTGTACAGTGCGGGAACAAATATTTGGGAGATCTGATCTATATCCTGTTTGTATTTGGACTCCCAAAATACCTTGAGTTGTAGATGAATTGCGCGCGTGTTCTCAGAGTCCCAGTTGTGCCCCCATCCATCAAAATCTACTCGGGCGCAAATCGCGTCTAGTAGGTACGAGGCCATGTAAAATTCAGCAGGCATTCCTTCATCCGGGGCCAATGCCGAGTTCAAGTTGGTCTGCATCGACGTCATCAGTATGCCGGCCCAGTTGAAACGGGTGCCATGTTTTGTCACATACTCCATGATAGCAGCCCAACTGCCGCTGAAGGTGGAACAATCTGGGCTCCCGTAAAGTCTGCAGAGCATGGCGGCAACCAATTTGTAAACCTTCCTTAGGCTCGCCACTGGGTATTCCTGGTTCTTTTTCACCTTGAACTTCTCGGGCTCCTCCCACCATTGTTTAATAGTATCAACTATCGGAACGGCGTGAGCAACAACCCATTCTGGAGAGAAATGCTCGTTTGGGCGAGGCAGTGAGTAATAAATGTGTGCATCCGAGCCTACTAGTGTAGCAAAAGCTCTGCCTTGGTGATCCCTAATCACAAACTTCTCGGGGTCTGTCTTTTGTATGATCCAATCTATGATTTCTGGACATGGGAATATGGCTGGATGCGCCCCTGCCAGATGTAGTTTGGACCTCTTTACCGCCAAGTACACTTCCCGGTCTGGGAGATCTTCTGGAAATTCTTCTTCCAGTGTGGCGAACTCATGATAGATCTGGTACCATCTCATGCTGTCGTCTTTTGAAAAAGTACATAGTGTATCTCGGTATATTGGGGGCGGGGACATCACCTCCAGCTCATCAATCTCTTCCACTATTTTCTTGTCCTTCCTCCGAGATAGCGGGGGCGCCATGTCACTAGAGTCTGAGAGCACAGGTATGCACTCTATGTCTTCTTGAGTTTCACCTATCAAATTCAGAAAGGAGTCCCACGATAAGAACGACATGGTGATAAAAACCAGTTACAATTTAGGAATCTAGTTGCGTTAATGCAAAACTGGACTGCTGAGTCGCTGGGTCGCGGATCGCACAAACAGAGCCCGGGCGCGACCTTGCGACCTTGCGACCTGGCGACCTGGGGTCGCTGGGTCGCTAGGTCGCTAGGTCGCAGATCTCCGGAAAATGGGAAAACGCGACCTAGCGACTAGGTCGCTGGGTCGCAGGGTCGCAAATCCCAAAAATGGAGAAAAATGTGACTCTGCGACCTCGCGACTAGGTCGCTGGGTCGCAGGTCGCAGACTGGCTTGCCGGGGTTTTTGCGCGCGCGGCCTTGAACTCTTTTGCCCCCCTTCTCTTGGGAATTTACAAGATTTCTGGGCCCAGGGGGAGCTGTGGCATGATTTCAAAGGCAAAGGGATGATGCCATGGGGTGAAACAACAAACAACGAGGTTTTGGGCAATTCATGCAACATATAATTTACAAAAACCTCAGAAGACATCAAAGCTCAACCAAAAGACAATTTAAAGGCTAAAGGGGAGATGGGTTTAGTAAGAAAAGCATTAAAACGGAAACAGCAGGAAGAAATGGCAACTTACCCGGAAAAAACGCGTCAGTTGAGCTGTCAGAGGCGTTTTTCTTACAAATCGCTGAATGTGAAAAATGCGACCTGCGACCTCCCTTTTATAGAAAGTCGCACGTGCGAGCAATTAATGCAGGTCGCTGGGTCGCAGATTTGTCAAATTTTGAGTTTTGCGACCCTGCGACCTTGCGACCTGGCGACCTGGTCGCTGGGTCGCAAGGTCGCTAAGTCGCGCTTTTCTGGAAAACGACACAATTGCGACCTGGCGACCTAGCGACCTGGGGTCGCTAGGTCGCAAGGTCGCATTTTCATCAGTTTCGGGGATATGCGACCTGGCAACCTGAGGTCGCGGGGTCGCTAGGTCGCTAGGTCACATTTTTCATGAATTGTTTACTTTTGCGACTTAGTGACTTAGCAATTTCTCTTTGTATCTAAGGGGCTCCGAAAATTTGAAATGGTGGTCAAAATTTTGGAGGGTGTTGTAGGGACTGCAACAAATGGCGATTCACTGGACGAACTCAGAGTCTCTGCTGATGGTTAGTCTTTGCGGGGGGAGGGAGGGGCTTATGCTAACTGCCCTCTTTTACTTCGTGGTTTCCACTTCCTAGCCTTCGGCATCTAGTTGGGTTGCTCAACCTGCTGGTCTGGTTGGGCGCCATTCAAACAGATTCTTTCTTCAGGTCTCCGGACTGGAAGGGTTGGAGAACTCCAGGCGGCCACAGGGTCTGGTACGATTATTTTGTCCTCATCGTGTTGCTCCGCTGCCAGCGAACCTCTCGGTCCCGGCGGAGTCACTGCCTAGGAATCGTGAACGTTGCTCCGCTGCCAGCGAGCCTGGTCAGTACCCCGACGGAGTTGTTACATCACCTCTCTGCGCAGGAAGCCTTTCTCAATCCTTTACCCTTATTTGTGTGCTATTGCACTTATTTTGAATGTGCCTGAGGCACTTATTTAGATGTGCTTATGGCACTTATTTGAAATGGCAATTTAGCCTGGGCGGATGAGGGATCCCGACTTATTTTGCTTGCAGAGAGGTTGTTCCTGGTCTAGTATGAGGACTTTGGTTTTTCCCAGATACCCTGTCATAGCATAGAGTACCTCTTTTCCCTTCTGGTCCGGTTACCATTTACACTGCATTTTCTTTTGTGGACACCCTCTCAGACTGGGGAGGTAAGCTTTCCTGCTTGATGACTCGAGCTCGGTACTGTGCTACCTTTAGGTGCGGAGAACAAGCAAGCTTTTGCCGCCTTTGAGTTTATCGGGAAAGGCTTTCCATCAGCGTAGAACCTGTTGCGGTATGCCAATATGCGTGGCTCTAACAAATCCTTCCTTAGGCTTTTATTTTATTTTATTTTATTTTTTATTTTTTATTTTTTTTATTTTTTTTATTTTTTTTTATTTTTTTATTTTTTTTATTTTTTATTTTTTTTTGAACAAAGAAGAGACAAGGAACTATGGTACAAAACAAGACAGCCCTCCAAGGGCTGCTAAGTGAAATAGTGTTTGAGGTCATGCCCGTTTACCGGGAGGACCTCGACTCGTCCATCAAGGGTTTGCAATCTGAATGTGTGTGATCCTATCTTTTCCTTAATTTGGAACGGGCCTGTCCAAAGTGCTTGGAACTTGACATGCTTCCCCTTTTCCTCATGGGCTTTATCCCACTTAAGGACCAGGTCTCCTACTTCAAAAATTTTGTTTCCCGCGGACTTTTTATCAAACCATTTTTTGATTCGGCTCTGATGGATGGCAAACTTTTCCCGGGTCTTTTGCCTTTCTTCCTCCAATTTCAGCAAGGTGTCGATTCGGTTCTGCAAGGTGGGACACGGGGTACCATGACATTCTTGGGACAGTTGGAGGGCCGGGAGAGACAGATGAGAAGGGAGGACAGCTTATTTTCCATACACGAGGAAAAATGGGGAGGTGCCTAAAGAGGATTTGGGAGTAATCCGGTCAGCCCACAGTGCGTTGTGAAGGGCATTGTGCCAGTTGCGCTGGTGGGATAGCAGAGTCTTCTTAATAATACGAATAAGGTTCTTGTTAGTGGACTCAGCTAATCCATTTCCCTGGGGGTAGTAATTTGCAGAATGTTTCAGAATAATTCCATTTTCCAGCGCAAAATCATATAACTTAAAAGATGAGAAATAAGTCGCATTATCAAAAACTAAAGAAGTCGGAACGCCAAACCCGGTCATGATGAAATGCGTGAGGAATTCTATTACCTCTTGATCGTTGATTCGGCGTAACGGTATTGCCTCAACCCACCTGGTGAAGTAATCAGTAGCCGTAAGGATATACCGATGTTGTTTAGAAGAGTGAGGTATGATTTCCCCAATTACATCCAAACCCCATTGTTGGAAAGGTTCCTCTACTGCTACTGAGAGTAGTGGTGCGGCTGGCCGTGCTTCTCGGTTGGCGAACTTCTGGCACTGAATGCATTTCCGAACATATGCATGCGCGTCTCTGAAAAGAGTAGGCCAATAATATCCTGCACGCATTATCTTATGGGCAGTGGTATCTCCAGAAAAATGACCTCCAGCTGGTCCGTCATGTAACTCAATTAAGATTTTCTGTGCTTCGTCAGTTTCCAAGCAGCGTAACAGGACCCCATCGTGGTGTTTCTTGAACAACTTACCTTGGATCAGTTGGTGAGATGCGGCTTTTAGTCTTATTGCGCGTTTCTGTCGGGCAGTAAGAGCAGGGTCCATTGTGCCTTGGGTCAGATATCTTGAAATGTCACAATACCAAGAAGGACTATTTTGCTGAGGCACATGGTCGCTCTGATACATGTCGATCTCTTGTTCCCAACATTCTTCTTCAATCTCACGAGCACTTGCAGCTTCTGCGGCCATTTGACATAAGCCTTGTCCTTTAACGGTATGTGCTGGTTTGAACTCTAAATCGTATTCTTGTAAACATGCCATCCAGTTGCCCCGCCTTTCGCCTAGTTCTTGCTGTATGAAGAGTGAGCGGACTGCTGGGTGCGGCACAAAAACCGTGACGTGATTTTTCAAGATGTAGGGCCTAAAATGTTTTACGGCCTTGTAAACCACATAGGCTTTCTTGTCAATTTCCGGATAGTTTAATTCAGCTCCCTGTAGACCGGTGCTCATAAAAGAAATGGGTCGTTCATCGTTGTTATTATCTTTCTGCGTGAGGACAGCCGCAAGCGAGGAGTCTGAAGCGAAAGTGTATAGGATGAAACCTTTATCAAAATCTGGACTTTGGAGGGAAGGAGTTTCAGCTATAGCCCTTTTGATTTTATCGAAGGCCTCTTTCTCTGGGGGATTCCATTGGAATACAACATTCTTTTTAATCATTCCCTGCAGTGGTCTGACTATCTGCGCGAAATCTGAAATGAATTTACGGACAAAATTAATCTTCCCCAGGAAGGATTGCATCGCTTTCTTGTTGTTTGGGGGCAGAATCTGATCGATGGCTTTAGCCCATTCCGGATCAACCACAATGCCCTGTTTAGTGATAATGTGGCCTAGCAAGTTTCCCTCTGCCACAGCAAAAACGCTCTTTTTAGGATTGAGCGATATTCCGTACCTCCTGCACCTCTCGAAGATTTGCTTGAGGTGGCGTAAATGATCGCCCCTGCGTTTTGAAAATACGATAACATCGTCCAAATAAACCACCACGCTCTGCCCTATTAAACCGCGGAAGGCTATGTCCATGGCTCGTTGGAAGGTTGCCCCTGCATTGATCAAGCCAAAGGGCATGCGTCTGAAAGCGAAGGTTCCCCATTTTGTCCGGAATGTGGTCTTCAGTCTGTCTGGTTCAGCTACCAGCACTTGGTTATAGCCGGAGAAGCCGTCCAATAGGGAGAACATTTCAGATCCAGACACAGCTTGTAATATCTGTTCCATGGGGGGCACCGGGTAGTTGTCTTTGTTTGAGGACCGATTCAGGTTGCGGAAATCTACACACAAGCGGATCTCACCAGACTTCTTTCGCACAGGTACCAGATTCGACACCCACGTGGAGTGACGAACTTTGAAAATAATGCGCGCATCCAAAAGCTTCTTAAGTTCTTTTAGAATCATTGGCTCCAAAGCTGGATGCACTTTTCTGAGTTTCTGTTGGAAGGGTTTAACGCCTTCCCTCATGGGTATTACATGTTGAATGATACGAGTGTCGTATGTACGTAGATCTTCATATGTCCAAGCAAATACGTCACGATACTTCCGGAATAACCGGGAGAAGGCCAGTGCCTCTTCATCACTGCAGTCTTTGCCAAGGTTAACGAACTTAGGGTTCTCATTTGATCCCAAGTTTACTTGCCGATGTGCTAATATGGAACTTTGCACTTTGGTGTTCGGAGGCCTGCGGAATCGGTTTTGCAGATCAAACATCTTTTCTAGTGATACCACCCCCTTGGGCATAATGTTCTCTTTGTGTTCATCATTCTTTTTCTGTAACGCATGCTCATGTTCTTCCTCATCTATCGCCACGTCTTTGAATACTTCAGTATTGCACATAAAGTCCAAAATCTGTTGATCATCGTTAAAAACGCGTAAATTAGAAATATTGTCTGGCACAGAGGGCCTATATACAATTTCAATAGAAAAACCGTCCCTCAAAGGGGTGAATCTAGCAGCAGCATTGGCCAGAGTATCTGCTACTGCATTGTGCATCCTAAGGACAGATTTAATTCCAAATGCATCAAAACCAGAAATCAATCGCCATACCTCTTGTTGATATGCCTTTAAATGCGGAGATAAACAGTGAATAGTGTTGCGTACCTGGCGGGTGATAATCTCGGAATCTCCAATGACCTGTAAACATTTTACCTTCAAGTCCAATGCCTTTTTAAGTCCGAGGATTAATGCCTCGTACTCAGCAGAGTTGTTGGTGCACTGGAACTCTAGCCGGCATGAGATTAAGTATTTATTCTTGTGCGGGTCAAGCAATATGCAACCAGCACCAGCTCCGTCATGAGTCTTGGAACCATCATAATACAAGGTCCATAGGTCACCTTCTGGCTCCTTCAGGGCACTAGGTTGTGGAGGGGTCCCTGCTGGTGGTAAGTCAGGAATCACTTGCTCTTCAGTGACAAAGGCTACTTCAGATTGAACCTCGGGGCCTGTAGGAGACTGGGGGGGTTGGTAGCATCCAAATATTGACTCCAGAAAGCACATGCCGAGCTCTTCTTGTGCAAAGCTGATGGGTTCATTAACGGCGTCCAGATCAGTGACGGTGTGTTTCATATAAGGTTCACTTTCTACCCTGATTTGATTATTCCGCCCCTTGTAAGGAAGCCACAAGTGGGACCAATCGGTGGCGAAGTAGCCTTGTAATTTGCTGGACCAATCTCTACTGAGCAATAGGCCGTATGCTTCCGGAATATCGACAACCACAATGTCGATGCACTGATGGACCCTAGAGTCTGATGACAAGCAGATGATGACATTGTTCAATTCTCCTATGGAGGGTACTTGTGATCTGTCGAGTTGTATGATTTTTGCATCAGTCTTCTCCAGGCGAATGTTAAGTTTCTTACAGACAGATAAAGGCATGACGCTTGTAGAGGCACCGGAGTCGACTAGACAGTTGTGGACATTGAAATTAAAAATCTCGAAGGACAAAAGGAAAGGAGGTGTGGATCCTCTAGAGTTTGTATTGATGGCGTTTACTATGGATTGTACATCTGGTCCGGCTTGCGCAGACGTGTTGCTCACAGTCTTCGTAGCTGAAGTATTTGCGAAAGCCTTAAGGATGAGCTCCTTTTGATTAGTAATGCGGGCCAGCTCATAGAGAGAAATGTTTGCTCTTGCTTTCTTCATATCTTCAACAATGTTATAGATGGGTTCTGGTTGAGGGCTAGGCTCGGCGGAAGTCTTAGAGGATTCTGTCGGAAGTTTTCTCTTTTGACTCACTCGGGTAGTGTTGTTGGGGAGTTTCTCCGTGGCAGATTGTTTTCCGTTTCCCGGGGGCAGGATTTTCCTTAGAAAAGCCCTTTTCTTGTCTTCATAGGACTTCTCGGGAACAGGTCCTTTGCTTCTGAGGCTATAATTCCGCACGGGCTGATCTTTGGAGCATCTGCCATGTAGATATCAATGGGGGTAAGGTTCTCTCCACCTCGGATTATGTCAAAAGCAAGGATAGAAGATCCTGGTTCTTCGTTAGAGGGTGGATCCTCATCTTGATCTGAAACATCATCCTCCGTGACATCTCCTGGAGTTTGGTCATCTAAAAGTTGATTAACTACTGCTGTCATGCTGCCAATCCATTGAGGGCATGTTTTTTCAAAGTGGGCAGCTTGGTGGAACGAGCAGAACTTGTCTTTCCCGATCTCCTCCACATTGAGGGCAGCATTTGTGTTTGACGGAGGTCTGTTGCTGGGATTACTTTTTCTGAAGAAAGGCTTGGGTGGTTTAGTGCTAGTTGTGGCTTCCGTGCCTTTTCTTCTTAGGTCAGTGACTTCGTTTGTTAAATGCTTAAGCGTTTTTGCCATGCTTTCAAAATCAAAAGCATCTCTATCCCTATCCGTGGTTTTAGGAACGGAGGACTGACCTCTTTTTGGGTTAGGCTTATGGTCATCTCTTCCTTCATGATCGATGGCTCCTATCGAAAGCATATCTTTTTCCACGGCGAGAGCAGCCTCATAATTAGCCGTAAGGGTAGCGCGGGCTTCGCGTTTGACGAAAACGGCAATGTCTCTAGGTAGGGCTTTGGTATAGTAGTCAATAGTGATTGAGTCATCCAATGCTAGGTTCGGAGGAAATTTATGTAGTATAGTGGCGAAGCGTTGGTTGAAGTCCTTCACTTTTTCCTTTTTATGACACTTGATGGTGCTCAATTCAGTGAGAAGCATGGAAGGAGTTTTATCTTCTGAAAACTTATGCAGGAACGCGCGACGGAATTGTTCCCATGAAGTGATAGAGGCACTGGGGAGGGAGCGGTACCATGTGGCTGCCTTGTTTTCGAGGGTATGGGGAAACAGTCGACATGCGACATCATCGGACTGGACTCTCATGATTTGCAGAGACAAATAGAAACTGCTGATATGATCTTCAGCCAGCGTGCCTTTTTCAGGGTCGAACTTGGGTAGATGTTTCTCCGGATGCCTAGGCAAATCTTGGAGTGGGCCCAGAAGATTTAAGGGGGATTGAGCCATCCAAGCTAGGGGTTGCACTCTCCTAGCCCGTTGGTGTTGTCTAAACTCATGTTCAGATTCGTCTCCCGAACCTGAGACCGATGCTTCTGACTCATGACGGGAATTTTCGTCTTGGTGTCTCCCACGGTGCAGAAAATCTCTAAGATATCCCAAGTTGTGTACAGGTGGCCTTATTGGGTTTGGTTGACGATTGCGAGCTTGATTTCCTTGACCTCGGCCTCTATCCCTTTTGCCTCCGGCCCCTCGACCTCTATTCCTTTCTCCTTCATTTCTACGAGCCCTATTCCCCCTGTCTACATTTCCTCGGCCTCTGCCACCCTCACCATCCCCGGGTGGGGGGTGTGCCTGGTTGTTGTTTTGTCGAGTCTGGTTAGGCTGGGAGTCGGGGAAAGGCTCGGTGTCAGCAAACTCTTCACCCTCTTGGAGAATAGGATCATTTTCTTCAACAGCATTTGCGAGGTCTTCCAACATGAGATTTACGAGCTCGGGTATAGTACTTGCAATGGCACCGTTACGGGTGATGTTCTCGGGCGGGGTCCTAGTATGGGCAAGGTATTCCATGATTGGAGTGAACCGTAACTGGTTGACAAGATCTCGAGCAGTTGGGCGTAAGGCTCTCAGCTGCTCCCTAGTGATTTCATAATATCGAAGCTCCCTCCCTGGAATATCTTCTGGAAGAGGAGGGTTAGTTTCATTGTTTATGACCTCCCCTTGGGGAGTTTGTGATGGGATGTTCGTTGTGTGCTGGGAGGCTGCCATTCGGCCCTCCTTCTAGCGCCAATTCTGTTGACGGGAAAAATTGTCCGGCCAACAGCAGGGGATCTCCCCGGTAAAAAGTCCCAATTAGACCTTAAACCGTTTGGAGTAGGGATCCCGTCCGGGGTGTGGGTCCGGCTACCACTTAAGATGACTTCCCTTTGGTCTCAAAAGAACCTGTTAGGACCTGCTAACATACACTTATTCACATGACATAGAATACAAGATTAATGTGTTAAACGTGAATCAAAACACTATGCGTAGCAATATTATAGATCAAGCACGTACACCTCAAGAGATGTCATTAGCAACACATCTTTTGTGGGGTAATGCTAGTACGGTAGTCTGATCACAAAAGAAATAGTTCTTTATGATAAGATACCTCTTCACTTCCTGAAAGATGAAACGAAATGCTAATAAGATAGTTCATTAACATTCATTAATAGAACAGATAATAAAATGAACATCATTGATACAACACGGATAGCCATGACGCATAAACGATGATATAAAAAGTGCAGCTTCATTAATCATAGGATATTCTGAAACTGTACAAGGAATACGCAAAGTGTTCATACAGCAAAACACATCATAACCATAGGGTATTTTAACAAGACTCTATATTCATATGCCCAAATGTAGGATCTTTCAATACAAATGCATGTAGCTCTTGAGTTTTCCCAAAAAGAAAAAGCCCCTTTACAATGTCCCGTAGGAGTATTTATAATGCCAAAATTTGTCCGTTGGGTTTCCTTGACTGTTCGCCTTCTTGACCTTTGGGTTACCTTGCGACCCACTCCTTCTGCGACCTGCGACCTAGGTAGGAGATGTGACCTGCGACCTATCCTGTTGGTGCGACTTGCGACCTGGTTCTACTTGCTGCTCAGGACTTGCTGCTGCCGGGACGCGAAATGTTAATGTCAGGGATGTCAACCTGTTGCTCTCTGAGGAAATCCTACCATGCCTAGTGTTCTGCCGCTATGGGGGACACCAGAGGTACCTCCTCCTTCAACCTATGCACACATTCCAGAGCGTTTGGTACTAAGGTCTCCCTTTTCTGTCCGATCTGATTTGAGAGCGACGCAAGCTTGGTATAAATCCGCGCTGGAGCGGCGATGAATTGACTAAGGTGCTCTTGAGATGCGGAGGGCTCTGGATTAGCTGCGGCCTGCTTGATGGGTTGCAAGAATGATTGAATGTCCTGGTTTACTTGTTCCCAGGTTTTCTCCTCTTCTAATGCCCCAAGCGATGGGATGTGATGCAGCGTATGCATGGAGTCGATACCACTAATCAGGTGGTTATACGAGGAGATCACTTTGTCCAGGTCTTTAGACAACTTGTCTCCAGATTGCATCACCATGCGGAGTTGAACTTTTGCGTCCTGCGTCTGGATCCAGTCCCTCTTAGGCAAATTTTCAGGTGCCTGAGGGTACTGCATTGTCCAACCCATCATCTTGTCCAAAGCCTGTGAAGCCTCTTTGAGTTGATCTTGTCTTTTCCTGGTTTCCATTCGTGCTCTTGCCAGAGGAGCGACTGTTTGTTTGATGGTGAACATTTCACCATATACCTATCTCATCGTTACTTCCAACACCTCACACTCCTTGAAAATGGCAAGAGAGACTTCATTTGCTGGTAGAGCTTGGTTTCGAAGTTGCTGGACTTCGGCTTGCAATTCTGCTTTCTCCTGATCTGCTATCTTTTCGCGTTGTTCAGCTGCGTGCAATCTGTTTTGTAGAGATACTATTTCTCTACTCATCCGGGTTACATTCTCTTCCGTAGCCGCAGCGAAGGCAGTACCTGCTGATGCTATCATTACCGGATTAGTCCTGGTATCCAAAACTATATCCTTGCCTGTTGACACTGCGGATGATGCAGAGGAACTTTGTGCCAACGACCTCCTCTTCTCTTGACGGATTTTGAACGAAAACTGATCAAATGTGAGTCTGGTCAGGTCGAACACATCTTCTTCCTGTCTCTGGGGTGATCTAACATCAGAGAGTTTTGTACGGTCCAGAGGTATGTCGAGAGGAGTTACCTCAAGATCGTCCAGCATGTCATCCTCCCTTTCCTCTGTGTTCTTCTCTTCTTCTTCCTTCCTCCGCCGTTCAGCTTCTGCTCCTGCTTCTATTTCGGCTCTCTTCTTCTGTTCAGCTGCAGCAGCCTGTTCGGCTTTCTTTTGGCGTTCAGCCTCTGCCTTGTCCAGCTCTGCCTTAAGTGCCCGTTCTGCTGCGGCTTGTGCCTCCTTGTCCTCTTTTTCTTTCCTGGCCTCTTTGGTCAGCTTCTTCTTTTGTGTTGCTGTTGCACTCTTTTGGCGCGCCTCCTCATCTTCTTTTAGCTTTTTCTCCCTTTCTTGTTGGGCTTCTTCCTCTGCTTCCTTTTGTTTGATGGATGGAGTTGGCCCTGTGTTGGTTCGAGATTTCTTGAGTATAGATGAAGAGGCACCTCCTAACTGACGTCTTCTATCCTCTAAGTTCTGATCATCTGGGTCTTCCTGGACCTCGTCAGTTCCCAGAGCAAGTTGTCTTTCAGCATTATACCAGTTTCTTCTCTCATCTTCCGCTGGGCGTTCAAGATGCTGATAGGTCCACTTGAGGTTGGCTCTCCGGCAGTGTTCAGGGACTATTTTCTCTGGGTCATATGTTCGGTGTTCAAGTGCCCCCAGCTGATAACTTCTCATTGCTTCTGCCTCTGCTATGAATTCCCTGAAGTCTTTAACTGTGAATGCACCAATGGTGAGGGGCAGAGTGGGCCACGGCTTCTTTTTGCCCTTAGACAGGATGTTGGAGAATCCGTGTGACATTTGAAAGCACACCTCCTGAATAAGCATTTTGTCTGTCACGAAGCGAGGCATAGCATGTGGTGCCTTGTAAGTTCCAAAGACTCGGATGAAGGTGTACCCAGGGAAAGGGAACCAGTGCGCCACTTTAACCAGAGTCGCCTTGGCCCGCCACGACATGCAAGGGGCGTCTTGGCCAAATAAATGTCTGTACAGTGCGGGAACAAATATTTTGAAGATCTGATCTATATCCTGTTTGTATTTGGACTCCCAAAATACCTTGAGTTGTAGATGAATTGCGCGCGTGTTCTCGGAGTCCCAGTTGTGCCCCCATCCATCAAAATCTACCCGGGCGCAAACCGCGTCTAGTAGGTACGAGGCCATGTAAAATTCAGCAGGCATTCCTTCTTCCGGGGCCAATGCCGAGTTCAAGTTGGTTTGCATCGACGTCATCAGTATGCCGGCCCAGTTGAAACGGGTGCCATGTTTTGTCACATACTCCATGATAGTAGCCCAACTGCCGCTGAAGGTGGAACAATCTGGGCGCCCGTAAAGTCTGCAGAGCATGGCGGCAACCAATTTGTAAACCTTCCTTAGGCTCGCCACTGGGTATTCCTGGTTCTTTTTCACCTTGAACTTCTCGGGCTCCTCCCACCATTGTTTAATAGTATCGACTATCGGAACGGCGTGAGCAACAACCCATTCTGGAGAGAAATGCTCGTTTGGGCGAGGCAGTGAGTAATAAATGTGTGCATCCGAGCCTACCAGTGTAGCAAAAGCTCTGCCTTGGTGATCCCTAATCACAAACTTCTCGGGGTCTGTCTTTTGTATGATCCAATCTATGATTTCGGGACATGGGAATATGGCTGGATGCGCCCCTGCCAGATGTAGTTTGGACCTCTTTACTGCCATGTACACTTCCCGGTCTGGGAGATTTTCCGGAAATTCTTCTTCCAGTTTGGCGAACTCCTGATAAATCTGGTACCATCTCATGCTGTCGTCTTTTGAAAAAGTACATAGTGTATCTCGGTATATTGGGGGTGGGGACACCACCTCCAGCTCGTCAATTTCTTCCACTATTTTCTTGTCCTTTCTCCGAGATAGCGGGGGCGCCATGTCACTAGAATCTGAGAGCACAGGTATGCACTCTATGTCTTCTTGAGTTTCACCTGTCAAATTCAGAAAGGAGTCCCACGATAAGAACGACATGGTGATAAACAACCAGTTACAATTTAGTGATGAAATCTAGCTGCGTTAATGCAAAACTGGACTGCTGAGTCGCTGGGTCGCGGATTGCACAAATAGGGCCCGGGCGCGACCTTGCGACCTTGCGACCTGGCGACCTGGGGTCGCTGGGTCGCTAGGTCGCTAGGTCGCAGATCTCTGAAAAATGGGAAAACGCGACCTAGCGACCTGGCGACTAGGTCGCTGGGTCGCAAGGTCGCAAATCCCGAAAAATGGAGAAAATGCGACTCTGCGACCTCGCGACTAGGTCGCTGGGTCGCAGGTCGCAGACCGGCTTGCCGGGGGTTTTGCGCGCGCGGCCTTGAACTCTTTTGCCCCCTTTCTCTTGGGAATTTACAAGATTTCTGGGCCCAGGGAGAGCTGTGGCATGATTTCAAAGGCAAAGGGAGGATGCCATGGGGTGAAACAACAAACAGAGAGGTTTTGGGCAATTCGTGCAACATATAATTTACAAAAACCCTCAGAAAACATCAAAGCTCGACCAAAAGACAATTTAAAGGCTAAAGGGGAGATGGGTTTAGTAAGAAAATCATGAAAACGGAAACAGCAGGAAGAAATGGAAACTTACCCGGGAAAAACTCGTCAGTTGAGCTGTCAGAGGCATTTTCCTTACAAATCGCTGAATGTGAAAAATGCGACCTGCGACCTCCCTTTTATAGAAAGTCGCACGTGCGGGTAATTAATGCAGGTCGCTGGGTCGCAGATTTGTCAAATTTGGAGTTTTGCGACCTGGCGACCTTGCGACCTGGCGACCTGGGGTCGCTGGGTCGCAAGGTCGCTAAGTCGCGATTTTCTGAAAATGACAAAATTGCGACCTGGCGACCTGGCGACCTGGCGACCCGAGGTCGCTAGGTCGCAAGGTCGCATTTTCATCAGTTTAGGGGATCTGCGACCTGGCGACCTGGCGACCTGAGGTCGCGGGGTCGCTAGGTCGCTAGGTCGCAGTTTTCATGAATTTTTTACTTTTGCGACTTAGTGACTTAGCAATTTCTCTTTGTTTCTAAGGGGCTCCGAAAATTTGAAATGGTGATCAAAATTTTGGAGGGTGTTGTAGAGACTGCAACAGTTCCCATAACTATTTGGTACACGCCTTTGCTCCTAAGATGAAGCAAAATCATTGGCTTCCATTCATGGTAATTGTATGGAGTCAGAATAGTGGAAGTTGGGAATTCCATTCCTTCACTTTATGTTTGTAGCAATAATTGCGGAAATTCTCCAATATTTTGATCTGCAAATCAAATCTTCGAACAATTTCCAATTCTATGGTCTTCTAACCTACAAAAAAGTTATCCATGCAACTTCTCCAAACCCTTGTATCTCTGATACCATGTAAAATTATTATTCATGCACTTTCTACAAACGCTTGTAGCTCTGATACCATGTAAAATTATTAGAGCGCAAATATGGATCTAGTTGAAGAATAATTGCACAAACTTTCCAAGTTCAAAAAAAGAAAAACAATTATAATTGAGAATGAAATTGATACGTCAATATCAGGTTGAGAATCAATATATAAAGCAATTAATTTCAGCTTATTTGCACATGCAATAACTATGGATAGTTAAAGCTAACTGAAGCTAAGTCTGCTTTATGTTATGCTAATGTGCACATGCACCATATGCAAGCACTAGAGTTAACTAACTAAGCCAAGTGCACATCGCATGTAAGCACTCGAGTTAACTAGCTAAAAAAAAGTGCACATCACACGCAATATCTAGAGCTGTACTAAAGATAATTAAGGCTAACAATGTGCATGTACAACACTCAAGTTAACTAGCTAAATATAAGTGCATATTGCATGCAATCTGTAGAGTTTAACTAAAGCTAATCTAGGTGCATGTACACCAACACCCCCCTTAAGCATAACTTAGGTGACTGTGATACAAAATGAATGAGTCCCAACAACATGGCCATTTTAGGTACCCATATACAATGCATGAAAAGAGGAAAGAGGGAAAACCAAGTGGGAAGAAAACCCCCCCCCTCAAAATATAATTGAAAAGTAGAGAAAAGACAATTGCTAGGTAGTCGTGTCCTTCACCTTGAGACGATCTCGCAGGAATAAAAACTTCTGCTCAGTAAAAGTATTGATGAATATATCAACAGTCTTCTCGCAACTAGAACAATACTGAAGATCGATGGTCCCATCATGGATCTGGTGGAATAAGCTCCATTTTTGGAAGTAGAGGTATCAACTCCCATGTTTGGATCAAGGATTGAATTTCCTTATAGATGGTTGCATTCCAATATGGATTCCTTGAAACTTTGTCATGGTTTTGACGATCAGATTCATGTACCCTATATGCATGCATGTGAATGGTTGTCTCTAGGGATGCATGCATGTGCATGTGTGGCTCTATAGATGCCTTTTTGGATGCATGCATGAACATACATGGTTTTATAAATTCCTCCTTATATGTATGCATGGGCATTCTTGGCTTTACGAATGAGAGTGCATGTAGGGCATCATTAAATTGAAACCTCGTTAGATCTGCATCATCAACATCATCAATAGTAGAGGAATCAAATTCCTCTACTGTGATTATGAAAGTAGTGTCTTCATCACTAGAAGATGAAGATATTTCCTCATGTGCAATGTCTTCATTATTTCCATTCTTTCACTTTGTGCTTGTAGCAATAATTGCGGAAATTCTCCAATATTTTGATCTGCAAATCAAATCTTCGAACAATTTCCAATTCTATGCTCTTCAAACCTACAAAAAAGTTGTTCGTGCAACTTCTCTAAACCCTTGTAGCTCTGATACCATGTAAAATTATTATCCATGCACTTTCTACAAACCCTTGTAGCTCTGATACCATGTAAAATGATTATATCACAAATATGGATCTAGTTGAAGAATAATTGCACAAACTTTCCAAGTTGAAAAAAGAAAAACAATTAGAATTGAGAATGAAATTGATACGTCAATATTATGTTGAGAATCAATATATAAAGCAATTAAGTTAAGCTTAGTTGTACATGCAATAACTATGGATAGTTAAAGCTAATTGAAGCTAAGTGTGCTTTATGTTATGCTAATGTGCACATGCACCATATGCAAGCACTAGAGTTAACTAACTAAGCCATGTGGACATCACATGTAAGCACTCGAGTTAACTAGCTAAAAACAAGTGCACATCGCATGCAATATCTAGAGTTTTACTAAAGCTAATTAAGGCTAACTATGTGCATGTACAACACTCGACTTAATGAGATAAAGACAAGTGCATATTGCATGCAATCTGTAGAGTTTAACTAAATCTAATCTAGGTGCATTTACACCAACACAGCCATCCCCTATTTGCAGAGCTGCTGGAGGCTTCTGTAAAGGAATTCAGATACGACAAAAAAGGAGCTCTCAGGATTCCATGTGAAGCCTTGTTGTTTTAGAGGATTCTTAATCTTAGGATTCCCTATGATGTCTTGTTTTCTGAGAGGATTCTTAATCTCATTATCAATCTGTCATCAATGATTTTGATAAGGTTCTAGTCATGTACAATCACCAATACTGAATGAACAAGTCAAACTAGCTTCATAACGGTTAGTTGGAGTCTCCTCTTATTTATTTAAATTAGTTCCTAGATCAGATTTTTCATATTGTCTTGATGATGAACCACACTAACTAGTTCAAAACAGATCAGACAAAATTTGAATAGATATAATTATCACCGAATTTTTTTATATAAATTATCAATTTTATTAAGAAAATTATTTTTAAATTTGAAATTTATATATTTCAACATTAATATCTTAAATAATTTTTATCATATATAAAATATAACTTAGAAGCATTCATCAATTTTAAAATTGGTATTATAATCCATTATATTTCATTGAATTTAAAAGTATAAAATTATTAGTTTTATCACAACTAAAATAACAAAAATAAACTTGCTTAAATTAATTAAAATTATGGTAAATAAGATTCGGATAATAATTTTTATAAATAATTTTTATTATAAATTTTTAAATTTCCAATCAATTTTATAACTATGGTCTTAATAATTTTCATATAAATAAGGTTGCGTTAATAGCTTTTATAAATAATTTTTATTATAAATTTTTGAATTTTAATCAATTTTATAATTATGGTCTTAATAATTTTCATTTATAACTATGGTCTTAATACTTTTCATATAAATTTATTGAGTTGTATTTTTACATATTCATGAGATATGTAAAATTTGTTTCATGTCAATTATAAATAAAATATTTCAATGTGTTTTTTCAGTAAAACTTATTTTATGTTTATATATAAAGAGTAATTGAGATTTAAAAAAATATTGCAATATGAATTTTTACATTTTAAGATCAAAGATATATATAATTTCTTAAAATTTATGTATATATATATATATATATATATATATATTCCACCTTGAATAGTGACATGCATCAAGCCTAAGTTTCCTCTTTTGTTCTTCTGTGGTGTCTTTTTGACACACAATGTCAACAAATCCCTCTCAAACATTAGCATTGCCAACACTTACAAGCAAGTTAGATCTCACTCGAGGTGTATGGATGGGTTTGTAAGGAACTTGAAGGTAATGCAAGGGAAATGGGGAATTAGAGACAAATATGTTTCAAAAAAACCCACCCGAAACTATTCATCAAACGTAAGTACATTGAACCACATTACAACATAAACAAAACATTCCTAGGAATCTATGGCATGCATCGATTTATTCAAATACATTGGTTAACTAGAGAAGTAAGCGTTCTATGGGAATTAATTCTCTAAGTGCAAGAATAAATTTGACACAAAACAGAGGAAACATGGTTCATTCATACACAAACATTGTCATTAACACTCTATTCCAACCAACATATCAATTTGTGATAGTTTCCTAAAACTCTCTGCCAAAGATTTATTATTTATGAATGAATGAAAACTGCAATATAACATAGCAATGAGAAACTAACCAAAAACCTCCTGAGATTTTATATTAATTGGAAACACAAAGAACACAAAATAAAGAGGAGTCTCATACACCCAAAATGGGGAGAAATTGAGCCATTATTTTCCATATTATGCTATTCATCCAACACATTTACAATTAACATGATACATATCCAAGAAATAGATAAAGAGTGAAGAATTAATAGAAAAAACATTAATCCAAACACATTATATAAATATGCCTCATTGAGCCAATGATACCATAATAACAGTAGGATGATAGAACAACAATAGATCATTCTAATAGGACAATATTCAAACTGAACTATCTGCAATCAACAACAACTCTTCTACAATTGATTACTTAATCATATCGAGTTGAATCACCAATATTTCCCATAACTAACCAAAATGCCAACTATCAACACGTCAATCTTTCCATTATATGGCACTCTTTGTGGCATTTGTCGCACATTTGTGTGGTATTTTGGACATATGTTTGACATTTTGTGCACAATATCTACCATCCTATAGATTGTTTCTCCATACCTGGGAAAATTTTCAATTTTTTTCTCTTCTTCTACCTTCACCCAAACATGCCCCTAACACTATTCGTGGCTCACCCCTAAGCCACTCTGACCTGGTTGTTTACTAAAGGAAGGAAGGACCTCTATAGTTTTTTCGAAAAAAAAATCAAACATTTATTTGGTCGTATGCACAATTTCCTTGGTGTGTTCTGTCTTGTACTGCAACAAGATCACATGCGAGTTGCATGGCTTTGTCTTCTAGTTGAACCACCTTCTAAGCAAGTTATTTCTTCTATGTTATTTATTGGTTTATTTTTCTACCCAACCTCACACTTCTACAAATTCATTCTTGTGTTCTATTACTAGAAGATATTTCTTCATCTAGGTCTATCATCCTTTTTACCTTCCTCTTCTTTCTTATGCCATTTTTTTGACCTTGCAGTGGTCTCTTCTTGCATCCTAGAATAGTTTCCTCTTCTTTAGGGTCCCACTATGATGTGTTGGAATCCTCTTCCTTACCTTCCAGTGGGGGTATTTATAAGTGTTCCTCTTGTTGTGGGGCAATATTCCCTCCTTGCTGGGAATCACAAAATTCATCCTTTCTGCCACTGACAATTTTTTGTTCCTATGTTTGTTTTTTAGTGGATGGTATGTGCCACTCCGACTAGATAGTTATTCACCATCTACGACATCATCATCTCATTGAGCTTGTACTGACATTGCATCCATTGCTTGTTGGGGTTGGTATGGGCCTAAATATACATAAAATGGGGTGTGTCATGGAAGTGTGCCATAACTTTTAAACCTCGAAAACTTGGGTAGGGATATGGGGTACCTATTTGATTACATCGTTGATAGCCTCCTTCTGGATTTAGAATATGACATTGTTGTCTTGTTGTCAATTTTTGTCGAAGATGTACCAGATAGGTCCAAATATTGGCATGATGAAATTAGGCTTTGCTAGTGGTGGAAACTGGGTATCCTTTAGAATCTACCGTTTTGTGAGGGCTTTTGGGATCAGGAGCCATGAATAACGAAAGTTGATGTTCTTGGGCCTCAATATCATCTTGCACAAATTGATGAAACAAGAAAGTGGCCCACTTCATCTGCACACCTTTGAAACACTTCACAGTGGTCTCGACTGCACCTATAAGGCATTGATACTTTTACACGCCATAAGTTTCATGGAAAACCTCACGCATCCTCATCTATGGTGGAGATGCCCACTTCATCGTATCCATGAATCATTGATATTTTTTGTGTGATTTCTATTTCTACCTCATTCTCGTTCGTTTTGTCAAAAAGGAACTCTATACCCCTGCCATTAGTGGGTATCCCTATAATCCAAGCAATTAGATGGGTGTCGATCTAACATAGCTCATTGAGCCATAGGAAACTACCATGCAGACATCTCAATAGTATTTTGACACAAATTTCAACCTTTGAAATCCTTCCAAAGTGTGGGATATTCTGGAGAATCAATATGCCAACCTTCTCAACGACCACAACCCATTGTTGATCCACAACAATCACTAGTTAGCTTGGTTTCTCGATCATCTCGAGATACTTATATTTAGAAAAATTAGGGAATTTCTTTGGATCTTATACACTATGGTCATTGTACTTTAATTTTTTGACCATCCCTAACATATCTCATTCTTGTATAACCCCCTCTATAATTGGTGTTGTTAGGAGCCTGCAACACGAGTGCCCTTTAAGTGCTCACCTTCTTGGGTACCAATAATCAATCCATAATATGGATACCTGGTAGCTAGAATTATCTCTTTAACATATACAACACTTTGGTCTATGTATTAGCTACTCTAATTGCTTTGTGCTCCTACTTTGGCTCTATAATGGTAAATACAAGATAATGAAAATTGAACTAGATGAAATAAGAACTAATTGATAGCTTTGCAATGTAGCAGTTGTATGAATTGAAGAAAAACAGGTTTTGTTTTACTGTTGGAATCTAAATTTGGTGGTGTTTGTTGCATTCTATATACAAATAGTGGATAGGGTTTTGTTTGTTGTACTATGTTGATATATTAACTTATTATTTGATTTGTTATATATCAAATCAATGTCATGTGTGGTCTTCGAAATTGATTTGTAAGTTCTAGGTCCAATTGATAGCATTGGTGATCAAGAATAGAATAGAGTAATACTCTGTCTCTTGATTGGTTTGATATGAATGACAATATATTCTAAACATATGATTTGTAGACCTCATATTTAATATTTGTATTTTGATAAATTGATTCCTTTCATTTTAATCAAATCTAGCATAACAATTGACATTTTATTTAACAAGTACATAGATTGGGTATATAAAGAGTTTCATTTGGTTTATAATATAGGTCTAATATATAGTGTTCAAGCTTTGCATATAGACCATAGTAATTCTCTATTCTTTAGTAGATAGAATGAATGATTCATTGCATCCTACTCATGTGGTAATTTGTATCACACATATTTAATACTTGACATTATATCTTCATAATTGATACAGGGGCTTCCTTAACAAATTAACATATTTAATATATGATCTTGTCTTTCACCTTTACTAATTGATAAATACACAATAGGATTTGATCTACATAACAATATTTTGTTGATGAATCTAGATTTGATCATGTTAACGAGATACACAATTGTGTTCTGGTTTTTTTTGTGATATTGGTTTGGGTAGCGCACTTGGAAATAGTGGAAAAAATAGTTGTTTGGTTCTTTTGATTGTGTAATGATTTAGGACTCACATCCTAAGAATAGGACTTTGTTATGATCTCTAAAATGATGCAATCCTATAAATATATGTATTTCTGATTGATTTGATTTAATGAGAAAGCGATAATGTTGTTGATCTGTCATCTCACATACAGTTTGTCTCACCTATGAGATGTCTGATTCAATCCTCAAATTTGTCTTCCAATTTTTAATTTGAATTCAAATCCCATTGGTTGGGGGCTAATTTTCATAGCATGCAGAGTGTGGTAGTCAGAGGAGATGGAAGTTGTGAAATATCTCTCCTTAGCTCAATGAATTCAAATAGTAGAATGATTCGTGTTATCGTGGTCGTGTGAGCTCTATTTTTATACAGACAAGGTTGTTCCTAGAATCTATGTTTATGATCACAGTGGGAGTTGAACCCACTCTATTTGATTACAAAAATTTGAAATGTCGGAGACCCATGTGTGGATACTTGAGAAATTGAGTTTTTTTTTTTCAAACAGTATCAACACACTCTGCACTAAGCAAAAAGTTCGATAAAAATGGAAAAGTTACGAAACTCTGAATTTTTGCAATGTAATCACACACCTCTTGCATCGAAATGCACGATGAGAAGAGAACGATGAAAGGGCCTACTCGAAGGAACCTAAGGGGCCAAATCAAAATCTTTTTGTCGTGTTGTCTGGTTAATGGGGGCAAGATATAAACCTGTGCAATATCGGAATGTTATATATTGTTATTATTATGTAAAGGCCCCATTTGATGGGATCAAGCATTGTTGAACATTTCTTTGCTAAAAATTATGCTAGAGTAGGTGTATTGTTAAGGTCAAAGGGCACACTGGAGATCAATAAATCACAGAACACATTGTATTAAAGAGTTTTCCCAAGGGAATAAATCGCTGAGATCATTGTATTACAGGGATTGTCGAAGGAAATTTATCTAAATATGATTATGCTGTAATGGTTGTTTATGCCTCTTGATGTTGTGAACTGTGCATACACCTGTGCCATAACTGGGACACCATACCTATTGAAACAGTTTTTTAATCCAAGCTGCAAGAGCATGCATGGGCATACGAGTTGGTTGTAGAAGAAAGTTGCTGTAAATAATTGAATATTGGAGTTGTGTGTCGTTAAGAGCATGCAGATGGAAAACTGAGCTAGTGGAGTAAGCGAAGGTATCCGATGTAGGTAAAAGTTGTGTGAAGAAATTGTAATTTGGTGATGAGTTAGTGTTGTGACTGGTGTGTTAGAAACTATTGTAAATTCCTTTAAAAGAAAAAGAAGTAGACAACAACAGACTTCCTCTCAAAATGGCTAATCCTTTTGCAAAGAACTACCTAAATGAGTCTAATAAATTGGATAGCTCTAATTATATCAATTGGAAATTCAAGTTGCAGACCTTAATGGAAGGATATGGTGTATGGGAAATAACAAATGGAGAGGAAGCAAATCCAAGTGTTGTTGGAGGTGCAACAAAAACATCAATCCAATATTGGGAGAAGAGGGAAAAAAAAGAAAAAGTACTATTAAGGATGTCTATGAAAGATAGTATAATTCCTCACAATCGTGATTACAAGACTTCTAATAAAACTTGGAATAAACTAAAGGATTTGTATGAGAATAAAAATGCAAATTATTTTCTCTTTTCGAAAATTAAGCTTATTTCCATTAAAATTGGAGAAGATGAAACTATCAATAATTTCATTTCAAGAATTAAATATTTGAAAGATAAGTTGGGAGAAATAGGAAAATCAGCATCTATTATTAATCTATTACAATTACTTTTTATGTCAGGGGACTATTATATATTCATTACAGGTCTTGTAAAAACAGATAAATATCCCACTTTTGATGAATTGAAAGGGATACTGATGCAGCAAGAAGAGAGTTGCAGGAATTTGAAGCCCCATAATCCATACTTAGCACTTTTGGCAAAGAAGAAATCCTTCAAAGGAAAATAGGGAGAAGGAAGTAAAGGTGAAATTCCATCTCAGAAAAGGCCATCTCCAAAGCCAAATCAAGGTATGTCACCTGCTTGAAATGATTCTAGAATGAAAAAAAAATTATCGTAGTAAAATTGGGCATCTTTCTAAATATTTCTATAAGAAGAAAATTGATAATGCAAAGCATAAACACAGAAGAAATTCGGGACATTTTGATCTTAAGAATCTTAAGTTGTTTGTTTCTAATGTTGCGTTTTCTGTTGAAACAAATGATGTGAATGCGTGGTTTGTGGATTCTGGAGCCTCAGTTGACATTAAATGCAATAAGAATTGTTATCATAACTTCAAGGAGACAAGAAATGGTGCCAACATTTATCTTGGTGATGTTCATGCATATCAAATAAAGGAATATGGAGACATTCTAGCAACATTGTCAAATGGAAGTTCCAGGAACATTCATAATGTTATATATGTGCCTGAGATTAAGAAAAATCTAATCTATGTGTCCACAATCTTACATCGGAATCTAAAGTTTGAATTTTTCAAAACACACTGCATAGTGAAGGATTTACTAGATCATTGCAAACTTGTTTCTTCAGGAGTTAGTGTTGGAGGCCTATATAAGCTAGATGTCACCAACAAGAGTCATCAAGCACTGACTTCTACAACTGTGTCAACTAAAATTATTTTGCACTAAAGGTATGGCCATATAGATTATCATGATTTTTTTATTGTTGTAGAAACAAAGAATGGTTGAAGGACTCCCTATGTTAAAGAATTAGTATGTTGCTAGTGACAGTTGTGCATTAAGAAAAATACACAAATATGAACTCCCCTATAACTCTGATAGGAGAAGAAGAGATGTATTATAACTTGTGCATATTGATGTTTGTGGACCAATGCAGATGAGATCCCTAGGAGGAGCATACGAATTTTTGTTGTTTATTGATGATTTCACAAGGTATACTTGGTTTTAATTTCCTAGAAGAATGAGTGATGTTTCTTACTATCTTAAATAATTCAAAAACATGGTGGAGAAACAAACATGGAAGTTCATAAAAATACTTCGTTCAGATCAAATGGGAGAGTATAGGCTAGGGAACATCATCAAGTACTACAAATATCACGGAATAGTGTAACAATTTACAATACCCCACACTCCACAGTAGAATGGTGTTGTGGAAAGGAAAAATAGAATGTGCATGGAGTATGATTAAAGTTAAGAATCTCTCAAATGATTTTTTGAGCTGAGGCCATTAGCATTTTTTTTTATTTAAATAACACAACTCCAACAAGGTATGTTTATCTCAAAACCCCATTTAAATCCTTGCATGGTTCTAAACCAACAATTCATCATTTGAGGGTATTTGGGTGTAAGGCCTTTACACGTATTCCAAAGGAGAATAGAAATAAACTTGATGTTAAATCCCTTAAATGTATTTTTGAAGGGTATTGTTAAGAATTTGAATCTTATAAAATGTTTGATCCCTCTACTCACAAAGTATTTGCACGTAGAGATATAATATTCCATGAGAAAGAAGACGAATGAAACGAGGACAACAATTATGAAAGGCGGCATATACTTTATGAAATTGAAGACACCAAATAAAAAGTTTAAGACAGATAAAAACAAAAGCTTGAGGATGAATCCAACAATATGGGCACTACTAGTAGTCATATCTCACCCAGAGGTGAATAAGGATCTTCTCAGATCAGAGATGAAGACATTGAATTTCCAAGGAGATATACACGCCATATTCGCTTACTTGCAAGGTATAAGGACTATGCCCTGATGAGTGGTGTTTTAAATTTCATAGAACCCGTGATTTTTAATAAAGCTAATGAACATGAAGTGTGGAGAAAAGCAATGAAGGAATAATATGACTATATAATGAAAAAAAACCTTAGATTTAACAAAACTGCCTAAAAATGAAGAGCCCATAAGATATGAATGGTTGTAAAAACCTAAATTTAAAGCAGATAGAAGTATAGATAAGTACAAAGCTAGATTGGTGGAAAAGAAGGCATTGACTATGAAAAAAAAATTGCACCTGTAGCTAAGTTAAACACTATTATACTGTTAATTGCATTAGCTACAAAGTACCATTGGAATATTCACCAACTATTTTCAAAATCCACCTTTCTGAATGGTGAGTTATAGGAGGAGGTTTATCTTACTAAACCATAAGGGTTTGTGACAAAAGGTCAAGAAAATCTAGTATTCAAATTAAAGATAGCTTTGTATGGGCTAAAGCAGGTACCGAGGTCGTGGTATGAGATGATATATTCCTTTTTTTCTCCAACCTATTTTTATGAGGATCCAAAGTGACCCAAATATATATACAAAATTTTATTCGAAGGGGAATGTTGTACTCGTTTCCTTGTATGTTGATGATTTAATTATTACAAGGAATTATGGTAAACTAATTAGTGGAATTAAGGCACAAATGTCACAAGTATATAAGATGAAAGATCTTGGAGATTTACATTACTGTCTAGGTCTTTAATTTTGGAGAGATGTCGGTCATACATTTTTTTCTCAGGGTAAGTATGTGAGAGAATTGCTTAAGAAGTTTAAAATGGATCAGTGTAAAGCTTATTTTGTTCCAGTGCAACATAATGTGAAATTTCACAGTGATGATGGCTCAAAGGAGATATATGATATAATGTATAGACAATTGGTGGGAAGCTTGAACTATCTTACTACAACCAAACCTGATATAACATACTTTGCTAGTATGTTAAGCCAATTTCTGGCAAGACCTCTAGAAAGTCATTGGAAATCAGTGAAATGTGTACTCAAGTATCTTAAAGGAATAATAACTTTGTTATTAAGTATACTGATTCATTTTATGTTGAGTTGACAAACTACTCATATTCAACTTAGGCTAGTAATCCAGATGATAAGAGATTTATTACATGTTATGCTTTTAACATTGGATCTAGGATTGTTTAATGGAGTAGTAAGAAGTATCCTACTGTATCTTTTTGATCCATTGATGTAAAGTATAAATATTCGTGTGAAACAACTTGTGAAGTTTTTTGGTTGTGGAGATTTATTCAATATATTGGAGAAGAACAGAAGAAGGCTACACTGGTCGTATGTGACAACTAGAGCTCAATCAAGTTGGAAAATAATCCAATTAATATGAAAGAATGAATTATGTACATTCTTATTTTCATTTTGTTTTAGAGAAGATACATTCTAAAGATATTAATCTAATGTATTGTAATACTTGTGAAAATATTGCTGAATTTTTCACTAAGACTCTTGGGGAGATGAAATTTGAGTTGTTTAGGGAGATACTATGAGTAAAAATAAAGCCTTTCTCCATTAAGGGGAATACTTGGAAATAATGGATAATGTAGTTGTTTTGTTTTTTTTATTGTGTACTTATTTAGGACTTAGATCCTATTTCTTATGAGTTTGTTCTGATCTCCCTAACATAATGTAATCATATAAATATGTGTATTTCTTATTGATTTGATTAAATGAGAAAGTGACATTTATGTTGATCTAGCGACAGTCTCCAGGTGTAGTTTGTCTCACCTGTGAGCTACCTGATTTATTCCTCAAATTTGTATTCCAATTTATAATTAGCACTAGTTGAAGATTTTAAGTATTTTTTATGCCTTGATTCTCTTGTTTTAGATTTATCTTGATTTGCAGGAGTGAACACTGAAGGATCCAATGAAGCATTGCAACTTTTTGTGGTTGTAAGAACACTTTCCCCTTGAGCGTTAAAGACTAAAACCCTTAAGGGAAGGGATTTGTTGCAAGAACCCAATGATTTGATAGTTTAAATTTAAAATTATACTATAGCCTTACATCCTTGCGTGCAATTTTAAGTTTATATTGTAAAATTAGTTGAATTTTAGGTAATAAATGCTCCTTCAAACCTTATCATAACTGTATCATAAAGTATAAATTTGTTGGAACATATAACCTTCGAAATTGAACATGTGGAAAGAAAGTTTGTATTGTAAAGTTGAATGTGGATTCTAAGTGATTTCACTTGGTGGTAAAAGTATCATGCATAACCTAGCCTTTTGGCCAAAATATATTGATGTTAAACCATTTCAATCATCAAAATGTTGGGCAAAATATATTGATGTTAAACCATTTCAATCATCAAAATTCTTTTTATACCTGTAGAAGTCGGAGTATATTATAATTAGTTTGTGTCAAAATTCTTTGACTCTTAATTAATTTGCAAAATTTTAAAAACTATTTCCAAAGTTTATTAAATTTTTGTAAAATTAAATATTATTATTATTTTTTTAGAAAATTAAAATTAAATTTTGAATTTTTAAAATCTGGATTTATAATTTTTTTATTGATGTTCTTTAAAACAAATAATTCAAAATTAACCATTGTTAAAAAAAACATATAATCTCTAAATGTCCAAAAATTGGGAATATTTGAGACTTTCCCTCTCTTTTCTCAATTTATACCCAGAACTATTAAATACAATTAATTGTGTAAAAGATTTTCTTTCATAATTAATATTTTCTTTCTATTCATTATCATAGTTATTTTTAACAATAAAACAATTGTGGTTGTTTTTTTCATTAGTCATAAGACTTTTTTCTTGTTTTTTTATTTCTCATATTAAATTTTGTAATTTTAAAGGAATTCCTAATTACATTTATTTTCACCATATGCTTACTAGTTCCAAAGGAATTTCAAAATATATTAAAACTCTCACATAGTCACTATATTTCTATAATTTTAATACAATCGATCCATTTCTCTATTGATTTGGAATTAATAAAAAATTTAAAAGTGTTTTAAATACTAATTTCACAAACACACATAGACACATATGAGTGATAGAGAGAGATGCAAATATTTAGATAGAGAGACCACTATACTTTCATGCTTGAACAATAGAGAAATTAATATGGATAACGTCTTCTATCAATAACTTGGGTTGTCAATTTCTTTTTCCTTTTTTCATAAGAGACAACTACTAAGAAACGACCTTGAATATTATACTTCTTAGAAATATGTTCGAATAAGTCCTTATAAATAGGTTCAAACAGGTATGGAATTTGGCATAGGATTTTCCTATCAAGGTTAACATTTTCTGACATTTTCACTAAGCCTCTTAGCAATACGAAATTTAAGTTGTTTAGGGAGATACTAGGGGTAAAAATAAACCCTTTCTCCATTAAGGGGGAGACTTGAAAATAATGGAGAAAGTAGTTGTTTGGTTTTTTTTATTGTGTACTTATTTAGGACTAAGTTCCTATTTCTTAGGAGTTTTTTCTGATCTCCCTAACATAATGTAATCATACAAATATGTTTATTTATTATTGATTTGATTGAATGAAAAAATGACAGTGTTGTTGATCCATGGGAAGTCTCCAGGTGCATTTTGTCTCACTTGTGAGCTGCTTGATTCATTCCTCAAATTTGTCTTCCAATTTTTAATTAACTTTAGTTGGAGATTTTAATTATTTTTTATGCCTTCATTCTCTTGTTTTAGATTAATCTTGATTTGAAAGAGTGAACATTGAAGGATCCATTAAAGCATTGCAACATTTTGTGGTTGTAAGAACACATTCCCCTTGAGTGTGAAAGACTACAACCCTTGAGGGAAGGGATTTGCAGCACGAACCCAATGATTTGATAGTTTAAATTTAAATTTCTACCATAGCCTTATAGCCTTGCGTGAAAATTTAAATTTCTATTGTAAAATTAGTTGAATTTTAGATAATATATGCTCCTTAAAACCTTATCATAACTATATCATAAAGTATAAATTTGATGGAATATATACCTTGAAACAGAGCTTCTCGAAGTATCCACAATGTAATATGAATCATATCGATGTTTCGAATCCCAATGGGGATCCATCTTCAGGACCAATTACTTCAATTAGGTCGGCTCTTTTTCTATTCAGCTCCCTATTTATTCCTGGTCTTGTTCTTATTTCAATATTTCATCATTCAAGTAATTGGTCCTGAAGATGGATCCCCGTTGGGATGTGAAATGTTGACATGATTCATCTTACACTGTGGATAATTCGAGAAGCTCTATTTCAAATGATAACCATAGAAGCCTGGAATATATACCTTTCAAAATTTAACATGAGGAAAGGAAGTTTGTATTGTAAAGTTGAATGAAAATTCTAAGTGATTTCACTTGGTGGTAAAAGTACCAGAACCTAGATTTTTGGCCAAAATATATTGATGTTAAACCATTTCAATCATCAAAATTATTTTTATACCTGCGGAAGTCGGAGTATATTGTAATAAGATTGGGTCAAAATGGTTTGACTCAATTAATTTGCAAATTTTTGAAAACTAGTTCCAAAGTTTATTAAAAAAATTGTAAAATTAAATATTAAATTTATTTTTTTACAAAATGAAAATTAAATTTTGAATTTTTAAAATCTGAATTTCTAGTTTTTATCGGTGTGGTTTAAAATAAATTTTTCAGAATTAAAATTTGTTTAAAAAAAACATCTAATCTCCAAATATCCTCATAAATTGGGAATATTTGAGACTTTCCTTCTCTCTTCTCAATAAAAAAATGAGAACTATGAAATACAATTAATTATGTAAAATGTTTTTTCCATAATTAATATTTTCATTCTATTCATTACCATACATACTTTTAACAATAAAACAATCGAATTTTTTTGGCTTTTTCATTAGTCATAAGACTTTTTTTCTTGTTTTTCTTTATTTCAATTTAAAGGAATTCCCAATTACATTTATTTTCACCATATATTTACTAATTCCAAAGGAATTTAAAAATATGGTAAAAATCTCACATAATAAATATATTTATATAATTTTGATGAAATACATTTATTTCTCTATTGATTTGGAGTTATTAAAATTTGTATATATATATATATATATATATAGAGAGAGAGAGAGAGAGAGAGAGAGAGAGAGAGAAATTTGGGTTGTCAATTACTTTTTACTTTTTGCATAAGAGAAAACTACTAAGCTATTGCATATTAGACTTGTTAGAAATAGGTTCAAATAGGTATGGAATTTGGTAGGTGATTAGTCTATCCAGGTTAACATTTTCTAACACTTTCACTAATACTCTTGGGAAGATGGAATTTGAGTTGTTTAGGGAGATACTAGGTGTTAAAAAAAAAAAACTTTCTCCATTAAAGGGGAGACTTGGAAATAATGGAGAAAGTAGTTGTTTATTTGTTTTGATTGTGTACTTATTTAGGACTCAGATCCTATTTCTTAGGAGTTTGTTATGATCCCCCTAACATAATGTAATCATGTAAATATGTGTATTGTTGATTGATTTGATTGAATGAGAAAGTAACAATTTTTTTCATTTGTTGGCAGTCTCCAGGTGTAGTTTTTCTCACCTGTAAGCTACCTGATTCATTCCTCAAATTTTTCTTCGAAATTTTAACTAGCCCTAGTTGGAGATTCTAAGTATTTTTTATGCTCGATTCTCTAGTTTTAGATTTCTCTTGATTTGCAAGGGTGAGCACTAAAGGATCCAATAAAGCATTTTCAAGCATTGCAACCTTTTGTGGTTGTAAGGACACATTCCCCTTGAATGTGAAATACTGGAACCCTTTAAGGGAAGTGCTTTGCAGCGTGAGCCCAATGATCTGATAGTCTAAATTTAGATTTATGTTATAACCTTATAGCCTTGCGTGCTGATCCGGATTTATATAGGAACACAACAGAATACACATATAACCATAAACAAAAAAATGCAGCAAAAATAACACGTCATTTCATTAATATCAAATAATTGAAATTTGTTTACAGACAGAACGGAAATAAACTAGCTAGGGCATTGGTAACTTATATCTGAGAAGATATGTGGTGGATACAGGCCTCTGAACTATGTGACAATCAGGTTTGAGGGCCTATTTATTATTGAGAAATAATGGAAAACCCTAAACATCCAAAAACCTAACCCTAGGAGATGAAGCACCAAAACTGTGGGCCCCGTTTGGGTAAATTGGTACATCAACTTCCCGGGGATGTAACTTGGCATAGATCTCCATTTGACGCTCCCAATACCTCGTTAGAAATATATATCCGACGACTACAACTTTTGAGGGTCTATATACCCATGTTTCTCTCGGTTTTCCCAAAAAATGTCATTTAGGGCCTCAAAACGACTCTAGAAGTTCAGGACCCGAAAAACTACTAAAAATAGTAAACTGCGCTATAATTAAGGAAACTGAAAAATTGAAAGAAAAAATGGTGGGGCCCCAAGTGGAATAAACAGGTGGCCACCAATATCCACCTTGATAATTCCTCCCCCTTTAGGAAGCAATGGTCCCCATCACATTGAGTTCCTCCATGAGATGAGGAAAATTCTACTGAACTTGGTCCCTGGTGAACCACTTGCCTTGGTGCAGGAGTTGTCCAGCTTTGACAATCCGATACAATTGGATATTATGCTCACTAGTGTTCTTGATTTTCATGTCCATGATACAATCTGTGGTGGCTTGTTCCATGTAGTCTGGGTTTAACTCCGTTGGTGTGAGTTGTTCTGCAATGTCAAAGGTGTTCGGTAGAGGTGGGAAGTAGGGCTGAACACGGTCCACATTGAATATTGGGTGTAGACCAAGGAATGGTGTAATACTAAGCTCGAAGACATCATTCCCTATAGGCCTGGGGATAGTGTACGACCCATATTGGAGTGGGCGAAGCTTGCACTGAGGTCCAGTGAGGTGCTCCTTCTGCAAATGTAGCTACACTTTGTTGCCCACCTAGAATTTGTGTGGCACTCGATGTTGATCATGTCATTTCCTATAATTATCATTGGCTTTTTCATATTTAGACTGGACATGAGCCGAATCGGCCTGAGTAGCCACAAATGGGATGGCTACGTCAATGGTACATAGTGGCTTGAACCCCAAGCCCACCTGAAAGGGGTTGTGGTCAGTTGAGCTGTGGAGAGCCCGGTTATAACTATGTTGTACATAGGGAAGGCTCTCATCCCACGTGTGAAGATGCTTTGAATTATACATGCGCATAATGTGTACAATCATCCTGTTGACGACCTCTGTTTGGCCATCATTTTGGGGATGGAAAGCTATGTACTTGGTAAGATTGGTATCCATCATTGACCAGAGGCTGGACCAAAATGTGATGAGGAACCTGTTTTCTCAATATGAGATGATGGACTGTGGGATCCCAAAGTGCACCCACAATCGTTCAAAGAAGAGTTTAGCAGTGTCTTCTGATATGATATTCTTCTTGCAGGCCAACATAATAACCATCTCCGAGAATCTATCTATGACCACGAAAGCACAGTTGTTTCCATGCTTAGTAGAAGGAAGGCCCGACATGTAATCCATGGATATGGATTCCCAAGGTCTACTAGGGGTAGGTATCAGAGTATAGAGGCCTTGCTTCTTGATGGTCAGTTTGGCAATGGCGCAAGCAGTGCAGGATCTGATGTACTTCCCAACATCCTGTCGAAGGTTCGACTAATAGAAATAATTCTGCAGTATTGCCACTGTTTTCTCGACCCTGAAATGCCCAACAACTCGACTGTAGTGTTCATTAGGGGAATTTTGAGGTCTAAAATGGTCCTCCTAAGAAAATTATAAAATAAGTTTTAGGTAAACTTGACTCGGGATAGAGTCAATGTTGACTAGGGTAAAAAGTAGTGGTTTTGGGGCACATGGTATTGGGAAACCATGATTTTCAGCCCATGGTATTGGATGTAATGGAGCCTATAAAAGGCTGGGAAGACTTCATTGTAAGGTAGGCCTGGAGGTGAGCGGTGAAGGCTCACTCAGCTGGATTGACCAAGGTTTTGGCCAATGGTTAATGAAATTTCATTAGTTGGGTTTTTCCCCTGAGTTTGGGGTTTTCCCGGAGAAACATTTGTGTTTATGTTTATGATTTATTGTTGGTTATGTTTAATTATTCCTCTCAGTAATTAGTTAATATTCTCTTAGTAAATTGTTTATATTTCTGTCGTAATTTCTAACAACTGGTATCAGAGCTAGTGTAATAAGTTTACTGTGTCTATAATTGTCTACTTCTTTGCTAAACATGATCGTGCAGAGATCTATATAAGAGGAGGACGTGTCTGCATAAAATTTGGTTAGATCTTCTTATGAATACGTTGGATCTTATTATATCTATTACATCTGGTAAAAAAATGATGGACATAATCCTATGGAAAAGACCAATTTTTTTCGAAGGTTATCGTAGCGCTGGCCTACGGGCAGAAGCTGTTGATCTTCTACCTCGGATCCATCGATGATATTGGAGCAGAGGGGAACTACAAATTTATCCTCCAGCTCATCGTCTCTATCAGTTTGTTTTGCAAGTTGCTCGAGGTCGAGTTCCCGAGGAGTTTTCTAGTGGCAACGGTGGGCTCCGCTTCATTGGTGCTACAGGGGGCATGGGTTGTCAACATGGGATTCATGCTCTGGATTACGGCCCTCATCCCTGAGGGTTGCCAAATGGAGGGCACCGAGGGCTGAGATGTGGTTGAATGCGCAGACCAGGAAGCAACGAAGGAATGCACGATGTGAAATGAAAGATTGTGTTGTGCCCAAGCCGAGACTTTATAGACTGTGAGACGTGGACAAGATGTGTATTTTCCTCTAGAAATTTCTCTGCAGGTGTGCGAATGGAAAGTGATTTTTCCAAGAATCCAGGGATATGTCGATGGCATCGATGTTGTTGACGTAGAATGACCAAAGGACTGTAGTGTCGTGGAATCATTTCAACAAATGTGAATTTGATGTTGGCATTGTCTTTGAGAGGGACAACGGAGCTGGGATCTGGAATGGGTATGGTGTTATACATGGTGGTGACGCTAAACGCAGATCTAGCTTCAGCTGAGATAGTGGCATGCCAGCACTCCAAGGACAGATAGAGAGTCAGATTTTTGTGAGGATTCAAGGAGAGACACACTCAGATTGGAGTTGAGATGTTATTCCTGGAAATTCCAAAAGATTAGGTTGAAAGGAGCGTAATGCTACAAGAGATGTGATATCTGAGCACTGTAAAATCCAATCCCATAGATTGATCAACTCAAAGCCCAAACCACGAGAGGATAAATGCAGAAATTGATGGATAATTTGGTGACCATGCGAACCATGGAGAGAAGCGATGTTGAAAAAAAAAAACTGTTATTTGCAACAGTTTGTGGAAGGTGCATGTGGATGAGGTCATCGACATATTCAGAAAAATAGCAACAATGTTGTAGTGGAGTTAATTGTGGAAGAGCAATCATTTGGATTTACAAAGTCATCATGAATGTAGAGAATGGTCATACAAAGAATAGCAGCAATGAAACAAAACAAATAAATATTATAATGGAGTTAATTTATTACATGTAAATGGGCATACTTTTGTAAGACCTGGTATGGCATGCGTACCCCTGGGTAATCACTGGTACAGTCTGGGTTAGACCTAGGTGATAGGGGGGATGTCAAGTTAACAATTACCCTGGGTAAAAATTTGAGGGGGGGAAGATCTAGAGTGAGCAGGGTTGTCTCACTTAGCAATTTTGACTGGATTTAGTCAAGAAACCCCAAGTCAAGTTTAAGGGGGGAATTGTTAGGTAAAATTGACTCGGGATAGAGTCAATGTTGACTAGGGTAAAAAGTAGTGGTTTTGGGGAACATGGTATTGTGCACCCATGGTTTTCAGCCCATGGTATTGCATGTAATGGAGCCTATAAAAAGCTGGGAAGACTTCATTGTAAGGTAGGCCTGGAGGTGAGTGGTGAAGGCTCACTTGGCCGGATTGACAAGGGTTTTGGCCAATGGTTAATGAAATTTCAGTGGTTGGGTTTTTCCCCTGAGTTTGGGGTTTTCCCGGAGAAACATTTGTGTTTATGTTTATGATTTGTTGCTGGTTATGTTTAATTATTCCTCTAAGTAATTAGTTAATATTCTCTTAGTAAATTGTTTATATTTTTGTCATAATTTCTAACAATAATAGTGAAAAAATTAAAATAAGATTATATTACATCATCAAATTTTAGAGGGAAAAAAGAAAAAATGTTTTTTCAACTCGTATTTTCAACTTATCTCCCTATGGGTGTACTCAAATTTCAGGTGGAAACACTCGTTGGATGTAGAATTTCATTCATCACCCAAGGAGTACTCATGTTCCATACTTTTGATGGACCCTCCTACATGAAAGATGATAAATACATGAAAAACATGATTGCAATCACGTTTTTTCATGTATTTCCCATTTTTCATGTGGTAAGGTCCATCGAAAGTATGCAACATGGGTAATCCTTGGATGGGGATTTAAATTTTTCATCCAACAAGCACTCCCGCTCAAAATTTGAGTAAACACTTAGGGATATAAGTTAAAAATATGAGTTAAAAAAGTAGTTTGATTATTTTATTATTTTTAAATATTTTTACTTTTTTACTCCAAAAATGGTGAATCATCCCCCATGGTTGACATCATCATCTTGAATCCTATTGGTTCTTATAAAGTTTATTTTTTTTGCACATTTTTCTTAGGAGGCCCATTTTAGACCTCAAAATTCCCCTAATGCTTCCCAAATCATCTTGGCACGCTCGCTTGAAGGAACACAAAGGTGTCTCAAGTGACATAATAGTGCATCCTGAAGGTGAAAATTTGGAAATTGCATACCCTCCAAGATTATCTTGTATGTGTGGCCGAATTATGGATCGCTCTTGTGGAGAAGCGACCAATCAGAAGTCTCATGCCCACAAGAGTTGACAATGGTGGTTAGCCCCACGATCGGTTATCGGCCGAGGCAATCTGCAACATTATTGGTGCTACCCTTCTTATACTTGATGTTCAAATGAAATTGTTGCATATATGTGGACCACTTATGATGACGATCGTTTTGATACTTCCCTTGAGTCTGTATGAACTGCAAGGGTTAGTGGTCTATGTGGATGACCATTTCCTTCCCCAAAATGTAATTATTCCATTGGTGGCACGCCTGCAGAATGGAATACATTTCTTTGTCATAAGTGGGGCACTTGTGGACTATGTCGGATAGTTTCTCACTGTGATATGCCACTCGATGCCCCTGTTGAGTAATAACTAGCCCAAAGCATAGTCAGAGGAATCTGTATCGATCTAAAATGGTTTTTCCAATTCTAGTAATGCGAGGATTGGCGAATAGCAGAGGCGATGTTTCAATTCTACGAATGCCTTCTGTTGAGATTCCGACCAAAAGAATTTTTCTTTCACTCCTCCCTTGGTGACTTGACTCAAGGGCCAAGTGATATGAGAGAATCCCAACATGAACCTGCGGTAGAAATTAGCAAGATCCAGAAAGCTACGAAGCTTTGTTAGAGTGGGTGGGGCATGCTAAAGTGTACTTCTCCAAATTGGCACACAACTTGTGTTGCCGCAGTGTTTGGATGACCTATTGGATGTGGTGGAGGTTCTCTTCCCAAGTCTGGCTAAAGATCAAGATATCATCTAAGTACACTACTACAAATGAGTGGTCGAATGGCCGCAAGATGTCATCCATCAGCCTAATGAAGGTTGCAGGAGAATTCCTCAGCATGAAAGACATGAAAAACCATTCGAAAAGGACGTCCTTGGCTTTGAAGGCAGTCTTCCACATATCGGAGGGTTAGATTGATACCTGGTGATACCCGGACTTAAAGTCGATCTTGCTAAAATATTTCGCTCCTTTGAGTTGATATAGAAGGTCATCAATCTGTGGGATCGAGTACCTATTCTAGACAGTGATCTTGTTCAATGCCTGATAGTCAATAGAGAGTCTCCAAGTCCCATCCTTCTTCTTCACCAACACGATTGGGCTCCCACAGGGCGATGAACTCGACTGGATGTGACCTTTTTGCAACAGCTCCTAAATCTGCCTCTTGATTTCATCGTTCTCCAGAACATAGCGCTGATGCATCAGTCCATTGGGCAGCAATGCACCCATAGTGCACCTGGGGTCAGATCGATGGGGTGCTTGACCCGATAGTGTAGACGCACCCCTGCGGGTGAGGTGAAGATGTCCTCGCAATCCTCCATGACCTTGTCCATTTGTTGTTGTTGTGCAGAGGAACCCTATCTGAAGGTAGTGGCCACAGTATTCTTATTTCCCTGGGGGCAGATCATCAGGAAAAAAAAAATTTCGTTTTTGGAAATGAGCTTACTGCATTTTTTTGCAGTAACCAAAGAGATAGTCGCAGGCGATGGTACCTCTGGTATCCTATACAACTTATTTCCCAAAGTAACAATAACAACGTGAGGTCAGGACTCATACGCAACATGTCACTTCCATAATTATGGTTGGCCTAATAATACATCTCAAACATCAAGAGGAGCAATTTCACATAATACCTCATCCGTGAAGGTCTTGATGTTGTAGGGAAGGCGACACCATTGGTTGACGTGGAGATCCTATCCTTGGTGAAGCCACCCGATGGTGTACGACTGTGGGTGTGTTGTGGTCAGCAAGCCCAACTGCTTCAAGACCTCTGCTAAAATGAGGTTCTTTTGGATCCCAGTGTCAGCAATGAACTGTAGCAGGGAACCCTTTACCCACATCTGGGAGTGCAAGAGATGCTCCTCCTCATCTAGATATTTTGTTTCCTCCTTCTGGATCTTTGCAGTGGAAATGGTGGCATTGGGCTCTGCATCAATAATTTGACTACCTTAGCCATTCCCCTTATCAGGTTTTGATTCAGAGTCAGAGCATGCATTTGATTCAGGAGCCCTCATCTCAGCCACCAGTGACTGCTTGGCCCAACACTCACTTGTGCTGTGAGCGGAGCTCTTATGGAACTCACACCACTTTCCCGTGTCGTTCTTTGGCTTCGCGATGTTGTTCGTTTCTTGCAACTTCGATAGATTATCTTGGGCTTCCATGCCTTGGCTTTGTCCTTTGTTCTTCAGTTTCAGGGAACCTTTCCCTTGCTTTTGATTGACAGATCCAAAGTCTTGCTTCTTCTGTTTGATTTTTTGCTCAATCTTGGCAGCATAATGGTATGCTGTACTACGTGAGGAGATGTCGAGGAACTCCATTTCCTCCTGAACTTATCTGTGCAGACAATTGTGGTACTTCGGCATCAAATATTTCTCTGAATCTTTGATACCCAACTTTGTCTACAGGGTATGGAACAGATTCCTCAGCTCATGTACATCTTGATCCCTTTGCTACCACAACGTAGTCCATTGTATGTAGTTGTAATCATAGCTCCCTACGGGATAATATTGTTCCTTGATGGCATTTTAGAAATATTTCCAAGTGGGTACAACAGAGAACTTAGAGGTTTCCCCCTCTTCCTTTTTCTCACAGTAGGTTTCCCACCAATCCTTGACATGGGGGGTAGCTAACACTGTTACCGATGAAATAGGTAACCTGACCTCAAAACGGGAACTCTAGCCCAAAAAGACTCAAAAAACATGAAAAAACACCCCAAAAACAAAAAAAGTGTATTCCATAATGCACCTGGTTTTTTTTTAAGGTCAAATTTCAACATCTTATAAAATTATGCAAAAAACAAAATTGTTTCTTGAAAAAAAGATTGAAAAAACACACTCAAAACAAAACTAGTTGACGCTCGAATAACCAAAAAAAATAAATGTCATATTTTTGACATTTTTAAAAATAGAAATAACATTTTTTAATTTTTAAAATTCAAACATTAAAAAAAACCTAAAATTTAAGAAAAAAATAAATTTAAAAAATAAAAACATTTTAAATCTTAAAATTTAAAAATATATAGGAATAAAAAAATAAAAATAAAAACAAAATAAAAATTTTAATTCAAACATTAAAAAAACCTAAAATATAAGAAAAAAATTAAAAATTAAAAGAAATTTAAAGATTAAAACTTCAAAATATATAGAAATAAAAAAATAAAAAGAAAAACAAAATAAAAATATTAAATTAAAAAGAAAAACAAGTTAAAAAAAAGAAAGAAATTATAAAAAATAAAATATAGAAATTAAATTTAAAAAGAAAAAGAAAATGTTTATTAAATTAAAAAAAACAAAATTTAAAAAAAAAATAAAAATTTAAAGAAATATATTAAATTTTAATAAATTTAAAACTTAAAAAAAAAAAAAAAAACATTATTGAAATTAAAAGTAAAAAAATGAAAAATTAATTAAAAAAAAAATGAAAAAAAATACAATAAAAATATTAAATTTAAAGAAATATATATTAAAAAAAACAAATAGATTTTAAAAAATATATTAAATTAAAATTATAAAAAATAATATATATATATATATATATATATATATATATGAACTTAAATTAAAAATATATATATTAGATTTTATTAAATTAAAAAAAAAAAAATTAATATTAAAAAAACAAATTAAATTAAAAAAAAAATATATTCAATTTTAATAAATAAATGAATAAACAAATAAATTTTGAAATAAAAATTAAATTTTAAATATAAAGAAAAAAAAATACAAAAACATTGTTAAAATAAAAAGTTAAAAAACTTTAAAAATCAATTAAAATTGAAAAATTGAAAAAAATATATTAAATAAAAAATAAAATAAAAAACAAATTAATTCGAAAATATTATGTTTAACTTTAAAAAAATCTAATTTTAAATACACAATTTTAATTCAAATATAAAAATATAAAAATATTATGTAATTAAAAAAATAATAATAAAAAAACAAAAAAAATTAAAAAATTATTAAATTCAAAAAAATAAATTAAAAAAAATACAAAATTTACTAAATTTTAAAAAATTAAATGAAAAAACTAAACATAAAATTTAATAATAAAAAAAATATGAAAAAAAAAAAAAAAAATCAATTAAATTAAAAAAAATACAAAATTTAATAAAAATTATTAACAAAATTTAGAAAAAAAAAATTAAAAACAAAAAAATGAATAAAATTAAAAGAAAAAAATTAAAACAAATTAAATTTCAAATATAAAAATTAAATTAAGAAAAATAATTTTAAATTTTTTGAATTAAAAAAAATATTAAAAAAAAATCAAATTAAAAAAATAAAAATTAAAAAAATTAAAAATAAAAAATAATTTTTTTATTGTGGTGGTGCCGCCAATCGGCCTCCCGCCCAGGTGACGGCAGAGGCCGGCCGCTAGGCGCGGGAGGGCAATTCTCGGAATCGCCCTCCCGCCGCGGGAGGGCGATTCCCGGAATCGGCCTCCGGCCGCGAGAGGGCGATTCACGGAATCGGCCTGAGGACGCAGGAGGGCGATTCCTGGAATCGGCCTTAAGGCGATTCCTGGAATCGGCCTCCCGCCATGGGAGGGCGATTCCCGGAATCGGCAAGAGGGTGATTCCCAGAATCGGCCTGAGGGAGATTCCCGGAATCGGCCTCTCGCCGCGGGAAGGCGACTCCCAGAATCGGCCTGAGGGTGATTCCCAGAATCAGCCTCTCGCCGCAGGAGAGCGATTCCCGGAATCGGCCTCCCGCGACGAGAGGGGGATTCCCGGAATCGACCTCGTGCCGCGGGAGGGCGATTCCCGGAATTGGCCTCCCGCCATGGGAGGGTGATTCCCGGAATCGGCCTCCCGCACAGGTGGCGGCGCCACCATGATCAAAAAATTCTTTTATTTTTTTTATTTTTAATTTGATTTTTATTTTTTATTTTTATTTTTTAAATTCAAAAAGTTTAATTTTTTTTTTTTTAATTCAAATTTTTTATTTTAAATTTAATTTGTTTTAATTTTCTTTTGTTTTGTTTTTTTTTAATTTAATATTTTAGATTAATTATTTTTTAAAATTTAAAATTTATTCATTAAATTTATTAAATTTTAATTTAATTTTTTTTTTTTTTTTAATCTTTTAGTTTATTTGGTTTTTCATTTTTAAAATTTATAAATTGTTTTATTTAAAAAAAAACAACAAATTTATGGATATTTGTTTTTTAATTATTTGCACGTGGTTTTTTTCATTTTTTTTGTTTTTTAATGATGGTTTTTTTTTATTATAGTTCTTTTATTTTAATTTTCTTTTTCAATTTTAAATTTGTTTTTTTTGTTAATTTTAAAATTTGTATTTTTGTTTTCTTATTATTATTATTATTTTTAATTTAAATTTTTAAATTTAATTTTTTCTTTTTTGTATTTTATTTTTTTTATCTAAATTTTAATTTTGTAATTTAAATTATTTTTAAATTTTCTATTTAAATTTTTTTTTTTAATTATATGGATTTTTTTAATAACTTAGAAAAAAATGTTTTTGATGTTTTTTTTTTAATTTTTTTTTTGTTAATTTTTGTTTTTTTTCTTTAAATTATGTGTTTTTTTTTCAAATTTTGTCATTTCTTTTGATATAATTTTCAAATATATTTGTTTTTTTTGTTTTTATTTATTTATTTTTGTTTAAATTTTTTATTTTTACGAGTTAATTTTGTTTTTTTTTACATTTTTATTGGTTTTTTTTATTGTTTTTAGATATATATATATATATATATATATCTAAGTTTTGTGTTTTATTACCAACATGAAAATCACCACTCTAAAAAAAAAGGTTGATGCTGCATCAATACGTTTCAAAATTAGCATGCAAATCACCGCTCTAAAAAAAAAAGTTGATGCTGCATCAATACGTTTCAAAATTAGCATGAAAATCACTAACATTTTAAAACAAATATTCATACTTCATAAATAAAAATATTAGAGTGTCAAAAATGTGCTAAAAAAAAGAAGAGGTGATTCTGCATCACCACTTTTCAAAATCGGGTGCTTTTTATGCTACCAAAAAAAAGTAGGTAACAGTGCGGTTACCTATTTCATCGGTAACATTGTTAGCTTTGAGGAGTGCAAAAATAATCTTCTCCTGGTAAGAAAAGTCATTAACCAAGAAATATCCTTCTAATAGATTCAACCATATATCTATGACTTATGCATCTATTTGGCCCTCAAATATGGGAATGTCAAAGTTTACTTGTACCTTAAAAGGAGTTGTGCCTCCAGAGTCGCTGTTGGATACAGATGCACCACCAGTGGGTAGTCGTTGAAGGATCTAGGCAAAGTTATCCATCATCGCGTTCCTTTATTTTTCGAGGGCCTCCTCGAGAAATATTTTGATAGGATCTCCTGCTCCCTCATCTTTCTTTTTGTCTCCCATGGGAGGCAGTCGGGGTTTGCGAGGCTAATCTTGCAAAGGTTCAACCAGATCGAGCCCTAACTCCTTATAACCCCGACCTCGTTGGGGACATGAATAGAAGGATCGAGAAAGAGCAGAATGCTCTAATACCACTGATCTGGACTTATACAACAATGCAACATAATGCACATATAACCATAAATACAAAAATGCAGCGGAAATAACACTTCATTTCATTAATATCAAAGAACTGAAATTTATTTACAGACAAAATGGAAATAAACTAGCTAGGGCGATGGTAGCTTATCTCTGAGAAGAGATGTGGTGGCTACAGTCCTCTGAATTATGTTACAATGAGGCTCGAGGGCCTATTTATTATTGAGAAACAATGGAAAACCCTAAACATCCAAAAACCTAACCCTAGGAGATGAAGTGCCAAAACTATGGGCCCCGTTTGGATAAATTGGTACATCAACTTCTCGGGGATGTAAATTTGGCATACGATCTCTGTTTTATGGCTCAATACTTTGTTATAAATATATATCTGGGGACTACAAATTTTGAGTGAGAAACATTAACTTATCAATCCATGTTTCTCCCGGTTTTCCAAAAAAACGTCGTTTAGGGCCTCAAAACGGCTTCGAAAGTTCAAGACCTGAAAAAATGCTAAAAATAGTAAATTGTGTTATAATTAAGGAAACTGAAAAACTGAAATAAACAATGGTGGGGCCCCAAGTGGAATAGGAGGGTGGCCACCAAAATCCACCTGGATCATTCCTCCCCCCTTTGGAAGCAATGGCCCCCATTGCGTTGAGTTCCTCCATAAGATGAGGAAACTTCTATTGAAATTAGTCCCTGGTGAACCACTTGCCTTGGTGCATGAGTTGGCCAGTTTTGAAAACCCGATACAGTTGGATTTTCTGCTCGCGAGTGTTCTTTATTTGCATGTACATGATACAATCTGTGTCTTCTTCCATGTAGTCTAGGTTTAACTCTGTTGGTATAAGTTGTTCTTCAATATCGGAGGTGTCTAGTAGAGGTGGGAAGTAGGGCCGAAGAAGGTCCACATTGAATACTGGGTGCAGACTAAGGAATGGTGGAATACTGAGCTCGAAGGCATTGTTCCCTATAGCCTTGGTGATTGTGTACGGCCCATATCGAAGCGGGTGAAGCTTGTGGTGGGGTCTAGTGTGACACTCCTTCTGCAAATGTAGCCACACTTTGTCGCCCACCTAGAATTTATATGTCACCCAATGTTGATCATGTCGTTTCTTGTACTTAGCATTGGCTCTGTTCAATATGTGTTGAATGTGCTCAATGAAGTTGTTCGCTTTGTCAGCTTCAGACTTTACTTGAGCCGAATCGGCTTGAGTATCCACAAATGGCATGACCACGTCAATGGGACATAGTGGTTGGAACCCCAGGCCCCCCTGAAAGGGGTTGTGGTTGGTGGAGTTTTGGAGAGCCTGGTTATAACTTTTTTGTAAATAGGGAAGGCGTTCATCACATGTGTGTGGATGATTTGAATTTTACATGCGTAGAAAGTGTACAATCATCTTGTTGACAACCTCTCTCTAGCCATCAGTTTGGGGATGGAAAGCTATCGACTTGGTGAGCTTGGTGTCCAACATTGACCAGAGGCTAGACCAAAATGTGTTGAGGAACCTGTTTCCCGAGCTTAGATGATGAACTATGGGATCCCAAAATGCAACCATACTCGTTCAAAGAAGAGTTCAGATGTGGCTTATGCTGTTATATTCTTCTTGCAGGCTGACATTATGGTCATCTTAGATAATCTGTCGACGACCATGAAAACATAGTTTTTTCCATGCTTATTAGAAGGAAGGTCTGACATGTAATCCATGGAGATGGATTCCCAAGGTCGACTAGGGGTAGGTAGAGGAGTATAGATGCCTTGCTTCTTGATTGTCGGTTTGGCAATGGCGCAAGAAGTGCAAGATCTGATGTACTTCCCAACATCCTTTCAAAGGTTCTGCCAATAGAAATACTTTTGCAGTACTGCCACTGTTTTCTTGACCCCGAAATGCCAAGCGAATCAACTGTAGTGTGATTACCAAATCATCTTGGCACGCTAGTTTGAAGGAACACAAAGGTGTCCCAAGTGACATAGCAATGCGTCCTGGAGGTGAAATTTTGGAACTTGTGTAACCTCCAAGAGTGTCTTGTATGTGTGGCCGAATGCTCTTGTAGAGAAGCAATGAATCAGAAGTCTCGTGCCCACAAGAGTTGAGAACGGTGGTTAGTGCCATGATCTGTGGTCGACTGAGGCAATCTGCAACATTATTGGTGCTACCCTTCTTATACATGATGTTCAAATTAAATTGTTGCAGATATGTGGACCACTTCCAATGGCGATATTTCTGCAACTTCCCTTGTGTCTGTATGAACTACAGGAGTCAGTGGTTTGTGTGGATGATTGTTTCCTTCCCCAAAATGTAATGCTTCCATTAGCGGCACACCTGCACAATGTAATACATTTCTTTGTCATAAGTGGGATACTTACGGACTGTGGCAGACTGTGTCTCACTGTGATATGTCACTGGATGCCCCTGTTGAGTAATAACTACCCTAATAGCATAGTTAGAGGCATGTTTCTTGATCTCAAATGGTTGTTTCAAGTCTGGTAATGTGAGAATTGGGGCAGAGCAGAGGCGATGTTTCAATTCTACAAACTCATTATGTTGAGATTCCGACCAAAAGAATTTTTCCTATGCTCCTCCCTTGGTGACTTGACTCAAGGGCCAAGTGATATGAGAGAATCCAAACATGAACCTGCTGTAGAAATTAGCAGGACATAGAAAGTTGCAAAGCTTTGTTAGAGTGGTTGGGGCTGGCCAATCTCGAAATACTAGGATCTTGGTTGGATCCACTTCCACCCCCCGTTCATCAATAATGTATCCCAGATAATGAACCTAGGTCATGCAAAAAGTGCACTTCTCGAAATTGGCACAGAACTTGTGTTGCTGCAGTGTTTGGAGGACCTGTTGTTGGAAATATGATGCAGAGTGTTGTCCTTGATGGCAACCCACTAAATGAATATGAAGACATGCGACTGTTGACATGTGTTGTCCTTGATGACAAACCACCTGATGAAGTTATTCTTGACTTGATGGACTTGGTAAATGATGTAAATCTGATGTGATATGATGTAATATGATGCTGAGCGTTGTCCTTAAAAGACAACCCACTTGATGAAGATGATGGCAACTTACTTGATGAAGTTGTGCTTGAGAGAATGTGTTCTTGATGAAGTAAATATGATGTATCTGCAATGAGAACAGAAGGGAATGAAGAAAGGAATTCAGAATGTGCTCAAAGTATGATGAAAAGAGTATGTCTCTAGGTATACGCGTATTTGCCTAGGGGAAGTCGCGTATGCACACGGAAAGGAACGTGCCAAGTCGCGTATGGGCTAAAGCGCTCAAAAAGTGCAAAACCAAGGGTAACCACCATGGTATTGACCCATTGTATTGGGTAATGATCCGCCTAATTGACCCCGTCCAGGTAGTTTTGGGCTTATGGTATTGTTATGGTCCATGGTATTGAAAAAAGGGGCTCATGGTATTGAAAAAGGATAAACCTATATAAGGAGAAGAAATTCATTGTGCAAATCATGAGTGTGAGAGCAAGATGTCTGAGCTTGAATGAATACTTCTCTGTGAAGTATATCTGTATGGAAAGGGTAAAGGTTTGATGATAGATCTGAATCTATGATGCACTTATGAAGAAATGATGAAGCGGGATCTCTAGATCTGAAATGTACTTGTATTTTCTAGATCTGTTTATGGAGTGATTAGATCTGTGATGAGGCGAACATCTGTCTGATGTAAAGGGTTTAATCTGAACTAAATATCTGATCTGAAGAAGTATGCTGCTCTATAATGATTAAAGATCTATACGCTACTTCGCCGCGGAGGAAGCGCGTATATACGCGGCTTCGCTGAAGAGAAAGCGCGTATGCGCAATGAAATACATACAGAGGTATACGCTGGTTTGTGTGGAAGGAAGCGCATATATACACGACATCAGTAAAGGGAAAGAGCGTATGCAAACTAGGGTTTGCTGAAGCAAGGGGTATGAAGTATCTGATCTGTTCTACTGTGTTTCTGCTATCTGATCTATGTTGATAAGTATCTGTTGGTGATGTATATTTGTGCTTAAAAGTATGGAAAGGGTCCAGTCTGAAAATTTGATGAAATGTGGCATGCAAGTGTTGTTCTATTGAAGTTGTTGGATCCAGTGTGAAAATTGATGAAACGTGGTCCAAGGTGGTGCTGAGGGTTGTAGCCTTCGATCGGGGGTTGTAGCTCCCTTCCAGTGAGGGCATGGAAAACGAGATCGGTGGGTCGTGCCCCTCTCGGGGGAGAAGTGAGTAAACGGAGTCGGGGGTCGTGGCTCCTTCCAGGAGAGGCCGGTAAGCGAGTCAGGGGGGTGGTAGCTCCTTCAGGGGAGAAAGTGCAGTATGACGCGGGTGGGTGCTGCGTCTGAGGTCAATCTGCCTTGCATATGTTGTAATATGTTTTCTCTATAATAAAATATTGAAGGCTGAGCAACTGCAGCGGTGGTTTTCTCCCGACTTGGGTTTCCACCTAAAAATCCTGGTGTTCATGTGTGATGCTTTGTGTGATGGTTTGTTCTGTTCTTACTACACATGTTTACTGTTTATAGAACATCTAATGAATGAATTATGGAATGATATAAGTGAAGAACTAATGGCATAATTAGATCTCTGTGTATACGCGAGTTGTATGAAGAATATCCGCGTGTATACGCTAGTTGGATTCAGCAAAGTAGCGTATGGGTTTTAAAGGAATGAAAAAGTAAAAGTTTTGAATATGCACTAAATACTGATTCACCCCCCCCTCTCAGTATTTTTCCCAACACCTGTCGGATGTGGTGGAGGTGCTCTTCCCAAGTCTAGCAGAAGATCGGGATGTCATCCAAGTAAACTATCACAAATGAGTTGGTGAATGGCCACAAGATGTCATCCATGAGCCTCATGAAGGTTTCGGGAACATTCGTCAACCCAAAAGGCATGACCAGCCATTCGAAAAGGCCCTCATTGGCTTTGAAGGAAGTCTTCCACACATCAGAGGGATCGATTGGTACCTGTTGATACCCAGACTTCAAGTCGATCTTGCTGAGATATTTTTCCCCTTTGAGTTGATCCAGAAGGTCATCAATCTGTGGGATCAGGTACCTATTCCAGAAAGTGATCTTGTTCAGCGCCCGATAGTCAATACAAAGTCTCCAAGTCCAATCCTTCTGCTGCACCAACACGATCGAGCTCCCACGGGGGGATGAACTCATTCGGATGTTACCTTTCTACAACAGCTCCTGAATTTGCCTCTTGATTTCATCGTTTTCTAGAACAGAGCATCGATAGATCGGTCCATTGGGCAGTGGCGCACCTGGCATCAGATCGATGGGGTGCTTGACCTGACAGTGCAGAAGCACCCCTGTGGGTGGGGTGAAGATGTTCCCATACTCCTCCAAGACCATGTCCATTTTTTGTTGTCATGCAAAGGAGCCCTGTCTGGAGGTCATGGCCACAATCTTCTTCTTGCCCTGGGGGCAGATCATCGGGAAAACAAATTTCCCAGTTTTGGAATGAGCTTACTGCATTGTTTTGCAGTAACCAAAGAGATAGCCACAGGCGGTGGTACCTCTGGTATCCTATACAAATTATTGCCCAAAGTAACAATAACAACACGAGGTCAGGACTCATACAAAACATGTCACTCCACAAGTATGGTTGGCCTAATAATACATTACAAACATCAAGAGGAGCAGTGTCACATAATACCTCATCCATGAAGGGCTTGATGTTGTAGTGAAGGCGACACTACTAGCTGACACGGAGATTCCATCCTTAGTGAAGCCACCCGATGGTGTATGGATGTAGGTGTGTTGTGGTTGGCAAGCCCAACCGCTTCACGACCTCTGCTAAAATGAGGTTCTTTTGGCTCCCACTTTCAACAATGAAGTGTAGCAGGGAACCCTTTACCCACATCTAAGAGTGCAAGAGATGCTCCTCCTCCTCTTGATATTCTAGTCCCTCCTTCTAGATCTTTGTAGTGGCAACAGTGGCGTTGGGCTTCGCATCAATAATCTGCTTCCCTTTGTCATTTCCCTTTTTAGATTATGATTCAGAGTCTAAGCATGCATCTGATTCAGAAGCCCTCATCTCGGCCACCAGTGACTGCTTGGCCCAACACTCACCTGTGTTGTGAGTGGAGCTCTTATGAAAATCACACCACTTTCCCGTGTCCTTCTTTGGCTTCATGGTGTTGTTCTTTTCTTACGGATTTGGTAGGTTATCTTGGGCCGCCATGCCTTGGCTTTTTCCTTTGTTCTGCGGTTTGGGGGCACCTTTCCCTTGCTTTTGATTTGCAGATCCAAGGTCTCTCTTCTTCTGTTTGAATTTCTACTCAATCTTGGTAGGATACCAGTATTCCATACCAAGCGAGGAGATGTCGAGGAACTCCATTTCCACCGGAACATATCTATGCAGACAACTGTGGTACTTCAACACCAAATGTTTCTCCGAAACTTTCATACCCAAATTTTTGCACATGGTATGGAACAAATTCGTCAACTCATGCACATCTTGATCCCTTTGCTGCCGCAACGTAGTACATTGTATGTGCGTGTCCTCATATCTACCCACGTGATAATATTGTTCCTTGATGGCATCTCGAAAATAATTCCAAGTGGGGACGACTAAGAATAGAGAGGGTTCCACCTTGTCCTTTTTCTTACAGTAGGTTTGTGTTGGGATTCTCTCATATCACTTGGCCCTTGAGTCAAGGCACCAAGGGAGGAGTGAAAGAAAAATTCTTTAGGTCATCTCAGCAGAAGGAGTTCGTAGAATTGAAACATCGCCTCTGCTCTATCCCAATGCTCACATTACCACACTTGCAACAATGATTTGAGATTGAGACAGATGCCTCTGACTATGCTATTGGGGCAGTTCTTACTCAACAAGGGCATCCAGTGGCATATCACAGTGAGACATTGTTTGACAAAGTCCACAAGTATCCCACTTATGACAAAAAAATTATTCCATTGTGAAGGCGTGCCACTGATGGAAGCTTTACATTTTGGGGAAGGAAATAGTCATCCACACAGACCACCAACCCCTGTAGTTCATACAGACACAAGAGAAGTTGCAAAACGATCACCATCATAAGTGGTCCACATATCTACAACAACTTCATTTTAACATCAAGTATAATAAGGGTAGCATCAATAATTTTGCAGACTTCCTCAGCCGACCACCGATCGTGGCGCTAACCATCGTTCTCAACTCTTGTGGGCACGAGACTTCTAATTGGCTACTTCTCTATGAGATCGATCTAGAATTTTGCCACACATACAAGACACTCTTGGAGGGTACACAAGTTCCAAATTTTCACCTCCAGGATGCATTGCTATGTCACCTGGGACACCTTTGTGTTCCTTCAATAGAGCGTGCCAAGATGATTTGGGAAGCACACTACAGTGGATTTGTTGGGAATTTCGGGGTCGAGAAAATAGTGGCAATGCTGCAGAAGTATTTCAATTGGTCGAACCTTCAACAGGATGTTGGGAAGTACATCAAATCCTGCACTGCTTGTGCCATTGTCAAACAGATCATTAAGAAGCAAGGCCTCTTATTCCACTACCTACCCCTAGTCGACTTTAGGAATCCATCTCCATGGATTACATGCTGGGCTTTCCTTTTACTAAGCATGGAAATGACTGTGTTTTCGTGGTCATCGAAATATTCTCAAAGATGGCTATTATGTTGGCCTACAAGAAAAATATCACAACAGAAGCCACTGCTAAACTCTTGTTTGAATGAGTGTGGGTGCACTTTGGTATCCCACAGTCCATCATCTCATATTGGGACATCAGGTTCCTCAGCAAATTTTGGTCCAACCTCTAGTCAATGTTGGACACCAAGCTCACCAAGTCCACAACTTTCCATCCCAAACTGCTGGCCAGATAGAGGTCGTCAACAGGATGATTGTACACATTCTACGCATGTACAATTCAAGGTATCCACGCACATGGGATGATAGCCTTCCCTAACCGGGCTCTCCACAACTCAACCGGCCATAGCCCCTTTCCGGTGGGCATGGGGTTCTAGCCACTCTGTCCCATTGACATAGTCATGCTATTTATGGCTACTTAGGCCGATTTGGCTCATGTCCAGTCTGAAGCTGACAAAGCGAACAAATTCATTGAGCACATTTAGCACATCTTCCAGCAGGTTCATGACATATTGGACATATCCAATGCTAAGTACAAGCAATGACATGATCAACATTGGGTTCCACACAAATTCCAGGTGGGCGAAAATGTGTGGCTACATTTGCAGAAGGAGTGCCTCACTGAACCCTACCGCAAGCTTCGCCTGGTCTCATATGAGCCATACACCATCACCAAGGCTATAGGGAACAATACCTTTGAGCTCAGTATTCCACCATTCCTTGGTCTGCACCCAGTATTCAATGTGGACCGCCTTCGGCCCTACTTCCCATCTCTACTAGACACCTCCGACATTGTGGAACAACTCACACCAATAGAGTTAAACCCAGACTGCATGGAACACACCACCACAAATTGTATCATGGACATGAAAATCAAGAACACTCGCCACCAGAAGATCCAAATGTATCGGGTTGTCAAATTTGGCCAACTCCTACACCAAGGCAAGTGGTTCACCAGGGACCAAGTTCAACAGAAGTTTCCTCATCTCATGGAGGAACTCAATGGAATGGGGACCATTGCTTCCTAAGGGGGGTGGAATTATCTAGGTGGATATTGGTGGCCACCCACCTATTCCACTTGGGGCCCCACCATTCTTTCTTTCAATTTTCTAGTTTCCTTAATTATAGCACAGTTTACTATTTTTAGTACTTTTTTGGGTCCTGAAGTTCTGGAGCCATTTTGAGGCCATAAACGATGTTTTTTGGGAAAACCGAGAGAAACATGGGTCCATCAACCAATGTTGTTCACTCAAAAGTTGTAGTCCTTCAATAGATATTTCTAATGAGGTATTAAGCATGTCAAATGAAGATCGTATGCCACAGTTACATCCCTAGGAAGTTGATGTACCAATTTACCCAAACGAGGCCCATAGTTTTGGCGCTTCATATCCTAGGGTTAGGTTTTTGGATTTTTATGGTTTTCCATTGTTTCTGAATAATAAATAGGCCCTCGACCCTCATTGTAACATAGTTCAGAGGCATGTAGCCACCACATCTCTTCTTAGAGATAAGCTACACGCGCCCTAGCTAGCTTATTTACATTATGTCTGTAAACTAATTTCAATATTTTGTTGATCCAGGTGGATATTGGTGGCCACCCGCCTATTAGACTTAGGGCCACACCATTGTTTCTTTCAGTTTTTCAGTTTCCTTAATTATAGAAAAACATCAGCCATTTTGTTGATATATTGGCAGTCTCCAGGTGAAGTTTGTCTCACCTATAAGCTACATGATTCATTCCTCAAATTTCTCTTTTAATTTTTAATTAGCCCTAGTTGGAGATTCTAAGTATTTTTATGCTTGATTCTCTGGTTTTAGATTGTTTTTGATTTGCAAGAGTGAGCACTAAAGGATCCAAGGAAGCATTGTCAAGCATTGCAACCTTTTGTGGTTGTAAGAACACATTCCCCTTGAATGTGAAATACTAGAACCCTTTAAGAGAAGGGCTCTGCAACGTGAACCCAATGATTTGATAGTTTAAATTTAGATTGCAATTATAACCTTATAGACTTGCGTGCAAATTTAAATTTCAAATAGTTTAAATTTAAATTTCTAGTATAACCTTATAGCCTTGCATGCAAATTTAAATTTATATTGTAAAATTATTTCAATTTTAGATAATAAATGCTCCTTCAAAACTTATAATAAGTATATCATAAAATATAAATTTGATGGAACATATATCCTTCACAATTGGACACGTGAAAAGGAAGTTTGCATTGTAAAGTTGAATGCAAATTCTAAGTGATTCCATGTTAGGTCCCTATAAGACTAGTGTATCCCATTATTATTATTGTTAATGTATCCCCATTATTGTTATTGTTGTACCCATGTAATCCCCATACTGTTATTATTGTGCCTCATAGAAGCCCACTATTGTTATTGTTGTACATGATGAGCCTCAGTATTGCAACAAGATTGCTCCAACTACCGAGGCTACCAACTTTAATTTTCAACCAGGGGTTCGAACAAACTTAAGAGGTATCCTTCCTTAAGTCCAACTTGGTGGAAAATATTTGTAGATGACACTAACATAAAGTGGTCGCATGGTAGGGAGAATCTCGAGAAATTCTTCAATCACCTCAACTCAATTTCCTCAGAAATTAATTTTACCATGGAGATGGAAGAAAACATGAGCATTCCTTTCTTGGATGTCCTGGTTACCAGAAAAGAAGATGGAAAATTAGGGCATCGGGTTTTTTAGGAAGAAAACCCATACTGGCAGCTACCTTCACACTGAGTCCTACCATCATCCTGCTCAAAAATTTGGTGTCCTTAACACTCTTGTTGTAAGAGCCTTGAGGATATCCGATGAGGAGCACTTGGAAGAAGAAATCTCTCACCTAACATCTGTTTTCTTGGGTATAGGGTATAAGGAAAGAGAAATTAGAAAAGCCATAAATAGAGCAAAAGGTATTGTCGTATCCAAGGGACACCAAGATCCTCGAGAGAGCAGTGGAAGGGTTTTTCTGCCATACATTAAAGGTGTGACAGATAAGATTGCCAGTGGGCAGGAGTGACATTTTTGCACGGTTATTAGCAGCAGGAACCATTAGACAAAATATGCGCTAAGTTAAAGATAGCATTAGTCAAGGGCATCTTAAAGGTGTTTGCAAGGTTGACTGCTCATGTGGGAAGAGTTATATTGGTGAAACTGGGCGCTCTCTTCAAAAGCGTCTGAAAGATGATGGTGCCAATATTAAACATGAGCGATCTCGAACCTCGGCTCTTGCTGATCACTCCTCGAAAACAAAACATCACTTACGTCTTGAGGATCCTAAAATCGTTGCAAAAAAGGAACACTATCAGAGACGAAAGATTAGAGAAGCGCTGGAGATTATAAAACACCCGCATAACATCAACAGGGATGGAGGATACGATATTAGTGACAGTTGGCGACCTCTAATTAGACAAATTTTCTCCTTAGGTTCGTCCTCATTGCAGATATAATTTCGTAGGTTTGCTTCTTCTCCTTATTAGTAAACAGTTTAGGGTCGTGTCAATACAAAACACTTATTATTTCACTCACTCATAATAATTATTTTTATTAATTAATTTTTATTCTATTAATAAAAAATAATTAATTAATAATTATTATCAGTAAATGGAAGTAAGTTATAATAAAAATTCAAATCAAATTAATTTATAAATAAAAAATTTTAAATTTAAAAATTATTAGGATTTAATTAAATTAATAAAAGATATTTAATAAAAAATCATTAGTAGAATTAATAATTAATAATTATTGTGTTTATTTATTAACATATATTTAAATAGTTAAATTATTATTTAGAATTAAATAAACATAGGTATTCTTCATATTAATATTATTTAATAAATTACCCTTAGATTAATAATTTGATTATACTATTTTAGGTAAAAAAAATTGGGTAATAAATTAAAATATTTAGACATTAAATAAATAAATAAATAAATAAATATATATATATATATATATATATATATATATATATATATATAATTTTTAAAAAATAATTAATTTTTTTTTATAAATATAAATTATGAAACTTAATAAATTTTAAATTAGGGTTATTATATTATAATTAAAATTAATTTAGTAGCACTTAAGGGTTTATAATAAATAAAAATTTAAAAATTTTAAAAATAATATAATATAAATAATTTTAATAATTTTTTTTATATAAATAGTTATTATTTAAATAATTTTAAATATTTATTATTTAAATTAAAATTAATTTATATTTTTTTTATAAAGAATAAAATAAAATTTATTTTAAATAGATTAACAAAATCTGTTGTCGGCTCTTCTCATCATCATAATCCTTCACTATTTATACCTTGACCTTTTGCGACCTTCTTTCATTCTTCATTCATTTCTCATCCTGAAGATGGATCTCTGTTGGGATTCGAAACGTCGACCATTGTTTTATGATACTATGGATAATATGGATTTTACAATTAAGAGGTATCGTCACTATATGTGCAGCATACAATGTGTCATTTTTTTGTTGATCTGATGTAATGGAGGGAATGTCATGAAATCAAAGCATAAACTAATTGCACAAATGGAAGTGTTTCTTTGAAAAGAAATTAATCCTAGGAGAGAACAACAATTTGTAATTAAAATCCTAAGAGCATGAATTCAAATAAAAAGACCTAATCTAATTTGTGAAAATGAATGTCCTAAGTGGTGTTTATTCTTCCTCAATCATGTAATTAGGTCCTAGGGGTCCATATTCAAAGCCTAAGAGACAATAACCAACATTTCAGAGCAAATCTGATTGAGTTTACACATGCTACAAGAGTGCTACTGGAAACTCTATTTTTGCTACAAGTAAGTCTGCTTTGGAAATAACTCACCGAATGACTAAGTAAATAACATTAAAATGAGGTGGGACAATTTTTTTATTAATTATGTTGTCTTAGGTCTCCATTACAAGTGGAATCACTCCAAAATATCGATGTTCACATGTGCTAAAAAATAATAGAAAAGTACTACTCTAAAATCTGGAAATTCAAGAACTAGTGAGCTACTTAATATATCAAATGCATAACCTAATCAAGTGAAAATTCAATGGGGTAAATTTTGTTATAAAATTTAACATTATTATGACCTAATCCAAGTGGAATCAAGTCAAATGGATCTCATTAACCCCTTCTAAAAAGTAGCATAAATTTACTACTATTTCGCTACAAGGCATTTCCATAAATCTTATATTCGTGAACTAGTAACCAAATCCAAGTAGCTTAATGATTAAGATGACCTTCCAAAGTTATTATAAGGATGAGTAATTATTTTGAACCTATAACAACCCACATAAGAACTCACTGAAAAAATCTAAGTCAATCCTACAGCAAGAAAAAAAACAATGTTGAATACAGAAATATTCAAAATAGAAATAAGAGATGCATGCTAATAAGAAGTGAAAAGAACATAAACAACTTGTGCAAGAGGGATCTGATACTCTTGGGATGGCCAAGCCTAAGGAGACTAAGATTCCTATGGAATAAACCAAGCCTTAGAATCTAAAAATGGAGCCAATATTCATTATTGAATCAGTCCAAGTACATCCCTGCAGGAAAAGAAAGTGGAGCTACTAAACAAAAAGTTTTCTCCACAATAAAAGTAAACAATACATGCCCCTAGAGGCCAATTCGAATTGGTAATTATACAAAATAATGAGCAAGCATTCTCCTTGAAAGGAGGAAGCTTTCCCCTCCAAAATACCTCAATTAGTGGATCTGGTTCCCAACACTGGGAGTTTCCAATAAATGACAGAGAACACATTCCTAGATTTTCTAAATCATCGGAATTCTAGAATCTCTCTATAATTTCTCAGTAATTTCATGATATTTTTCTCATTTATTCTCCAATATTGATACTTCAGTGGTAGGGAGAAAGTCCTAAATTATATCCTTCTCCAAATCTTCATAATCTTCCCATTATTCTCACAATATTCTACAAAAATAAATAATATTAGGCACGAATATGCAATTATCTCTAAACCTTCCTAAGAACATATTAAAGAATACAAAAAAATTATTAAGTGTAGAAGGAGAGATTTAATATATCTTTAATGTGCCTAAGAAAAGTTAGATGGGCCTTAATTTATGTCTAATTTAGAGCCCCATCGGTACCCATGTAGTCCCCATAGTGTTATTATTGTGCCCCATAAAAGCCCATTATTGTTGTTGTTGTGCCCTTACATTATTATTATTATGCCAGATTTGATTATATTGTGATCCCTCATACTCCTATATATAGAAAGAACATTTTGTCATTTGAATCATCCAAGAATTATTAATTTATGTAGTGTAAAGAATGCTTTCCCCTCGAAGAGGTTGATTTCTAAGTCTTTGATCTATATTTTCTTCTATTTTTTGAGCTAGTTGTATAACATTTGGTATTAGAGCTTTGACTTCTAGTGTTTCGCTGCTGCAAACAGGTCATCTTGGAATTTTTGGTATAATTTGTTTTCTACGAAGGTTCATAAGATGAAATTTTTACCACGAGAAGCCGAAATCCTGAGTAATTTCATGTACCAATTTCAGATCTTGGTTCGTTATGTTTTCAGAGATATGATCTGGCGAAGTTAGGGTTTTTGCAGGCTCCAAAATTCCGTCTCAAAGAGGTGACCTAGGAAAATTGTCATAAATTTGGTTCATGCATCAAATTTGAATTCTATAAAATGTGGCAGAATGTGCACAGAATTTATTTTTTCGTGGAGAAATTTTAGGGTTGAAGGTCAAAAAAATGACACATGGCATTGTGTACAAGTTTTCTCTACTGAACCAGTCTATAATCGGGTGATCGTAGGAGAACGGGCACAACTTTATGTTGAGGAATCCAAATTAGGTCTAACCATTGGAATTGGAAAGAAGACTCATATTGATAATACAGGAATGAATTTTAAATCTTGGGGATCTGAAATCACAAAGATACATCAGGTTCAATATCGAACTCAAAAGTGAGAAAAAATTGTGTATTTTTTTTAAAATCACATAAATTTTGTTTGAAAAATCAGTTTGAAACGATTCCAAGGGAATATTGAAGCATGGATATCAATATTGGGTTCTAAAATTCCTCTAAAAAAGAATTCCACACCCATTAATCCCTTTAAAATCTCTACTATGACACATGAAGGGGAATAATTGCAACATGATATATCAAAATTGCGAGACCAAGTGAAACAATTTTTTCTCTTGCAGAGAGTAACAAAAAATGAAATGGAAGCTAAGATAGATGGTATGGAAGCTAAGATAGATGGTATGAAAGATAATATGTATGGCATGGAAGAAAAGATGAAATATTTTAAGGATAGATTAAAAGAAAACATGGATGACATGGAAGCTAAGATGGATGGCATGGAATCGAAGATGGATGGTTTGAAAGCAGACATGGAAGGTTTGGAAAAGTTAAGAAAGGATTCTCGATTGTGACAAGTTAATCCATGAAAATAATGATGAGGATAAAAGAAATATGAAAGAAACTCCAATGTTGGGTTTAAGAACCACCACATTTCACAGATCGATATGAGGAAGTTTGATGGTAAGGATCCAATAACATGGATACTACAAATGGAGCAATATTTTGATCTCCATGATGTTAAACACTCGAAAAAGGTATGAATTGAAACTTTACATTTAAAAACCAATCATTTTGTATGGTATCGATGAATTTTTTCTCGTAAACCACTTGTCACTAAGTTAATTTTTACGGAGGAAATGATAGCACATTATAAGGACACAAAGAGAAACACCTTTTTATGCAATTGATAAATCTCAACCAAAAGGGTTCAATGACATAGCACATTAAGGAATTAAAAAAATTTAATATCAAGGTAGCAAGTATTCCAGAGGAGCATAGGATTGATGTCTTCATAGGGAATTTAAAGGATAACATCCAACATGAGGTTCACCTTTGGGAACATGATTCATTGCATAAGGAATTGAAGGTGGAAATAAAATTTGAAAGAAAAAATATGGCAACAAGGAAGTGTACCAATCACAACTATAAATATGGAAATGGTGTTGCTCCTAGCCTTCCATAACCTACAAGGTTTACGCCACAAAATTTGGAGGAAAAAATAGCAAAAGGGATTTGTTATAGTTGTGATAGAAAATACACTAAAGGTCATAAGTGCATCGAGAATAAATTATTTTACATATATTGTGAAGAGGAGGAAGAAAAGGAACAAGAAACATCAAAAGAGGAGTATATAGACCAGGAACCAACCCCGGAGAAGGAAGAAATGAATCCAACCATATATTGTAATGCATTGGCAAGAATTACCACTCCTCAAACTCTCAAGATAGAAGGATATATCAAGAAAAAAAATGTAATAGTACTGATTAATTCAGGTAGTACCCATAATTTTATTCATTGTAAGATAGCGAAGGAATTGAATTGCTTTCTATATCCAACACCAGAGTGTCAAGTGATGGTTGCAAATCGAGGAACTATAAATTGAACTTGAAAGTGCCATAATATCAAGCTAACCATGGGAGAGTATGTATTGAATAGTCCAATGCTTTCTATTCCAATGGGCGGTGTTGTTGTTGTACTAGGAGTCCAATGGTTACAATATTTGTGGACTATAGCTTTTAATTTTCAAGAACTTTCTTGAATTTTTTTTTGGGAGGAAATGAAGTTGAATTACGGGGTGTCGTAGGGAATCTAGGAAACATAATCAACCCTAATTTAATGACAAAGCTTCTGAAGAAATAAAAAGGAGGCGTAATTGCACAATTATGCTCACTACAGATTCAAACATCGAAATCATATATTTCTCCATATCTCGAAAGATCTTGGACAATCATTCCAAGGTGTTTGAGACTCCCAAATGCCTACCACCTATTCATGATCATGATCATGCTATTCGTTTGATTCCAGGAAGTGTTCCTCCAAACATCAAGACTTACAGATATCCTTATGCTCAAAAGAGTGAGATTGAATGTATTGTTGTAGAAATGTTAGAAGCTCGTATAATTCAACATAGTCAAAGTTCTTTCTCTACTCCATTAGTATTGGTGCATAAGAAGGATGGATCATGGTGCATGTGTCCAGATTATAGGGACCTCAATAAGCTCACTATTAAATATAAATTTCCATTCATATCATTGATGAATTATTGGAGAAATTACATGGAAAAATTTATTTCGCCAAGTTGTATCTTCATTCAGGATATCATAAAATAGGAATCAAGACTGACGAAATTCTGAAAATAGCATTTAGAACTCATGAGGGTCATTATGAATTTTTGGTCATGCCTTTTGTCCTTACCAATGCAGCTTCTACATTTCAAGGTTTGATGAATTCCATTTTCAAACCCTTCCTTAGAATATTTTTGTTATTATTTTTTAACGATATATTAATATATAATAAGACTTGGGAGGATCATGTTGAACATGTGGATAGGGTGCTCAAACTATTTGAAGAGAAACAATTATATGCAAAAACCTCTAAATGTTTCTTTGGAGTATAGGAGGTGGAATATCTAGGTCATATTGTATCTCATAAGGGTGTTAAGGTAGACCCTAAAAAAGTTAAAGCCATTAAGGAATGGAAAATCCCCACAACCATAAAGCATATATGAGGACTTCCTCGGTTGACAGGGTATTATCACAAGTTTGTTTAGAATTATGGGAGAATAACAATACCTCTAACAAAACTACTAGAAAAAGATGCATTTTTTTGGACTCTGGAAGAAACTAAGACCTTTAAACATCTTAAAGAGGAAATGTACCAAGCACCAGTCTTAGCTACAATAGACTTCACAAAAACCTTTATTGTGGAATGTGATGCCTCGGGAAATGGAATTGGTTTTTTTTTAATGCGTTAAGGAAGACCCATTTCTTTTGAAAGTTGTCCAATCAAAGGAAAGTATTTACAAAAACCTATTTATCAGAAGGAAATGTTGGCAATACTACATGCACTTAAGCAATGGAGACCATACCTAATGGGAAGACACTTAAATGTAACAACATATCATGATATCTTAAATACTTTTTAGAAAAAATATTATCTTTAGAAGAGCAGCAAAAATGGCTCACAAATATGTTGGGTTAGGACTTTGAAATCATCTACAAAAAAGGGAAGAAAAATGTTGTTGCAGATGCACTCTCAAGAAAGGATGAGGATGTGGAAGCATTTCTTTGTGTCTTTTATATTATCCAACCAGATTGAATAATTGAAGCAAGGGATGAATGGAAGAATGACGAAGAAGTGTGGGCACTCATTCAAAAGTTGCAACAAGATCCCGGTACATCTGATGCATTTAACTGGAAAAATGATTCATTATGGTACAAATATTGCTTATATTTTTGTAACAATTCTCAATTTAAACAAAATATTATTTTGGAATTGCACCCCTCTCCCTTAGGAGGGCACTCAAGATTTTTAAAAACATACCACAGGGTTAAGAATCATTTTTTCCGGGATGGCCTTATATTTGATTTTCAAAAGTTTGTGGTGGAATCTTTGGTTTTCCAACAAAATAAAGTTGAGATAATTAAGACCCCTGATCTGTTACAACATTTATCCATTCCCAGTCAACGTTGGGAGGAGTTTTCAATGGATTTTATCACAGGTTTACCTAAGTCCGAAGGAAAGTGTGTCATCATGGTGGTAGTTGATAGACTTACCAAGTATGCACACTTTTGTGCATTATCGCATCCATTTAAAGCCAGTACATTTGCTACTGCATTTATGGAAATAATTCAAAAGCTACATAGAAACCCAAATATTATCCTAAGTGACAGAGATCCCATTTTCACTAGAAATTTTTGGGCAACATTATTTTCTTATCTAGGTACTCAATTCGCTCATAGCTCATCTTATCATCCTCAATCTGATGGTAAAACTGAGATAGTGAACAAATGTTTGGAAGGATATCTTCATTGTTTTTTATATGAGAAACATACACAATGGGTCAAGTGGTTACCTCTGCCTGAATGGTGGTATACCACTTCTTTCCATACTGAATCAAAAATGACCCCATGTATGGTGCTTTATGGATATCATCCACTGCCCATCACATCATCTTTAAGAGAAAATTCTAAGGTTCAAGCAGTGGAAGATCACGTTAAGCATCAACAACAAGTTTTCTGACCCTTAATGGATAACCTCACTTTGGCGCAGAATCAAATGAAACAACATTCATATCAATATCATTGAGAAATAAGTTTTGATGTAGGCGGCTGGGTATTTTTATGGCTACAACCATACAAACAAATGACCCTCAAGCAAGCTAAGAAGGATAATAAATTATCATCAAAGTATAATGGTACTTACAAGGTGTTGCAAAATATTGGTACTATGGGTAACAAATTGGAGCTTCCAACATCTTTCCGAGTGCACCCTGTTTTCCATGTTTCATGCTTAAAGAACGTTATAGGAAAAAATCTCCCAGTTCAAACAATCTTGTCAAAACTTGACGAGGAAGGAAAAACCATGGTGGAACCTGAAGCGGTCATGGAAACAAGAACTCGACAGCTACGAAATCGTTCAATTTCAGAGTATCTCGTCGAGTGGAAGAGCTTACCTGTTGAAGCTTCCTTAGGATGAGAATTTTAAATAGAAGCATTCAGAACTACTCAAATGATGAGGACACCACTTTTTTGAAGGAGAGATGCATGTTAGGTCCCTATAAGACTAATGTATCCCCTTATTATTATTGTTAGTGTATCCCCGTTATTGTTATTGTTTTACCCATGTAGCCTCGATAGTGTTATTATTGTGCCCCATAGAAGCCCACTATTGTTATTGTTGTGCCCTTACATTATTATTGTTATGTCGGCTTTGATTATATTGTGACCCCTTAGACTCCTATGTATAGAAATGAGGTTTTCTCATTTGAATCCTCAAAGAATTGTTCATTTATGTATTGTAAAAGGTGTTTCCCTCTCAAATAGGTTGATTTCTAAGTCGTTGATCTATATTTTCTTATATTTTGTGAGCTTGTTTCATAAAATTTCACTTGGTGGTAAAATTACCATGCATAACCTAGCTTTTTGGCTAAAAAATATTGATGTTAAACCATTTCAATCATCAATTATTTTTTATATTCTAATTAGTTTGGGTCAAAATGTTTTGGCTCTAAATTAATTTGCATATTTTTAAAAACTATTTCCAAAGTTTATTAAATTTTTTGTAAAATTAAGTATTAAATTTATTTATTTAGAAAATGAAAATTAGATTTTGACTATCTTTCTCACACGGGGAGAATTTTTGTTTGCAACTCTGCTTCCTTCCTGCCCTAACTTCACTGGCGGCACCGAGGGTTTCTGCGGGCTCTGCCTTGCAGTCGGCTTCCCTCTGCTCTCCACAGGACGCTCTCTGAGCATGCATGTCATGGAGTCTTCGGCTGGAAAAGGCGGCCCTTCCTTCAAAGAGCTGGTGCTAGGCCCCTCCTGTGCACCCAGCTCTTCTTTCTTTACCCGCCTTACTGCCTCCTCCACGGGTCTCAATCTAGATCATGGTACGAATCACAGTGTGCAAGCTCCTCCCAACAATGTTGTTGCAGGGCTCCAATGCCCTGACAAAGAAGCTCCTCAGATAACGGGCTCCATTGCAGGAACCCCACTCACGACAAACAGTCCAGAAAACCCCAACTTGGGGGTCAACATTCCTGATCAGGAAAAAGTACAGACCACCAAAGTTTTTCACCCGAAGACCGCTAAAATACCAGAGATCATAATACAAGAACCGAACATAGAAGTATACAGGGACTATATGAAAGAACATGCGGTTATCTGTAAGTTTATGGGGATCTGGCCCTCGGAAAAAGCTCTGAAAGGATGGTTACAAGCCAAGTGGAACCCAAAAGGACCCCTTGAATTGCAGCTAGGTTCGAAGGGTTTCTTCACAGTGGTTTTCGCCCACTTGGATGACAAGGAACGCATCTTTGAGGGGGGACCTTACTTCTTCAACTCTGTTGGTCTCTACATGAATTTTTGGAAGGAAAACTTCATGCCTGAAAAAGAAGACTTCACAAGGGTCCCGGTTTGGATCAGACTTTACTCGCTTCCAATAGACTATTGGGCTCCAACGGTGCTTCAAGCTATAGGGAATGGCCTATGGGGAATATATCAAAATGTCAGAAGGCACTCGCAATGGCCATTATATCTCCTACGCAAGAATATGTGCCTATATAGATGTCTCGAGAGTTTTACTAGAAGCCATTAGTCTAAACTTCATAGATGAAATATGGCTCCAACTGGTGGATTATGAGCACATCCCTTTCTGGTGTAGGAAATGCCATGAACATGAACATCTTTTTTGAGACTGCCCTCAGAACAAGATTCCCCCAAAAGAGGACCCCTTGACACACCCTGAGGACAAGGGCTTTACTAAAGTTCACCACAAAAACAAGCAGCAGAGGAGGCAGCTTGTGGTAAGGGAAGCTCCAAAAAAAACCACCCACAACAGATTTGAAATCCTTTCTTCTTCATCCATGGAAAAGGAACAACCAAGCAACACAGCCGAGCGGACTTTGGAAAAGGAAAAAGATATGGACAGGGATATGGATAACAACCAAAATACCCCTTCACAGGAACTAAACACTCTGGAGGTTTCGGAAATGGATTGTTCTCAAGACCCACCTTCCCTGGAGGACAAGGCCTTGGAAGAAATATTGGATGGAATGGATCTGCAAAAACTATCAAGGGAGTGGTCAGCCAAGGGATATGAAGATATACCAGAGGACCAACTCAAAAAGATTGAAGAAGCTTTCCATATGCAACAAACCTTCTTAAAGCAAAGAGAGATTCAAAGCAAAAATGGGAAACATACAAGCAGGGGACTCAAAGTGAATCTCAAGGCCAACACTCACATCACCAAAGCGCAACAGAAAATAAAGGGCGGAAAAACAGAGAAACATCACCTAACTGAACTAGGATTCTCCCTCATCAATGCTGGCAAGGTAAAGGCTCTCTCTTTCTCTCCAATTAATTTATCATGAATTTCACAACTTGGAACATCAGAGGACTCAACAGTCCCTCAAAACGTAGGATTCTCAAATCTAAATTTATCTCCGGGAAAATGGATATTCTCCTGCCACAGGAACTAAAATCAATCTGGCTGATATGCAATCAGTACAACAGACTTGTTTCAAAAAATAGTATAGCCACATGGCCATTGCCACTCAAGGAACTACAGGTGGCATTGCCACCTTCTGGAAGGACTCCAGGCTTCATTTTATTGACTCCTTTGCTTCCAAGCATGCCCTAACAACCATTCTTCAGGTCATTGGCACTAAAGAGAAAATATGCATCACAAATGTTTATGGGCCCCACTCGGTAAAAGAGAGATTGGCTTGGATCAACCATTTGAAACAACGCTTGAAATCTTTCGACTACCGAATGCATATTCTTGTGGGGAACTTTAATATGATTTTGAATCTGAAGGAGAAGAGGGGGGGTCTGAGACGCATGGACTTAGACTCTAAAGCTTTTAAAGGATTAATGGATGATTTTCAGCTCATTGACATCCCCACTAAAAATGGGGTTCACACCTGGAACAATCGATGAGGAGGGGAGAGCCAAATTGCCTCTCGATTGGACAGTTTTATTCTCTCAGAAGATCTCTATCTCTCGTCCTTGGAAACTGAGGCCACCATTGCTCCACAGATGGGATCGGATCACTGGCCAGTTTTTCTATCCTTTCGGCTATCTTTAAGACCCAAGAATGCTCCCTTCAGGTTTGAAGCCTTCTGGCTTACCCATCCTGATTTTCAAGCCAAAGTGAAAGAATGGTGGTCTTCAGTTCTCCCCCCTCAAAATAGTAGGATGAAAACCTTCCATCAAAAGCTCAAGTTTGTAAAACAAGAGCTTAAAAAGTGGAACAGAGATATTTTTGGGGACATAAACAATGAGAAAAAAATCATAGAAAACAAAATGAGGGCCCTCCAACAATCCATCATCCAAAATGGGCTAACTGAGCATACAAAGCAAAAGGAATCGGAGCTTCAACATGAATGGAACCAACGAGCTACTCAAGAAGAGATTCTGTGGAGATAGAAATCACATATACAATGGCTCAAAGAGGGGGAACACAACACTTCCTTCTTCCATAAATCTATGATCCAGCATAGGAAGGTAAACAGAATCCTCAACCTCATCACAGAGCAGGGGCAGAAAGTGGACACTCAACAACAAATTGAGGAAGAACTTCACAGGTATTTCACTAGCATTCTCATTGAGAACAATCATAATAATCTTGATCATATCTGAAAAATTACAAAGCACATTCCTACAATCTTAACCAAGGAGCATAATCAGATGTTGCTCAAGAAGATAACTATGGCGGAGTTGGAGGAGGCAGTTCAAGCTATGCCTAAAGGAAAAGCCCCAGACCCTGATGGATTCACCATCGATTTCTACAAGGCATGTTGGGACACTATCAAGGATTCTGTGTATGATCTGGTGAAGGAGTCGAGGGTTCGGAAATCAATCTTCCCCTCCCTCAACGCCACCTTCTTGACTCTCATTCCCAAATCAGAAAGTGCCAATAGACCTGGTCAACTTAGACCTATTGCTCTCTGCAATGTAATTTATAAAATCATTTCCAAAATCATTGCTAACAGGCTAAAATCTCTTCTGCCTCTTCTTATCTCCGTGGATCAGATAGGATATGTTGAGGGACGGAAAATTTTGGATAGCATAATTATGTCTCAGGAGATTATCCATTCTCTCAAAATTCAAAGGAAACCAGGTATTTTAATCCAATTAGATATGTCAAAGGCCTTTGATAAAATTAATTGGATTTATATTCATCAGATGCTTTTAGCGTTTGGTTTCAACAAAGAAATCATAGCCTGGATTATGGCACTTGTCTCGAGAGCCTTCTTCTCTATTCTCCTCAATGGCTCTCCCACCCCCCATCATTAATCCTTCTCGTGGTATTAGACAGGGCGACCCCCTCTCTCCCTTCCTTTTCATCATTCTGGCAGAGGGTTTAGGTCGCTCCATCACTGCTGCTCTGGCTGATGGTAAAATTTCTGGTCTTGTTCTCTATCCTCAGCTTCCTCCGGCTACCCATCAGCAATTTGTTGACGATACACTCCTTATGGGATGCCCGTCACTCAGATAAGCCCTAGCCCTTCAATCAATCCTTAATGATTTTGCTTCAGCCTCTGGCCTAGATGTCAATCTTTTGAAATCGAAAATCTTCTTCCTAAACACCCCCATTGCCACTCAACTTCATATTGCCAGGGTTTTGGGCTTTCAATGAAGTTCCTTCCCCTCCAAATACCTGGGTGTTCCTCTAACTGACAAGCCCCTTGCCTCCTTTAACTGGGAATCTCTCATCTCTAAAATCCAAAAGAAGACTTCCAACTAGACCTTCAGAGTTCTTAATCTCGTGGGGAGACTCATCCTTGTTAAGTCGATCCTTCAAGCCATTCCCATCTATCTCTTCTTGGCTATTGCTGCTCCCAGAGCTATTTCCATCCTGATCAGAACCATTCAAAGGAACTTCCTATGGAAAGGAAAAGTGGATAAAGGCAAATGGGCTCTTGTTGCTTGGGACAAAATCTGCTCCCCCAAGGCTGCAGGAGGTCTTGGTCTTCGTGACCCTGATCTTCTTGGCAGAGCCTTAGGAGCCAAAACTTTGTGGAGATGGCTTTCCAATACCTCTACCAACTGGGCCCAACTCTAGAAGGCAAATTATGCTCCCACTACTCCTTGGGACTCTCTTGTCAGGCTCTCTGGGAGTCTTAGAGGTTCTCCAATGTGGAATAAGGCCTTGGAAAACAGTTGGCTCATTCATCAGCATTGCTTTTGGGAAATTGGCAATGGGCAACTTGCTCTTTTCTGGGAGGATGCTTGGGACTAGAACCCCAGGCTGGATAAGGAACACTACAGAGCCCTAAAAGAGCACTTGGAAGAGCATGACAAAAAGAAATTCAAGGATTATTGGAAGCAAGACAACCCTGTGGGATGGAGGGAGTGTGTGAATTTCAATGACATTCTACTTGAGGATCTCCTCATTTCCTTCAACACTCTCCTGCAAGAGCTTAGCAAAAGGCAGATACAAAAAGAGGAAAGCCCTGACATTCTAAGATGGGGGAAAAATCCTTCAGGAACCTTTAGCATCAAGGAAGCCTACAACCAATTACAAAATCTGACTAACAACCAAGTGGACAAAAAGTGGAAAAGATTGTGGAACAGGCAGCACTGGCCAAAGATCAAACTCTTCCTCTGGCTCTTGACGCATAGTAAAACTCTCACCTGGGACAATCTTCAAAGAAAAGGTTTCCAAGGTCCTTCAGTCTGCTGTCTCTGCATGAGGGACAATGAATCAATTAATCATCTTCTCAACACTTGTCCTTTTGCCTCGAACATTTGGTCTTGGCTCCTTTTGGTTTTCGGGGTCTCGCATCGGAACATGATTTCCATCCATGCCACCTTGGACAATTGGAGCTCCGACTTCTCCAGTCAACCTCTGGTTAATCTTGCTTGGACTCTCCTTCCAGAAATCATTTGTTGGGTTATCTGGAAGGAGCGTAATTCCAGAATTTTTAGGAACGTTGTCTCCGCAGAAGAACAGTGCATCTTCAGCATTAAAAGCATCATGCTGGAGTCGGCCTCAACCGCCAAGCTCCAGGATGCTCCCAACCCGCCTTTTGGGGAAGATAGAAGAATCTTATCTCTCCTTGATCTTCTGGTTCCCATCGAAGCCTTTCCTCCCCCCTTTATTTCGCTCTCCCCATCGCCCCTTACTGTTTGGTCTCCTCCAGATCCCCCTCTCTTCAAGTTAAATTATGATGGTGCTTCCAAGAATAACCCAGGTCTTACGGGTTTTGGCGGAGCATTTCGTAATGCTCAGGGCATCATCAAGTGGATATACTATGGAAACTTAGGTCATAACACCAAAAATGCGGCTGAATTTCGGGCTTTGGCTCATGGTCTTGAAATTGCTAAGAAGCACAACTTCTGGCCCCTATTGGTGGAAGGGGTTTCTTACATCGCCACTCAGGCTTGCAGGAAAATTCAGCAGGGCAGGAATCTGGAGAAAATCTCTATGGGATGGCGCATCAACAGGATTCTCTGGGGTATAAGTGAGTCTTGATTTAGACTCGAAACGTAGACCAAAAAATGATGACTGTGAATAATCTGAGTTTGACATCTGAAAAACTACACCACAGAAACCTCCAATCAAGCAACATAAAAGTAGCAAAGGGAGTCTCCTTCCACGCAGTTCGGCGGAAGGCCAACGATTTGGCCGATTTTTTGGCCAATCGGGGGGTCACCTCGAATGAGAGAATCGTTTCCAGGGATTGGACCTCCCTCGAGGACAATGACATAAAGATTAAATGCAAAGAAATCAGAAAAAACGCCTTGAGCAAGGTTGGAGCCCATCCTCAGCCGCCATTTTCTGACAGCCTCTGTGTTAATATTCCGATCCATGTGCCGACTCTTGATCCCAACGTGCGATCTCCCAGGCTGGAGATCTAATTTCAGATCGCGTTGGTTTTTCTCCCCTCATTCCGCAATGATTTGGCTTGTTTCTAATAATTTCCTTCCCATGCGTTCTTGTCCTGGGACAGCGCTTCGCTGGTTTTCGTTCTGCCCTCAGATCGCTATTTATCTCACCCCTTGCATGCTTCCTCCTCACTATTCTTTCGTTAGCCCCCACCTTCTCCCCTGCGCTTCTCCTTTGGTTCCCCTTGATTCCCTGCTTCTCTGCCCTCCAGCCCCTTTCCTTGGCCTTGTTATGGCTCCTCGCCACAGACGCCCTCCTCCTCCCCCCCGTCCTCCCAAGCATAGTCGAGCCTCCAATTGGGACAATCCTGCCAGACCCCCCTCTAATCGTGCTGAGACTCTGGTGCGTAATGTTGCGTGGCTCTTTCGGGAAGCTACCCCGGATCACTTAAATGATTTCATTGCTGGCCTGGACGCTGCTGTGATGGAGCGCCGTCGATCCACCCCGACAGCTGATGTAGATGCTGAGATTCAGTGGATTCTGAACCCTGGGACCACCCATCGCAGGGAGAACCTCTTCACCAGAGCGATTGATCTGCACTGGCACACTAAAACGCTCCTCTCCCTCACGCTTCATGAGCAGAACAATATTAGCAGGAATCTGGAGAAGAAGATTCAGCCCCTCTCTCAGAAATTTGAGACTTTTGTCTGCACGGTCCATCACCTTCGCTTTGTTGAGAGCTCCTCGCCGCACTACGAACTTTTGAAGCAACGCTCTAAGCTGCATCAAAGTGCGATGGTCAAAGCTGAGGCTAGCCCGTCTCAGGCCTCCCCTCCGATTGCTGGTCCTCCTCGCTTCTCCCCCTTTGCTGGGCTGGACGGTACTCCAAAGAGGCCGATTCACATTACCGAGGAGGGATTCGAGGATGTTGACGCTGAGGTTCTGCTGGATCTGTAGCTCTCTAGTTTCTCAGTTTTGGTTATGAGTTACCTTTCCATCTGTCTTGAGCCTGCGTGCTCGTTTTCTGATGTCTTGAGCCTGTGTGCTCGCTTTCTGGTCATTTTTGGTTCTCGTTCTCTCCACCCAGCATATCCTTCCCTGTTCCTCCTCTCCCTAGGTGCGGTTTCTTATCTGTCATGTGCTGAATCATGGATATATGCCTTGTAAGCTCGACTTTGTATCTCTTTTTTGTTGATAATGTGAATAGATCCTCCTTAACTTACAAAAAAAGAAAAGAAAATGAAAATTAGATTTTGAATTTTTAAAATAGGAATTTCTAAGTTTTTTATAGGTGTGACTTAAAATAAATTTTTGAATTAAAAATTATTTAAAAAATAAAAATCTAATTTCGAAATATCCGAATATTTGAAACTTTCCATCTCTTTTCTCAATAAAACTAAACACTGTGAAAGACAATTAATTATGTAAAATATTTTTTCCATAATTAATAGTTTTTTTCCATTCATTATTCATTATAATACTTATTTTTAACAATAAAACAATGTTCTGGTTTGAAATTCTGAACCTTCCTGCTCTTGTAAAACAACGTTCTGTTCTGGTTTGAAATTCCGAACCTTCCTGCTCTTGTAAAACAACGTTCTGGTTTGAAATTCTGAACCTTCCTACTCTTGTAAAGAATAAAAACAACAAAAATAGAAAACAAAACAGTCTGTTTACTCTGACTCACACTATGGTCTAGTCTCTAATTAAATACTCCCACGGCCCGCCTCAACAGTACAATCTTCGGTATACTTAAATATCAATCATTAATCCTTCTCGTGGTATTCGACAGGGCGACCCCCTCTCTCCCTTCCTTTTCATCATTCTGGTGGAGGGTTTAGGTCGCTCCATCACTGCTGCTCTGGCTGATGGTAAAATTTCTGGTCTTGTTATCTATCCTTAGCTTCCTCCGGCTACCCATCAGCAATTTGTTGACGATACTCTCCTTATGGGATGCCCGTCGCTCAGAGAAGCCCTAGCCCTTCAATCAATCCTTAATGATTTTGCTTTAGCCTCTGGCCTAGATGTCAATCTTTTGAAATCGAAAATCTTCTTCCTAAACACCCCCATTGCCACTCAACTTCATATTGCCAGGGTTTTGGGCTTTCAACGAAGTTCCTTCCCCTCCAAATACCTGGGTGTTCCTCTAACTGACAAGCCCCTTGCCTCCTCTAACTGGGAATATCTCATCTCTAAACTCCAAAAGAAGACTTCCAACTGGACCTTCAAAGCTCTTAATCTCGCGGGGAGACTCATCCTTTTCAAGTTGATCCTTCAAGCCATGCCCATCTATCTCTTCTCGGCTATTGCTGCTCCCAGAGCTATTTCCATCCAGATCAGAACCATTCAAAGGAAATTCCTATGGAAAGGAAAATTGGATAAAGGCAAATGGGCTCTTGTCGCTTGGGACAAAATCTGCTCCCCCAAGGCTGCAAGAGGTCTTGGTCTTCGTGACCCTGATCTTCTTGGCAGAGCCTTAGGAGCCAAAACTTTGTGGAGATGGCTTTCCAATACCTCTACCAACTGGGCCCAACTCTGGAAGGCAAAGTATGCTCCCACGACTCCTTGGGAATCTTTTGTCAGGCTCTCTGGGAGTCTTAGAGGTTCTCCAATGTGGAATAAGGCCTTGGAAAACAGTTGGCTCATTCATCAGCATTGCTTTTGGGAAATTGGAAATGGGCAACTTGCTCTTTTCTGGGAGGATGCTTGGGAACAGAACCCCAAGTTGGATAAGGAACACTACAGAGCCCTAAAAGAGCACTTGGAAGAGCATGACAAAAAGAAAGTCAAGGATTATTGGAAGTAAGACAACCCTGCGGGATGGAGGGAGTGGGTGAATTTCAATGACATTCTACCTGAGGATCTCCTCATTTCCTTCAACACTCTCCTGCAAGAGCTTAGCAAAAGGCAGATACAAAAAGAGGAAAGCCCTGACATTCTAAGATGGGGGAACAATCCTTCAGGAACCTTTAGCATCAAGGAAGCCTACAACCAGTTACAAAATCTGACTAACAACCAAGTGGACAAAAAATGGAAAAGATTGTGGAACAGGCAGCACTGGCCAAAGATCAAACTCTTCCTCTGGCTCTTGACGCACAGGAAAACTCTCACCTGGGACAATATTCAAAGAAAAGGTTTCCAAGGCCCTTCAGTCTGCTGTCTCTGCATGAGGGACAATGAATCAATTAATCATCTTTTCAACACTTGTCCTTTTGCCTCGAACATTTGGTCTTGGCTCCTTTTGGTTTTCGGGGTCTCGCATCGGAACATGATTTCCATCCATGCCACCTTGGACAATTGGAGCTCCGACTTCTCCAGTCAACCTCTGGTTAATCTTCCTTGGACTCTCCTTCCAGGAATCATTTGTTGGGTTATCTGGAAGGAGCGTAATTCCATAATTTTTAGGAACGTTGTCTCCGCAGAAGAACAGTGCATCTTCAGCATTAAAAGCATCATGCGGGAGTCGGCCTCAACCGCCAAGCTCCATAATGCTCCCAACCCGCCTTTTGGGGAAGACAGAAGAATCTTATCTCTCCTTGATATTCCGGTTCCCATCGGAGCCTTTCCTCCCCCCTCTATTTCACTCTCCCCATCGCCCCTTACTGTTTGGTCTCCTCCATATCCCCCTCTCTTCAAGTTAAATTATGATGGTGCTTCCAAGAATAACCTGGGTCTTGCGGGTTTTGGCGGAGCGTTTTGTAATTCTCAGGGCACCATCAAGTGGATATACTGTGGAAACTTAGTTCATAACACCAACAATGCGGCTGAATTTCAGGCTTTGGCTCATGGTCTTGAAATTGCTAAGCAGCACAACTTTTGGCCCCTATTGGTGGAAGGGGATTCTTACATCGCCACTCAGGCTTGCAGGAAAATTCAGCAGGGCAGGAATCTAGAGAAAATCTCTACGGGATGGCGCATCAACAGGATTCTCCAGGGTATAAGTGAGTCTTGATTTAGACTCGAAACGTAGACCAAAAAATGATGACTGTGGATAATCTGAGTTTGACATCTGAAAAACTACACCACAGAAACCTCCAATCAAGCAACATAAAAGTAGCAAAGGGAGTATCCTTCCATGCAGTTCGGCGGAAGGCCAATGGGTTGGCCGATTTTTTCGCCAATTGGGGGGTCACCTCGAATGAGAGAATCATTTCCAGGGATTGGACCTCCCTCGAGGACGATGACATAGAGATTAAATGCAAAGAAATCAACAGAAACGACTTGAGCAAGGTTGGAGCCCATCCTCAGCCACCATTTTCTGACAGCCTCTGTGTTAATATTCCGATCCATGTGCCGACTCTTGATCCCAGCGTGCGATCTCCCAGGCTGGAGATCTAATTTCAGATCACGTTGGTTTTTCTCCCCTCATTCCGCAATGATTTGGCTTGTTTCTAATAATTTCCCTCCCATGCGTTCTTGTCCTGGGACAACGCTTTGCTGGTTTTCGTTCTGCCCTCAGATCGCTATTTATCTCACCCCTTGCATGCTTCCTCCTCACTATTCTTTCGTTAGCCCCTGTCTTCTCCCCTGCGCTTCTCCTTTGGTTCCCTTTGATTCCCTGCTTCTCTGCCCTCCAACCCCTTTCCTTGGCCCTGTTATGGCTCTTCACCACAGGCGCCCTCCTCCTCCCCCCCATCCTCCCAGGCGTAGCCGAGCCTCCAATTGGGACAATCCTGCCAGACCCCCCTCTAATCGTGCTGAGAATCTGGTGCGTAACGCTGTGCGGCTCTTTCGGGAAGCTACCCCGGATCACTTAAATGATTTCATTGTTGGCCTGGACACTGCTGTGATGGAGCGCCATCGAGCCAACCCGACAGCTGATGTAGATGCTGAGATTCGGTGGATTCCGGACCCTGGGACCACCCATGGCAGGGAGAACCTCTTCACCAGAGCGATTGATCTGCACTGGCACACTAAAACGTTCCTCTCCCTCACGCTTCATGAGCAGAACAATATTAGCAGGAATCTGGAGAAGAAGATTCAGGCCCTCTCTCAGAAATTTGAGACTTTTGTCCGCACGGTCCATCACCTTCGCTTTATTGAGAGCTCCTTGCCGCACTACGAACTTTTGAAGCAATGCTCTAAGCTGCATCAAAGTGCAATGGTCAAAGCTGAGGCTGGCCCGTCTGAGGCCTCCCCTCCGACTGCTGGTCCTCCTCGCTGCTCCCCCTTTGCTGGGCTGGACAGTACTCCAGAGAGGTCGATTCACATTACTGAGGAGGGATTCGAGGATGTTGACGCTGAAGCTCTGCTGGATCTGTAGCTCTCTGGTTTCTCAGTTTTGGTTATGAGTTACCTTTCCATCTGTCTTGAGCCTGTGTGCTCGCTTTCTGGTCATTTTTGGTTCTTGTTCTCTCCACCCAGCATCTCCTTCCCCGTTCCTCCTCTCCCTAGGTGCGGTTTCTTATCTGTCGTGTGCTGAATCATGAATATATGCCTTGTAAGCTCGACTTTGTATCTCTTTTTTTGTTGATAATGTGAATAAATCCTCCTTAACTTACCAAAAAAAAAGAAAATGAAAATCAGATTTTGAATTTTTAAAATAGGAATTTCTAATTTTTTTATATGCGTGACTTAAAATAAATTTGTGAATTAAAAATTGTTTAAAAAATAAAAATCTAATTTCCAAATATCTGAATATTTGAGACTTTCCATCTCTTTTCTCAATAAAACTGAAAACTGTGAAAGACAATTAATTATGTAAAATATTTTTTTGCATAATTAATAGTTTTTTCCATTCATTATTCATTATAATACTTATTTTTAACAATAAAACGATGTTCCGGTTTGAAATTCCGAACCTTCCTGCTCTTGTAAAACAACGTTCCTGCTCTTGTAAAACAACGTTCTGGTTTGAAATTCCGAACCTTCGTGCTCTTGTAAAGAATAAAAACAACAAAAATAGAAAACAAAACAGTCCGTTTACTCTGACTCACACTATGGTCTAGTCTCTAATTAAATACTCCCACGGCCCGCCTCAACAGTACGGTCTTCGGTATACTTAAATATTCCACTGGTTGCTTATTCAAAATGTGAGCAATTATTCTCTCCACGTTCGATTTTGGTTTGACTTTTTCTTTTTTCGTTGGATATATATATATTTTGAAAAAACAATATCACGTGGACGGTAGTAGGTACACGATGTATCGTATCATTTTCTCAGCGCACATTTCCTATATAACATACTGCCTCTGGTTTCTTCTACTTGCAAGGGCCTCCATAATTGAGAGTGTAGCATATTTTCAGTGCTATAGCAGTTTAGCAGAGGCGTTGTATTCTATTCCAGATACTTTCCTGCTCTGCTAAATCTGGAGAAGGCTAGTTTCCATTCATTATTCATTATAATACTTATTTTTAACAATAAAACGATGTTCTGGTTTCAAATTCCGAACCTTCCTGCTCTTATAAAACAATGTTCTGTTCTGGTTTGAAATTCCGAACCTTCTTGCTCTTGTAAAACAACGTTCTGGTTTGAAATTCCAAAGAATAAAAACAACAAAAATAGAAAACAAAACAGTCCGTTTACTCTGACTCACACTATGGTCTAGTCTCTAATTAAATACTCCCACGGCCCGCCTCAACAGTACGGTCTTCGGTATACTTAAATATTCCACTGGTTGCTTATTCAAAATGTGAGCAATTATTCTCTCCACGTTCGATTTTGGTTTGACTTTTTCTTTTTTCGTTGGATATATATATATTTTGAAAAAACAATATCACGTGGACGGTAGTAGGTACACGATGTATCGTATCATTTTCTCAGCGCACATTTCCTATATAACATACTGCCTCTGGTTTCTTCTACTTGCAAGGGCATCCATAATTGAGAGTGTAGCAGTTTAGCAAAGGCGTTGTATTCTATTCCAGATATTTTCCTGCTCTGCTAAATCTAGAGAAGGCTAGTTTCTTCTTAATCTCGTGGATAATGGGGCAGTTGAATCGTTTGCTACACAGAGTTACCAATATCCGTTCCTCCAGGCGGCCAGTGGCGTTTGTGAAGATGGAGAAAAACGAGAGAATTAAACGGTATTCAGACGACAACAATAATGTTCCCAAGGGATGCCTGCCTGTGTATGTAGGGAAGAATATTGTTATGAGATTTGTGATAAATGCCAGTGTTGTCAACCATCCCCTATTTGCAGAGCTGTTGCAGGCCTCTGCTGAGGAATTTGGAGCTCTCAGGATTCCCTGTGATCTGTTGTTGTTTGAGAGGATTCTTAATCTGTCATCAATGATTTTGGATAGGGTACTGTTGTTCTTTTATAATGAATGTATTAAGATTCCATTAATGGATTCTCTACTTTTCTTACCACTCATCAAATCAAAAGAAGTTACATTTTCTTTTTCTTTTTTTCTAATTATAAATTTATATACATTTTCATTGTACACAATAGTTTGGAAGTGAATGGTAAAAGGTCAATTTCATAAGTATTAGTGGCCTACTTGGATTTTCAGTTTTAATAATCTTGGATTTTCAATTATAATCATGAAAACTAAATCTAAATTATTTGTAATCAAAACTAAGGAGGGAAAGGACGTGCAAGTAAGATCAGGTAAAGGAGGGAAAGGACGTGCAAGTAAGATCAGGTAAGATAAGTGAGCTGCATGTTATGGATGAGTATATAGTTAGCCATAATTTCTTAACGGATTCTATTAAATTTTTGTATAACTACTCGTAATTTTTCAACGGATTCTATTGAATATGAAGAATTTCAATAGGTATAAAATGAATTAAGTTTTATTTAATAGGTGATCGAATGAAAAGAAAATATGTTATTGAATATAATTTTTTTGAACTTATACATTTAAAATTTTAATAATTCAAAATTACATAAAATTTAAAAGTATTTTGGTTTCGTTAGGGATGAGGTTCGTTCAAATGTAAGGAAGTTAAGTTTAAGACTTAAAAAGATTTGACAAATGGGAAGGTTTGATCTCATCTATCGTTAATACATGATTCAAAATAGTGATCATTTGTATGTATACATAATAGTTAGTAATAGCTGCTACTACTAAATTATAATAAACAATTGTATATAAATCTAGTCAATATTGGATCCTATGACCTCCTCCCATATTCCTGTGTGACTGCCCATCGTGATCCAAACGACCAACATGCATTAAAAGTTGGTTGGGAAGGGCCCATGGTCCACTACTTGATTCTTTCCCTCCTCTTCCACTGCACCATTGCTCTTTCAATGATAAAAAAAAAGAGTATGGGGAAATTTTATTGGAAACTTTGTTTTTAAGATTCTCTTTTATATAATTTTAATTTACATAAAAGCACTTAGGTGATTTTCATATACTTTACTTTTTTATTTTTTATTTTTAATGTGTTTATAAATGAATAACGTTAATTTTTTTTTAATTTACTTTTGGGTTTTTAATTTATTATTTTATAGTTATATTTTTTATAATAATAATAATAACAACAACAACAACAAATATTTAAAAGTAAATTTGATTTTTATTTTTCTTAATAAAATTACAATATGTGACTACACATATTGTGTATGTAATGAGCATCAAATATGATACAAAAGTATACATATGTTAACAAGAGGAGCACGGAATGAAATCTTATATGCAAAAACTTTCTATTGAAGCAAAAGAAAACAAAAAAACTAAGGTACATAGTTTCATATAGCAAAATATCTTGCACGCAGGCCATAAGCTATTAAGTATGAAAATCTAAAAAGGATTACACGCCTACCAAGGTCCCAAGATGAGAGAAAAAAAAGAAAACATACAGTCTGCATTCACACAATGAGATTGTAAATAAAGATAAAAGAAGGGCTCAAGATCTGCTCCAAGAGACCACAACAACTCGATGAAACAAACCACGAACCTAGAAGGAGCCAACACATAGTCTTTGCAGTGAAATGACATGAAAAGGAATGAAAAGGGGTTAAAGAACCCCATCCCCTCAACTCTTCACAAAAATGGTAGCACAACAAAACGACAATGCACATGACCCATGAATCAAAGATACTAACAATAGATTTTCAACGACAAAGAAAAAAATAAAAAGGATTGCTAAGCTCGACAAAAAGACACTGAAACATTGTTTGAGAAGTGTTGACACACAAAGAAAATGGAATGGCGACGAGAAAAGTTGAGTGCGACATAAATCTCAAAACAAATAGAAATAATCAGCACAAGAGACCCAATCCATGTGTAGACACCCAAAATAGCAAGTAGAGGCATGAAAATGAGCCATTTAAGCTCCATCCCCTCAAAAATCTAACCAAGTTGAACCTTGGAAGAGGAAACAATGACCATACTAGCACTAGAAACCTGTTGAAGAAAATCAAGATGAAGAGGTAGAAGATTACACGACAAAGAAACTAGGGTTAGCCACTCACCCTAACTCAACCAAACCCAAAACTTGGTTTATTTTCAAGAAAATAAGAAATTATTTTGAATTCTTTAAAATGTTATTTATATCCTAAAAAGGAATTAAGAGAAGTGTTCCACGATAATCATAGTTTTGCAAAGTTAAAGAGCTTACAAGGTTGTAAAGAAACAATCTTCTGAAGCTCAAATTTAATCTAGACATATGTTGGACATTTTAAGAGTGATTTTTTTTTCATCTTACAATATTTTCGGAGTTGACCAATGCCAAAGTTTCACTATGGAAATCATGAATTTTTATTACCATTTTAGCAATTAATAAAAAATTATCTCATAAAATTTTTGTTAGAGACATTAGTTTAAAACTATGTGTTTTATGCCCCCAAGAAGGTATCTCAATTGATGATCATTGTGATATGAAGTCTTTGTGCAATGTGTGGTTCAAGGTTCAAATCCCCCCTAAAATCCTTGTAATCCATATGTGGGGACACACATGGTTTCACTTAGAGACTCAGTGGTAGTGATCATAATCAACCTTGTGTCATGCAAGTACGAGTCTACCCCAATTACCGATTCCTCTAGACATAAGAAAGAAACAAAATAAAACAAAAACAAAAATTGCATTTTATATCATTTTAATTTATACATAAACACCTATGTGATTTCCATATACTTCATTTAATTTTTAAAGTTTTATGTAGTGTTTTTATGAGTGGATAACGTTTATTTCTTTAATTTGCATCTCTAACTTCTAGTTTTTTATTCAATAAGCATAATTCATGTTATGATTAATGTTCACTAAAATCAAATTTAATTTACCTTTAAGTGAGAAATTATTTGAAGTTCTTTAAAATTTTATTTTTATACTTAGAAATAATTAAGAGAAGTGCTCCAAGTTCACCAAAGTTTTGTTAAGGTTAAATGTTTACAAATTTTGTAGCATGAAAATATTTTGAAATCGAGATTTAACATTGATATATGTTAGAAATTTTCATAGAAAGTATTTTTTAATCTTTGACCCTTTTAGTGTCACAAAAGTGACTAACTATTTCATCCTGAAATGTTTTGGGAATCGACTAATGCCAAGCTTCACCATGGAGTTCATGAAATTTGTTGGAAGCTTGAAAATATTGAGAGGGAGGAGGGGGGAAGTGAATCAACATTGTACTTGATGGAACAATTTAACCATCTTTTTCCCTTTTTTACAATTTAATTGAATCATTCATTAGTTAACAACACCAAATATAATTACCAAAAATCAACCATGAACCATGAGTAGTTATAAAAACATAAGAGTAACCATTAACACATGAACACATGAAGACACAAGATCTAAGGTGTAAACCCTTTCTAGAGAAAAACCACCATCTATTGTTATGATTTGTCTCTTCTTATATTATTGAAAATATTCTTTTACAAATGCACTAGCCACCACTAGTGTGCAAGCCAAAATGTGTTAATTATGTGAGCAACTCTCACTCCAGGCCACTGCCTATCGGAAGCCAACACTTCCTAAATTTTGAAAACCATCATCTTCTGGAAGCCACCACTCCCATGACTTTGTAGGCCAACACCTATTGAATTCCCCAAAACCTAATGTGTTGAAATGTAGGGCAACTTCGAGATAAATTTCGCTAGGAGAAATCCAATTACCCCAGGACAATCCCAGTTACCCCAAAGAGAAACCATCTTGCCTAATGAAAAAATTTAAAATTGGATAAATGAAATTATTATTTTAATTTCCTGGCACTCCTCTCACTATTTTTTAATTTGGTACAAATTTATTTTGGCAAGCAACATCAAGGAATTCGATAAATATTTTTAAATATTATCAAGAGGGGCTTTTCCTCAAGTCAGCCTCACTAAGTAAAGGGACACCTTGGCACAAAGGCAACACTTGGCTCCTCCATAATCTAATATATATAAGAGGCCTTGGAGATCATTCATCACACACATCACAAGTACTTATTTCTTCTTCTCTCCCATCTAAATGTGTTAAAGTAAGGACACAAGGGACCAAATTAAGAAAAGGAGCCTCTCTCTCCTTCTCTCACATGCATAGGTCTATAGCATTTGAAGAAGAAGACATGGTCTATAGGAGCCCTTTCAAGTGAAGGGAGGACACAATTTAGATGTATTTACAATGTTTGATCAAGGCCGAGTTTAGGGAATATCATTGGCTGAGGTTGAGGGGAATTCTAGGCAACATATGTGCATGTTTATGGAGGTGTAGTTCCATGTACATTAAGCCAAAGTTTCTATGATTATTGTAGAAGGGGCGAGCCCTTGTTTGAGTAGATATGAGGTTTAAAAGGAGGTTGCATTATCCCAAATAATAACACAGAGATTCTAGGCCTAAGAAAAAAGGATTGTGTATCATTTTGAAGGATTTTAGGCCCTCATCTAGGGATGATGTGGGTGCCACATGATCCCTAATTAGAGGGAAAAAGTATTATGTTTCAGTTTGCACAAGGCCATGTATAGGAGGGAAGAAGAAGACGTCAAAATCGAAGGTAAGTTATTTAACCATGTTTTAATTTTTTGCAAGGTGGTGCCTTGTTGAACTATTTTAGTATGGCAACTTGAAGGAATATTAGGAGTTGGTTTTGTTCCCTAAATAATATCCTCTTATGAAGTGTAGAAAATTTGAACAAATTGATATATTATTCAATGAGATTCTCCTGATCACACACTATTTAAACTTCATGCACAATACAAAATTTCTTCTACCATTGATCATTACATGTGGAAATAAAATCAATTGCATGCGCACATTAAAACCATAAACAATCACACATATGAACACAATATTTCATGGGAAAGCTTAAAGCTGAAAAACCCAACTATCTGTATATTATATGTCATGGAGATCATGTAACAATCATAGTACAACGCTCCTCACATGCTCTCAGCACCACCTCAAATTGCTACACACTATCAAGCTAGATCTAGCAAAACACATGCTCCAATCTTTTGCCACTTGATAGCCAGCCTCTATTGCGTAATCAATGCTATGGGATGGCTCATTAAATAACTTGAACCACCTGGCTTGTACTGCGCAATCCTCATGGGCTTCACCAATCACTGGTTGTTGCAAATATGCAACAATATAGTCACAATTGATAGTTAACGTGCTCTTTCACCTATTTCTGCACTGGTCTCCACTGAAACTGTCCATGCATTGAAGTTAACTGATGTATTATTTAGTTGATTAATGAGTTTATAATTAGTGAATTAATTAATAATTAATTCACACCACTCTTCACTAGTGTATTAATCAGTTAGACTAAATACAACTAGTTCAACTATGTTTAGATTAATTAAACTGAACACAACTCCATTAACTCCTCAATCAACTCCACCAAACTTTGTCACATGAGTTCTAACTAAAGTATCCATGCAATAGCTCCACTTAACCCTCAGGAATAATGTAATTCCTTCTGTCAGCTCCTGTGCCACATCTGTGCACTTAACTGAAGTGCTCCAAGAGAATAAGATAATGTTTATAGTCCAAATATTATTAAGAGCTAATAATATTCGACATATCTATTTTTAGACCGGAAATATAAAAATGGATTCCGCCCAATATGTCTAAAAATAGAAGTCCATCTATTTTTCCAACTTGACCAACCATCCACAAATAGCATCCTGCAACTCATAGAATATGATCGACATGTCTAAAAATATACTTTGCGCCAAAAATAGCCTGCGGGCCCACTTAGTGAAGGCGACTCTTTTCACTAAGCTCATCATCTTGTTGCAATCTCAACACTCCCTCTCAACAAGATAAGGATTATCTGCCACCCCTATCCTGCCTCTGTGGTATTTGAATTTGCTCCTGGTGAGCGCCTTCGTCAAGATATCAGCATCCTGATCCTCCGTGGGAATGTATGAAAGTAACATGATCTTCCGCTGCACACAATCTCTGATATGATGATACCGGATGTCAATGTGTTTAGATCTATCATGAAATACCAGATTAACCGAGAGTTTAATGCAACTCTGATTATCACAATAAATCACAATAGGATCCAAGTGTGAACCGAACAATCCGACCAGGATCTTCCTCATCCATATAGCCTCGCATGCAACCAAACTCGCTGCCATATACTCGGCCTCTGCTGAACTGAGTGCCATGGATCTCTGCTTCCTGTTGTACCAAGAAACTGATGTCGACCCGATACTGAAAATCCCTCCAGATGTGCTCTTTCTGTTCGTTGGGCTCCCTGCCCAATCTGTATCCGTGAAGCCACATAGCCTCACCTCATCCGACTGTCTATACCATAATCCATATCCCGATGTGCCTCTGAGATATCTCAATACATGCTTCCCCGCCTTCCAAAAGAGCTTGGTAGGCTTAACCATAGCTTGTGAAAGCTGGTTAACTGCATAGCATATGTCGGGTCGTGTATTGACCAGATACATAAGCGACCCCACCAACTGTCGATAGACAGAGGCATCCACTACCTCCGCTGAAGTAGCATCCTCCTTCCTCCAACCACCAGGAAGAGGAGTGTCAACAGGCTTGCAGCCTTGCATGTTGAACCTCTCCAGAATCTCCCGGGCATACTTGCCCTGAGAAACAAACAGTCCTCCGCTGCGCTGCCAAATCTCCAATCCCAGGAAATAATGAAGGATGCCCCAAGTCCTTCATCTCAAACTCTCGTGCAAGATCCTCCTTGCATGAAAGTATCAACTGCTCATCGCCAGTCAAAATCAGATCATCTACATACAGTACGATGATCAACAGCTTCCCCTCCACCACAATCTGGTACAGGTTAGGATCCGCCTCACTCTTGGAGAATCCAAGCCCGGTGAAGTAGCTGTCTATCCGAGTGTACTAAGCACGAGGTGCTTGCTTCAGCCCGTACAGTGCTCTCTTGAGTCGGCACACATGCGACTCACTGCTGAAGATCTCAAAACCTTCAGGCTGCTCTATGTACACCTCTTCCTCAATAACTCCATTGAGGAACGCAGTCTTCACATCCATCTGATGAATGTGCCACCCCATCTGCGCTGAGAGAGAAAGGATCATCCGTATGGAAGAGTACCTTGCGACAGGTGCAAAAGTCTCCTCATAATCGATCCCCTCGATCTGTGAGAAGCCACGGGCGACAAATCTCACCTTGTACTTCTCCACACTCCCGTCAGCTGCCTGCTTCACTTTGTAGATCCATTGCGAACCCACCACTGATTTCCCCTCCGGTCTTGGGACAATCTCCCATGCACTGTTTCTGACAATCGAATCATACTCTTCCACCATGGCATCTACCCATGCGGGGTCCTCCACAGCTTCCTCGAAAGAGGATGGCTCCGTCACGATACACTTGCTCATAAGAGCCATGTATCCAGTATACCGGTCAGGTGACTGTCTCTGTCTGCGCTGTGATGTAGGTGCTCCTACAACCTTCTCTGCATCTTGAGCCAGTCGCTCAGCTTCTGTAGTGCACTTCCACCCTCTGATGGTTGGCGCTGCATGAGTGGTCTCTTCCACTCCATGAACCTCATCTTGTGGCTGATCCACATCCCGAGACTCATCCTTAGGAACTAATAGCTCCTCATCTGCATGCAAGTGTGGCTCCCTCTCAAGCGAACACTTCATGGCTTTCTCCTCATGAAATTTGATATCCCGTCGCACAACAGTCTTGCGACTGTCTGGCAAATACACATGATAGTTGTGGGGTGTATCAGTGTACCCCACAAATATCCCAACCTCTGCAGTCGGCTCCAGCTTCTTCCTGGCATCCTTCGTCACATGAATGTAAACAGGTGAACCAAAAATCCTCAAATGGGAAATATCAGGCTTCTTACCAGAAAATGCCTCCTCGGGCGTACTCATGCCAAGTATCATGTGAGGACAATGGTTCTACACATATACTGTAGTATTTCATGCCTCAGCCCACAAGTGTATGGGAAGGCCCTGATCATGAAACATCGCCCATGCAACACCCACGATCGTTTTGTTCTTTCGCTCAGCAACCCCATTCTGTTGTGGGTTATGAGGTGCTATGAGCTCTCTTCAAATTCCTTCTGCGCTGCAAAAGTCCTTGAATTCGCTAGAGACAAATTCACCACCATTGTCGCTCCTAAGAGCCTTCACCTTCTTCCCCGATTCTTTCTCAACCAGTGCCTTGAACTCACAGAACTTTGAGTATGTATCGCTCTTCTTCTGCATGAAGAAGATCCAACACTTACGAGAAAAATCATCAACAAATATCACATAGTACCTGTGCTTTGCTGTCAAAGCTGCTGAGAAAGGTCCACACACGTCTGTGTGAATTCTCTCAAGGATCGTCATGGCTTGACTATCCTTCTCGTAAAAGGTGGCTTTCACAAATTTTCCCAAGGTACATCCCTTACACTGATCTGACTGCACAAGAGTACCCTTAGGAAGCCCAGTAGAAATATGTTGCAGTATCTTCAAAGCTCCATGGTGAAGGTGGCCCAATCTCCGGTGCCACAACTCGCCATCATCCTGGCTCACCACTCCTTCTGCCTTGCCTTACATTGCTGTGCAGCCATCTAACTTCAATTGATAAAGGTTCTTAACTCGAACCCCTATCCTCCGGGTCTCACCAGTTGCCTTACTGCACAGGAAAGCCTTTCCCTCGCTAAAGACAACATCATATCCCTTGTCTTATAACATCGCCACAGAGATAAGATTCTTCTTCAATCCTGGAACATGCATCACTTCCTTCAATACGAAGGGTTTACCAGAATCCCTTTCAAAGTAAATGGTACCGATACTGGTCGCACTGTATCTACCATCATCGCCCATCTCGATGTGCACTCCAAGATCTTTCTCATCCAGATCAGTAAACAAATCTCGATCTCCTGTCATGTGAAAATACGCACCACTATCAAGAAACCACACTGAACCCATCACACTTGAGACCAAGCATGCGATCAGCGAAAAATCCGGCTCAAACTGTGAGGCTAAGGCCTCTCCAGTTGCAGTTCCAACAGCCTTCTTATTTTTCTTCTTCTGTGGACAACTAGTGGCGTAATGTCTGTGTTGGTGACAGTGAAAGCACTTCACCTTGGACATGTCTTGCTTCTTGCCTTTCGCACTGGATTGAGAAGCATGCTTATTGCTCTTCCCCTTCCTTGCTTTGGAAGCCAAAGCGAAATTTTCTTCATCAGAGTTCTTTGATGAAGATCCGTCCCTGGTACTCCGCCTTATCTCCTCTTGCACAAGATCTGACCAAAGTCCCTCCCATCCTGGCAATTTCTCTTGACCATTGATAGAGTCCTGATAGGAATGCCTACTCTTCGGAAGCCCAAGGAGAGCCAAGCTCACCAAGTCCTCGTCATCAACAGTAACCCCCACACTTCCCAGCTCATCCCTGCATTGGATGAACTTCGTGAGGTACTTGGGCATACTGTCACCTTTCTCCATTTTTATGTTTCTGAGTTTATCCTTGAGCGCCAACTTCCTCTGGTCACTCTTGCTTTGAAATAAATCTGTCAAAGTTTTCCACATCAAGAATGGAGAAGCTTTACCATGAAGGTTGGACACTATGTGATCCTTCACACCTTCCAACAGAATCCTTCGACACTTTGCTGTCTTCTTTTGCCATGCGTCAAGTACGGCAACATCACTAGAAGTAGGTTTTGGAACTTCTGCATCTATGAACTCCTTCAACCCATTGTCATCCAGCACCGCCTCCATCCTATCCTTCCATGCAATATAATTCGAGCTGACCTCAAGGGAATACTCCAATCGCAATCCGTTGAAAGACATCTCAACTTTGACACCAAGAAAACACTACTGCAAATTTGAATTCCACCAGCACAAAACTCAACCGCTTCAATGTTTTGCAATTGCTACAATGATCAATATCGCTTTGATACCATGTAGAAAATTTGAACAAAATGATATATTATTCACCGAGATTCTCCTGATCACACACTATTTTAACTTCATGCACAATACAGAATCTCTTCTACCATTGATCATTACATGCGGAAATAAAATCAATTGCATGCGCACATTAAAACCATAAACAATCACACATATGAACACAGTATTTCATGGGAAATCTTAAAGCTGAAAACCCCAAATATCTGTATATTATATGTCATGGAGATCATGTAAAAATCATAGTACAAAGCTCCGCACAAGCTCTCAACACCACCTCAAATTGCTACACACTATCAAGCTAGATCTAGCAAAACACATGCTCCAATATTTTTCCACTTAATAGCCAGCCTCTATTGCGTAATCAATGCTATGGGATGGCTCATTAAATAACTTGAACCACCTGGCTTGTACTGTGCAATCCTCATGGGCTTCACCAATCACTGGTTGTTGCAAATATGCAACAGTATAGTCACAACTGATAGTTAACCTGCTCTTTCACCTATTTATGCACTGGTATCCACTAAAATTGTCCATGCACTGAAGTTAACTGATGTATTATTTATTTGATTAATGAGTTTATAATTAGTGAATTAATTAATAATTAATTCACACCACTCTTCACTAGTGTATTAATCAATTAGACTAAATACAACTAGTTCAACTATGTTTAGATTAATTAAACTAAACACAACTCCGTTAACTCCTCAATAAACTCCACCAAACTCTGTCACATGAGTTCTAACTAAATTATCCATGCAATAGCTCCACTTAACCCTTAGGAATAGCGTAATTCCTTCTGTCAACTCCTGTGCCACATCTGTGCACTTAACTGAAGTGCTCCAAGAGAATAAGATAATGTTTAGAGTCCAAATATTATTAAGAGCTAATAATATTCGACATATCTATTTTTAGACTGGAAATCTAAAAATATATTCGGCCCAATATGTCTAAAAATAGAAGTCCATCTATTTTTCCCGACTTGACCAAGCATCCACAAATAGCAACCTACAACTCATAGAACATGATCCATATGTCTAAAAATAGACAGTTTAAAAATAGACTTTGCGCCAAAAATAGCCTGCGGGCCCACTTAGTGAAGGCGACTCCTTTCCACTAAGCTCATCATCTTGTTGCAATCTCAACATGAAGTACTAAAGGAATATGGAGTGGGCTCTAAATTATTGATCTCTAGAGTGTATAAAGTGAGTTTTCATTTGTGCCCTTATTCTTTGAGTTATAGTGACGCCAACTTCAATGATATTAAGTGATTACAATGATGTATGACAATGATATTCTTGTGCTTATGAAAATATTGTATGGTAGAGATATTCTTGTACTAATGACTATGTTGTGTGGAAGAGCTATTATTGTGCTAAATGACATTGTTGTATGGAAGAGATATAGTTTTTTTAATGAAAATGATGTATGGCGGAGCTATTGTTGTGCTTATCACATAGATGTTTTGGAAGTGATTCTTGATCTTATGACTAAGATGTTTGGGCAGTGATTCTCTTTCTTGTGATGGTGATTGATATTACTATGGGAATAATATGTATGCTACTTAAGATATCGATTTATATATGTTGTTTGTGACAATGATATGGATACCTATCAGAGGTTTTCTAGAGGGCTTGTTAATACCTCCATGGTAGGCTTGTTTATTGCCATGTTATGAGCATCTCATATGATTCAGGGTTGGCCCTAGGAGGCCTAATGTGATTGATGATGAAATATTTGTGTCTTGTTATAATTATACATTGTATATTAGATAAAAATTTGTTGAAAATTTAAGAAGAAGAATAATTAATTATGGGTTTTCCCCCTTATAGGGTTTTTCCCTCGACTTTGACCTAAATACTAGTGTCTATATTGTGTACTTTTTTGTTCTAATGTTCCTTACTATTCCAAGGAATTGTTAATGTTAATGTTCTCTCCACATAATTGTTAATGATGATATGTGGTGAATTTAATGTGATTAATGTCGATTTTTTTTTTAAAGGCAAGTATCTATAGTAGATAACTATTTTGCCCTAAAATTAACACAATGTTATATCAAACCACGACTAGATGGATGTCACTACTCTAAATTTCTCAGGCCTCTACCCAAAGGATGCCACTACATCTCGAAAAATACAAGCCACCACTTACCTAACTAAAGGCCCCAACCTTTAAGCTCTCTTTTGGACCTCGTTTCACATTTTTTGCACTAAATCCACCTCGAAAAACTCAACAAATCATGGGTGATCCAGGAGGATATTGCATCAGTTCAAATCGACCAGGAAGTCTAGTTCAGTCTTCAGTTTCTTCAGTGATCCGATGAGAGTCTTCAGTCATGGTGCAAGTAAAATGTGGTTCATTATGTAAGTTACTTCATGGTTAAGTCATTATGAGTTCATGGTGATATGTAACCTAAGTGGTAAATCCTAAGGTGGAAAACTCTATGGTTAGAAATCCTAAGTGGTTAACCTAAGTTAATGTCATGATGTAATGTGAGAAGGCCTAAGTCTAAACTATGGTCCTAATCCTAAAGTCTTAAGACTTAGCACATACAAACGTATGGTTTTAAACTATGTAATGGCTTCATACTATGGTTATAAACCATATAGCACAAATATTCAAAACCTTTCAGACTATGGTTATAAACATATGTAATAAACCATATCAGTCTAACTATTAGAGCTTGACCGCGTGGGCGAAGTTAAGTTGCAGGTGGCATGTGAAAATTTGACGTGTGGTTTGTGGAATTCACTGCTGGAAGACCACAACCATTATGCAGAGTTGACCACAAACAGTTGTCACATGTGGGACTCATCGCACAGTTACATTGACCACCCAAAACCACCAGATATAACTTGCAAGGTGGTAGTCAGTCACCAGACCGTTGAGACAGCCTGTCACATGGAGTTTTTAGCCACGCCATTTTTAGCCAGACCATTAGGGTATATTTTTATTATATGGTTAATATTTGGGTTTTGTATTAAATGCACAGTATGTTTAATTCAACCACCATGTAACCTAATGCCTAAGGTGTTACACTTTTATTGCACTGATACCTAATTCCAATTAATACAATCAACCATATGCTATGTTAAGCCCAAGATATTCAACCTAAACCTTAGCCCACAGTTATAAAACCTTAGCCATTGAACCATGAGGGGCAGGGTGTTTTGAAGGCTTGAATTCAGAATTTTGTAAGAGAGGTAGTTTTCTTTCAGGTGTAACTTGGTCGTCTGGAGGCGGAATTGGGCACCAAGATTGGCATTGGAAAGATAGGAGGGAGAGCTTTCTATTGACATAGACCAGAGGTGACTGCGAGCATGTTCAGCCTAGTGAATTTCTATTTAAATACTTTCTTGGATAATTCCTTAATAAAACAAACACCCATCTTGAAAGCAGACCCAGAGACGTAATCCACCAGGGACAATCTCCGTAATCAATGTTTGTTGTCTTCTATCTCTGTTATTTGCTGCAAAATTCATGTTTAATCATGCTTATTAAGTTCTCGATTAAGTTGTAAAATCAATTTCTTTCCTTCAATCATCCGCACTAAGCGATCAAGTTAACAATCAATTCACTTTGGAAAATATTGAGTTCTACTTTAGTATTATTTTAGATCATATATTTTGGTATCAGAGCAGGTTGTGTTTTGTAGGATTTTTTCTAGTGAATTTTAACCAGGTCCAGGTTGTGACGTGGAAAAGGAACTCTTGAGATCATAGACCCAGAAGTTGGAAAGCGGAAAGTCGCTCAACAATAGACAATGGGAGGATCCGATCCAGGTGAAACTCTTGAAGTGAAGGTCATGGGCGATGAACATACTCAACACATGTTTTTAAACATGAAACGAACATTGGGATAACTCTATGAAGATAAAAGGGCAAGAGATGCGGCTTATTCTTCAAAATAAATGAAGACGGAAAAGGGAAAATGAAAATATGATGAACCTCCTTCTCCTCCATCATATTCATCTTCTTCTTCTCCTTCTTATTCCAGTTCAGATTCTGAAACAAAAAAATAAACCTTCGAAATCATCTCTTTTGAAACTTGATGTAAAATTTTAACTACCTATTTATGATGGTGAAATGAATCCCAAAAAGATAGATAACTGGATTAAGTAGTTAGAAGTGCATTGTAAAGTTCATAACATTTCTGATGAAAGAACAAAAATTCAGTTAGCTACACTAAGAATGAGGGGGGGCGGGGGGGGGGGCGAATTTTAATCTGGTGGGAAAGTAAAACTCAAGTAGATTTAAAGGGGAAAGGTAAAGTCTTCTCTTCATGATATAAGTTTTTAAAATCTCTCAAAAAACAATTCTATCACTTGGGATACATGCAGCAAGCTATTATTGATTGGAAGAATTTGAGGCAAGGTAAAGGGCAGAATGTTCAGGAGTTTACTTAGGAGTTCAGGAATAAATATTTGGTGCTTGGTATTCCATTGGATACACGTGAAACTTTATTAAAGTACATTAGAAGTTTACATTCATATTTAAAACATACATTATTGATGTTTAATCCCATTGACTTTGATGAAATGTGTATTCAAGCCATACATATTGAATCAGGTGGAAAACCATTCAAGTTTTCACAGAAAGCATCCAAACAATTGGAAGTCAAGGATTACAAATATAGAAGGAGGAAGAGAAATTCGAAGGGAAAGAAAACAACGACATCTCAGAAGGAAAGTGAAAGACATACTTGTACTCACTACTAGAGGATCGGACATGATTAAGCCAAATGTTGGAAACTTCACCCAGAACTTGGACCAAAGAAGTTACAGAAAAGAAAGGTGAAAATAAGTCCAATACAACAATTCAACAATATTTGGGCTCTGACTCAGGTGTTGAAAAGAAAATAACTGTAATGTTTCCGAGATGTAAAAGTTCTGACACTAGTTCAACTTCTAGTACTTCTACATCTTCTGCAAACATAAATCATCTGGATAAGGATAAAAGAGTTGAATTATTTCACATAAGGGTAAATTCTAAGCACACAGAAATAGACACATTATCTGACAGTGGATCATAGGCAAATTTAATATCTGAAAAATTAGTTAAGATATTGGGTTTGGAGACACAGAATCATCCAAGACCAAACTCATTAGGTTGGCTAAAATAAAAGGCTTAGATTTATGTCACAAAGCAGTGTCATTTAAAATTTTCCATCACCACTAATTAGATTGATGAAGTGGATTTAGATTTGATTCCATTAGACATATGTGGAGTAGTGCTAGGAAGTCCTTATCTCTATGATCACGATGTTGTGTTTCATAGGAAATAGCATAAATATCACCTTAATAAAGATGGGATCGAATACATTGTCAAGGCACATAAAATAAAAACACACTTGGATTTAGTTACTGCTAATCAGATGAAGAGGCTAATAATGTCAAGTAAAATATATGTACTCATGGTTGTAAAAGAACAAGATAATGATCAACATGATGCTTTTTCAAGTTGTGAATCTCAGTTTAAAGATAATTTGGTTAAAGTGGTAGATTATTTTCAAAGTATATTTAAAGAACCAAAACATCTTCCTCCTAAACGGGAAATAGAACATGAGATATAATTGTTTTCTAATGCCCATATTCCTAATGTCGATATGTATCACATGTCAGTCATAGAGAAAAAATAAATAAATAAACAAATCCAAGATCTGGTTGAAAAGGGCTTCATTCGACCCAGTTCATATCCATGTGGTTCACCCATAATTTTGGTTCCTATGAAATATGGGACATGGAGAATGTGTGTCGACTTTAGGGCCTTAAAAATAATCACAATCAAGAATAGGTATCCTCTTCCCCGGATAGATGATTTACTTGACTAGTTGAAAAATGATGTCTATTTTAGTTAGTTGGATTTGCATAGTAGGTATCATCAAATTCACATTGCAGATTATGACATCTGGAAAAATGTATTTAAAACTAGGCAGGGGATATTTGAATGGTTAGTGATGCCTTTTGGTTTCTTTAATGCTCCAGAAACTTTCATTCAGGTTATGAATGATGTATTTCCTCCATACATTGATAAATTTTCCATAATCTACTTAGATGATATCCTAGTTTTTAGTTCCAATATGGAATAGCATGTTAGGCATGTTAAACATGCCTTTGAAGTGTTGCAAAGGGAAAAATTGTACCTTAAACTATCCAAATGTGAGTTTGGAAAAACTTCAATGATTGATCTTGGTTACATAGTTGGAGGTGGTCATTTGAAAATAGATCCAGCTAAAATCAATGTGATTGTGAAGTGGCCAAGACCAAACAATGTGACTGAAGTTAGGATTTTCTTAAAGGCAGTTCAATGTTGGAGAAAATTCATTTCTCAATTTTCCTTAATTGCATCACCATTACATGCTTTAACATGTTCTAAAGTTTCCTATTAGTGGAGAGGGAAACAACAAAAATCTTTTGATACACTGAAGCAAAAAATTGTCACATCACCAATCTTAGCTTTACCAAATCTTCAACAACCTTTCAAAATCGAAACAAATGCTAGTGGTTATGCAATGGGTGCAATATTACTTCAAAAAGGGAAAACTATTTTTTTTCATTCAGAAAATTTTTCTAAGGCAGTTGCAAATTATCCGACATATGATAAAGAACTATTTTCTTTGGTTGAAAGTGTTAAGAAATGGAAACACTACTTAATGGGTAAGGAAATAGTGATTCACATAGATCATCAGTTGCTTCAATACCTTCAGTCTCAGACTAAGTTGCAACAATATTTCCATTACAGATGGATGGGATTTCTTCAGCAATTTCAATTATTAATTAAGTACAAGAAAGGTGTAACAAATAAAGTACTGGTATGTTGTCTAGACCATCTTTGAATGCTTCAGTAATGCTGCAAAATAGTTCTTTAAAACATGAAAGTTATTTATAACATACAGTACATATGTTGATTTAAAAGATATTTATGAATCACTAACTCGTGGTACTCAGGTTGAAGAAGTCAATTTTCATGTTCATGACAGGTTGTTATATCATTTGGGTAAGTTGTGCATACCACATACAAAAAGGGTTCATGTTATTTGAGAAGCACATTCTTCTCGCATTTCAAGACATTTTTTGGTAAGCAAGAAAATGGCACAAATTCAAAGGTATTTATACTGGCCTCGCATGTACGAAACAATTGTTAAGTACATAAAAGGATGTGTTATGTGTTCGACAAGAAAACCAAGCAATCGAAAGATTGGCTTGTATATGCCACTTCCAGTTCCTTCATGACCATGGGATAAAATTTCCATGGACTTTGCTGGAGGACTTCCTATGTCCAGGAGAGGTCATGATTACATGTATGTCATGGTTGATTGTTTCAACAAAATGTGCATTATTTTTCCATGTAAAAATCAAGTGACTGCTGAACAAATTTCATAGATGTTTTTTAGCAAGTATGGGTTCATTTTGGATTACCTACTTCCATCATTTCCGATCGAGACACACGCTTTATAGGAAAGTTTTGGTCCACTTTGTGGGGACACATGGACACAAAGCTGAATAAGAGCATAGCACGGGAAAACAGAATTGGTAAACATGACAAGGATAAATATTCTTAGATGTTAATGTAGCAAACATCCTAAGTTGTGGGATGAATATTTAGCTTATGTGCAACATGCTTACAATCGAGCCTTACATTCTTTGACTAAGTGATCACCATTTGAAACATGTTTTGGGTATCTACCAAAGTCACCAATGGATTTATTGTTTGGTGAAGAAGATAAAGTGGATGGAAAAGATGATACAAATAAAGTAGTTAAGTTCATTCAACAAATACAACAGATACATGAAGCAGTGCAACATCAGTTAGAGAAGAGTCAAGCCAAGTAAAAAATACGCCATGACAAACATCGAGTGGACCATGATTTTCAGGTCGATGATCAGGTACAGTTGTATATCAGTAAAGACAGGTTGAAAGGTGAAGGTAAGAAACTGAAACCCATCAGGTATGGTCCTTTCAAGATTGTTGAAAATATTGGAAATAATGCATTCCAGTCAGATTTACCTCCTTACATGTATTTATTCAGTTGTAAATGTAGAAAATATGAAGTTGTATGAACCTCTGATGATCATTGATCCAGAGGAAGATACAAATATTCCTACCATTGATGGTTTTTCACCTGAGTATATGAATGAGTTGTAGGAAGATACAATCTTGAATAGGAAGGTTCACACTTCTAGGTGTGGAGATGTTGAATATCTTCGAGTGGGACTCAAGGGCATGAATCTTAGTAAGGCGAGGTGGATGGAGATCGTAATATTGAGGGAGTTATACTATCACATCATGTCTGCTTAAATAAAATATTTTTGGTCCAAAAGCTTTCAAGTGGAGAGGATTGATCTAGGAGGATCTTGCATCAGTTAAAATCGACAGGTAAGTCCAGTTCAGTGTTCAGTTTCTTCAGTAATCCGATGAGAGTCTTCAGTCATGGTGCAAGTAAAATGTGGTTCATGGTGAAAGTTACTTCATGGTTAAGTCATTATGTGTTCATGGTGATATGTAACCCAAGTGGTAAATCCTAAGGTGGAAAACCATATGGTTAGAAATCCTAAGTGGTGAACCTAAGCTAAGGTCATGATGTAATGTGAAAAGACCTAAGTCCAAACTATGGTGCTAATCCTAAAGTATTAATACCAAGCGCATAGAAACCTATGGTTTTAAACTATGTAATGGCTTCGGACTATGGTTATAAACCATATAGCACAAATGTTCAAAACCTTTCAAAATATGGTTATAAACCTATGTAATAAACCATATCCATCTAACCATCAGAGCTTGATCATGCGGGCGAAGTTAAGTTGCAGGTGGCATGTGAATGTTTACCACACAGTTTGTGGAGATGACCGCTGGAAGACTGCAACCGTCAAGCATAGTTGACCATAGACAATTGTCACATGCGAGAGTACTTGCAGAGTTACATCGACCACCCGAAACTGGAAGATCTAACTTTCAAGGTGGAATTCAGTCACCAGACTGCTGAGACAACCTATCACATGGATTGTTTAGCCGCACCACCGTTAGCCAGACCGTTAGGGTCTATTTTTATTATATGGTTTATTTTTGGATTTTGTATTAAACGCGCGCTATGTTTATTTCAACCACCATGTAACCTAATGCCTAAGGTATTACACTTTTATTGCACTGAGAGATAATTCCAATTAATAAAATCAACCATATGCTATGTTAAGCCCAAGAGGTTCGACCTGAACCTTGGCCCGCAATTATATAAACCTTAACCATTGAACCATGAGGGGGAGGGTGTTTTAAAGGCTTGTATTCAGAATTATGTAAGAGAGAGGTCGTTTTCTTTTAGGTGTAACTTGGTAGTCCAGAGGCGGAATTGGGCACCGAGATAGGCATTGGGAAGCTATGAGGGAGAGCTTTCTGTTGATAGAGACTAGAGGTGCCTGCAAGCACATTCAGCCTGGTGAATTTCTGTGTAAATTCTACCTTGGATCATTCCTTAATAAAATAGATGTCCATCTTGAAAGTGGACTCGGAGACGTAGTCCACCAAGGATGAACTCCATAATCAATGCTTGTTGTCTTATATATCTATTCTTTTCTAAAACAATCATGTTTAATTGTGCTTCTTAAGTTCTGGATTAAGTCGTAAAATCAATTTCTTTCCTTCAGTCATCCACATTAAGCAATCAAGTTAACAATCAATTCACTTTGGCAAATATTCAGTTCTACTTCAGTATTATTTCAGATCAATGGGCCTCATTTCATCAAATTTTTAGGCTAGATCCACACTGAAAATAAGCTCATCAACAACACTATCAACACACTCAAACTCTCTTCAGTGTGAAAATAAATCTTCCCTCACATTAACTTAGCAGAATACATTCTCTCTCAACTAATACAACATGAAAAGCTTAGCTCTCAAATCAAACTTATCATCCCAATAAAAACATATCCCTCACTAAACAAATACATACTCGAACAACAACGTCAATTCTAACTCACACGCCCTAGCTCAATCACTAAAATTCCTGACCAACAACATATGAAAAATATATAAACATTACATGGCTTACACTAAAAAATACATATACTCTTGCTTGATTATATTTAATAGGACATCAATGGTTCCATGGAACCTAAAATATGACAACTCCATGCATACACCTCTCATCATAATGCATGAGCCATAAAAACTACTACAATACACATACTGACTCTTTATAAACTTGCATCTTTAGACATTCACCCCTCCAAACACAAACTATTAGAACATAGGTAATCTAACTCAATGAGCCTCCCCTGCATAAAATTATCGGTAAAATAAAGTTTAACACATAACCAATTTCTCCAACTGCCTTGAATCGGAAGTAATGCACTGTAATATTCTGTCATTTCACTCTTATGCATGCACACTCTTATTCTGCAACAATAAGTCAATCAACCTCTTCTATACACATCTACAAGCTACCAATATCCATCGCTTTGACTGTGTAACCATTACAATGATCACACCGTCACTCCTTAAGTGCACACCACTTGTCATTCCAAACACTGGAAAATAAATGTTACACAATTAATATTGATTTATGTGCATCACAACCAGATATACTCGCCGTTGTCTATACCCGACAAATTTGTTTACTCAAAAATCATATTAAAAAATGTACACTCCTTCAATGAATCACACAGTGAACATTCTCAACCTTCTACACTGTGCTTCATATATTCAATGCATTGACTTTGTGCATACACATTTAAGCTTTGCACATTACATTAATAACTTATATCAACTTAATTTCTCCTCCAAATCGCATAGTGTGTAATCTCACATCTAATGCGCATATGAGCCAAGCCTCATGCGTGTAACATTGGCATATAACCATACAAGGAGATATATATCAAACACAGAGCACAAAAAACCAAATCTATTGATGATCAATTCAATCCATTATCACCATTAACTTGAACCGATGACCTTACTGTGTTCATACTAGATCAATGTTCCATCACACTTGGATCCTTTGTGTGATTAATGAAATCAATCACTAAATCATTCCACTATAACAATAATTAATGCATATCGCAACTAGAATATTAGATCAATCCACTAATTTAGTTAATACATTCACATCTATTTGGAAACTAATTCAACATTACTTGGATCAAACCCAGTATTAGATTCATTCCATAACCATGATCACCTCCACAATCATTTTAATCATTGCATTCATGTCACTTACTTGGAGACCAAATCAACATTAACATTGTAGATTCAAGTCAGTCGAACCTTCTCTAACAAATATTCTAGGAAATTCATTACTTTGTGTCTTTCGTAATTTCTCTAGTGCACCTACTAGCATGTATGTTGGTTACCTATGATTAATCTAGGTGATGGACACTCATTTTTCAAATAACATATGGGTTGCCAAAATTGCAGATGTGGTTTTTCCTCTTTGAACCAACATCTATATAATTAAAGAGGGATCATAAAAAATCTCTCACCCATATTTGAAACCTCCTACACCATCACATCCTTAAGCATCATGTTAACCTCCAACAAAACTAGAACATCTTTGTGAAGAATCAAAGCATTGTCACAAGGAAACTAAGCATGTTGACATCAATGCCAACATAATTGGATTTAGGGTTGACGTCAATACCAACATCATGCTACCAACATTCTCTTCCTTTCACATTCAATGTCAACCTACAACCACAAACACTAAGTGACTTCATTCATCTTCGACTAACTTGAATCACTCTCTGCTAGTGGTTATGTCACTCTCCCCCTTCGACACCAATGGTAAAGGGTGACCTTCCATCACTGAGACCATGTTGGATATAATAGGAAATGTTGATACCAATAGATTTGTTAACGTGGATAAACTACCATTACTCATAAAAAATAGTCATGAGGAACCAAAGTATCTGCTACTGACAAGAAACTGACAACCCTCTATCCAATACTATGCTTTCCTCTCTATTGTACAAGGCCCCCCTACACATATTTTAGGCCTTCAAATAGTTCTTCATGTTGATTTTCATCAACATTATTTGCTCCCTATGCCTCCTTGCCACATGCAAGATTCCACAAATTGACCAATGAGTCCAAGACCAAATGATGTACATGAAATATAGGGCTTCATGAGTGAAATGCAAGGAAATATCAATGATATACATTTTTGTTACAACAACGTCAATAATCTCACATGAGGCTGAAACATGACCAGTAGATGGACAACAATAATTACGCAAAAATTGATGAATTTTTTTGATGCATGCCTATAACCATGAATAAGATAATGATTGTGCAACCAATTTTGACCAAATGATAAATGCAATAGAATATAGGGCTATATATTGCACTAATGTGTGCTTACATGGATGAAACAAACTATTCCTTATGTGAAATTCAAGGAAAATGACTCGGATGACTATATAGGCCCAAGATATATCACCAACAAAGTTACCCAATGAAACAATGATATAGGGATATGTCAATGATATGAATGACTATACTTTGCACCCAATATCCCATACATGGCTGAAGTGTATGTCCACTACTATGCATTCCAAAACACATTGCTTTATCCTATGCATGGTTGATCACTAGAAAAATTACAATGCATGCCAAATGATAGGCAAATAGATACAAGGATATTCTCTCCCATGCATGCCTAGACCACTCAACCAATAAACTCAATGACATACAATGTAAGTGTATGGTTGTTACATCAATGTAATCAAGGGCACATTCAAGGATGATATAAAATGTTTTTCACTCATAAATATAATAAATGCATCTACTATAAGGAATGAGTGAAAAAGAGATGAAAGATGATAAGCAACCTTGAAATTCTAAATATAATCATAGCTCCCCCTCAGCTGATTACACCTCCAATAGGAAAGATGGTCTTGTAGATCTGATCATGCATGAGGACTGTCGTACACATCATTTTGTTTTTGTTACAACTCGTACACATACCAGGTTGCCATAATGCTACAATACACTCCCCCTGAGGTTATGCACCTCTCATGTAGTTATAAAATCTTTTAAGAATAAGAATCATATAACTAATGGACTGAGTGGGGGATGATCTCTCCTACTCGGAATCTGAGAAGGAAGAGACCATCCTCGATCTCTTGCTTCTACTCACTCTTACCTTCAAAACATACACATTGTCTGAGGAACTTATTCCTTTGGAAATAACTCTATTTGGATTCTCTTTCCTGATGCAACAACCGTTTGAGTTGAATATTACTTCATTTCCTCCACCAAACATCTAACTCACACTAAGGATGTTATGCTGCAAGACTTCTACTAGTAAATTTACATTAGTTGTATTTTCCATCTCATCACCAATACTAGTATTTCCTTTGCCCAACACCTTAGCAAGTGTATTTCTTCCAAGAATGACATGGCTATCTTTTGTCTTCCTCAAGGAGAGAAAACTTCTCTTGTACCTTGTCATGTCATGGGAAAAACCGTTATCTATGTACCATATTTCATCATGATGAAAAGTACATAGATCAATACCACACTTGGCTTGTCGCTCCTCCTTCTTCCAAATTGTAGTAGGTTCTTCTTGAAATGCACACTCCTTGTTTTTTGCTAGGCATATTCTACTTTAGTTGCTCCTTTTGTTAGATATTCCTTGAGGAACCAAACATCATACAATATCTATCCATGTGAACAAACTTTTCATAGGTAAAGCACCTCACATGACTGAGATATGTAGCTAGGGAGTCAAATATTATATTAATTGTGCCAGATCTTTGTCTCCCATAAAACATTCCTCTATTTTGCGGGCTAGATATAAAATCAATTTCCATTTGGAAAAATAGGTTACAAGAAAATAAATAGCCATCAAAATCACTTGTATACTTGAAATCTCCTCCTATCCTTGGCTTCCCAATTTGTTTCCCATTATGATGATAGGAATTTTACACTTTTATCCCACAGTGGGCTACAACATGTACAAATTGTGATAGTTTTAGGACTCGATCTCGTCCATCAATGGAGCAAAGGAACTTTGAATCCTGCTTAAAAAAATTCAATATCAATTAAAGGAGTGAATGGTATTCTAAACATAGTTTCTCCTCTAGATCCTTTTCTTGGTTAATGGATCTGCTGCTTTATTTGTCTTTCACTGCTCTTGCTACTGATAATACCTTTTATAGGCTACTTAGGTTTTTCATTTTTGTTTTTCATGCATGCGAGTTAGAATCTCCATTGTGAAAGACAAGACCATATCTATTCAATCGATATATTTGGACTTTTATCATGTTGTCCAATAGTCTCAAGCTCTTTTCCTACTTTAGCTAAATTTGATTATATTCTAACTTCTTTCTCCAGGAGACCACTTCAACCTCAAGTTTCCAAGATCAACCCTCCTTCTCTTTATGTTGGCTACTCATAACCTCTTCAATTATTTTAGCTTGTTGCAGCTAGGTCTTCAAACTAATGATCTCTCTTTTTAGATCAAACTCCTTTTCATCACATATCTACAATAACTGTTCTCGATCTCCACATGCAGTTGTAATCCTAGTAGCCTCAATAGATGATCTCTCTATTCCATCCATATCTTAGTCATATTCAACTTGAAGAAGCATCAATTTTTCACATTCATCAACTTGATTATTTTAATAAACAAATATAACACTAGATCTATCTAAATCATAACTCAAAAACATATTCACTTTTATTTATACCTTTAAATTTGTTGCTCTGGAGCACACTAGGTTTTGGTGTGGCTTCATTTTCTAATTTTTCTTCTCTATAAAAACTATACCATTCAGACTAGGGGGATGAGACACTTTATTCTTCGAGGAATTCTACTTTTCATTTTTGATAGTCTTCTCGCCATTATCACTTATCGCCTCCATTTAACACCTTCAATATGTCCCAAATATCCGTTGCAAATTTCAAATCTATTATCTTCTCTAGATCTATATTATGGAGATTCTCATATATCACACATCTCACTCTAGCATTTTGCTGCATCACTTTAGCTGGCATAGGATCATTTTCGTAACCTTCACACACAAGCTTCCAAATGTCATATACAAAAGTTGATAACTCATATTTAACTTTTTGAGCCCATACTTGGCACTTTGTAGTAGTCAAGACAAATATGTAGAAATTATATAACTTATGTGTTATATGTCCAAGATTCTCCTGATCTCACACTATTTTAAATTCATGCAAAATACAGAATCTATTCCACCATTGATCATCACATGCAGAAATTAAATCAATTGCAATGCACACATGAAACAATAAAAATTCACACACATTAACATAGTTGTTTAACGGGAAAGCTTGAAGTTGAAAACCCCAACTATATATATATAATATATGTCATAGAGATCATGTAACAATCCTCATACAAATATGAACATGTCAAGATCTCAATACAATACAATCGCTACACATTAATCAAGCCCGATCTTGCAAATCCATGCACCGATATTTGCCACCTGCTAGCCTGCCTCTACTGCAAAATCCCTGCTGAATAATGGCTCTGAATGAGTTTGAATTCCTCCAAGATTGACTGCGCAATCCTCATTGGCATCTCCATTGAGTTTTGGATGCAATCAATGCATCACTATAGTCACAACTGATAGTCACACTTGCTCTTTCACCTATCTCTCCACTGGTCTCCACTGAAACTGACATGCACTGTAGTTAACTGATGTATTCATCAGTTGATTAATGTGTTATTATTTAGTGAATTAATTAACTAATTAATTCACACCACTCTCACTAGTGTATCAATCAGTTAGACTAGATACAACAAGCTCAATTGAGTCTAACTAAGTTAAACTAAATACAACTCTACCAACTACTTCTATAACTCCACCAAACTATGTCACATGAGTTCTAACTGAAGTCCTCATGCATTAGCTCTAGTAAACCCTCAAGAATAGCGTAATTCCTTTTTTCAACTGCTGTCCCACATCTGTGCACTTAACTGAAGTGCTCCAAGAGAATAAGATAATGTTTAGAGTCCAAATATTATTAAGAGCTAATAATATTCGACATATCTATTTTTAGACTGGCAATCTAAAAATAGATTCCGCCCAATATGTCTAAAAATAGAAGTCCATCTATTTTTCCAACTTGACCAACCATCCACAAATAGCATCCTGCAACTCATAGAATATGACCGACATGTCTAAAAATAGACATAGTCTAAAAATAGACTTTGCGCCAAAAATAGCCTGCGGGCCCACTTAGTGAAGGCGACTCTTTTCACTAAGCTCATCATCTTGTTGAATCTCAACACTCCCTCTCAACAAGATAGGGATTATCCTTCACCCCGATCCTACCTCTATGATATTCAAATTTGCTCCCGGTGAGCGCCTTCATCAGAAGATCTGCATCCTGATCCTCCATGGGAATGTACTGAAGTAACATGATCTTTCGCTGCACACAATCTCTGATATGATGATACCAGATGCCAATATGTTTATATCTATCATGAAATACTGGATTAACCGAGAGTTTAATGCAACTCTGATTATCACAATATATCACCGTGGGATCTAAATGAGAACCGAACAAACCAACCAGGATCTTCCTCATCCATATAGCCTCGCATGCAGCCAAACTTGCTGCCATGTACTCGGCCTCCACTGAACTTAGTGCCATGGATCTTTGTTTCTTGTTGTACCAAGAAATTGTTGTAGATCCGATACTGAAAATCCCTCCAGATGTGCTCTTTCTATCCGTTGGGCTTCTTGCCCAATCTGCATCCGTGAAGCCATGCAGCTTCACCTCATCCGACTGTATGTACCACAATCCATACCCAGATGTGCCCTTGATATACCTCAGGGCATGCTTTCCTGCCTTCCAAAAGAGCTTGGTAAGCTTAACCATAGCTTGTGAAAGCTGGTTCACAACATAGCATATGTTCGGTCGTGTATTGACTAAATACATGAGCGAACCAACCAATTGTCGATAAACAGTGGCATCCACTACCTCTGCCGATGTAGCATCCTCTTTCCTCCAACCACTAGGAAGAGGAGTGTCGATAGGCTTGCAGCCTTGCATGTGAAACTTCTCCAGTATCTCCCGAGCGTACTTTCCTTGAGACACAAACAGTCCACCCTTCCGCTGCCAAATTTCCAATCCCAGGAAATAATGAAGGAGGCCCAAGTCCTTCATCTCAAACTCCTTTGCAAGATCTGCCTTGCATGAGTGTATCAAAATTTCATCACCCGTCAGTATTAAATCATCTACATAAAGCACAATGACTAAAAGCTTACCCTCCACCACAATCTGGTATAGGTTAGGATCCACCTCACTCTTGGTGAAACCAAGTCCAGTGAAATAACTGTCTATTCGTGTGTACCAAGCACGGGGTGCTTGTTTCAGCCCATACAATGCTCTTTTGAGCCTCCACACATGCGACTCACTGCTGAAGATTTTGAATCCTTCAGGTTGCTCAATGTACACCTCCTCCTCAATGAATTCATTGAGGAACACAGTCTTCACATCCATCTGATGAATGTGCCAACCCATCTGCGATGAGAGAGAAAGGATGGTCCATATGGAAGAATATCTTGTGACAGGTGCAAAGGTTTCTTCATAGTCGATCCCCTCGATCTGTGAGAAGCCTCGGTCAAAAAATCTTGCCTTATACTTATCGACGCTCCCCTCAGCAGCTTGCTTCACTTTGTAGATCCATCTCGAACCTACCACTAATTTCCCTTCAGGCCTTGGGACAATCTCCCATGCACTGTTTCTGACAATCGAATCATACTCTTCCACCATGGCATCTACCCATGCGGGATCCTCCACAGCTTCCTCGAAAGAGGATGGCTCTGTCACGATACACTTGGTCATCAGAGCCATGTATCCAGTAAATCAGTTAGGTGACTGTCTATGTCTGCACTGTGATGTAGGTGCTCCTACATTCTACGCTGCATCAAGATTTAGTCGCTCAGCTTCTATAGTGCGCTTCCACCCTCTGATGTTTGGCGCTGCATGAGTGGTTTCTTCCACTCCATGAACCTCTTCTTGTGGCTAATCCACATCCTGAGGCTCATATTTATGAAAAAGTAGCTCCTCCTCTGCATGCAAGTGTAGCTCCCTCTCAAGCAACAACTTCATGGCTTTCTCCTCATGAAATTTGATATCCCGTCGCACAACAGTCATCCGACTGTTTGGAAAATACACACGATAATTGTGGGGTGTTTATGTGTACCCCAAAAATATCCCAACCTCTGCGGTCAGCTCCAACTTCTTCCTAGCATCCTTCGTCACATGAATGTAAACATGTGAGCCAAAAATCTTCAAATGAGAAATATCAGGCTTCTTACCAGAAAATGCCTCTTCGAGTGTACTCATGCCAAGTACTCTATGAGGATAACGGTTTTGCACATAAACCACAGTGTTGCATGCCTTAGCCCACAAGTGTATGGGAAGGCCCTGATCATGTAACATCGCCCGTGCAACACCCACGATCGTTCTGTTATTTCTCTCCATGACACCATTCTGCTGTGGGTTATGAGGCGCTATGAGTTCTCTTATAATTCCTTCTTTGCTGCAGAAGTCTTTGACTTAGCCAGAGATGTATTCACCACCATTATCGCTCCTTAGAGCTTTCACCTGCTTCCCTGAATCTTTCTCAACCAGCGCCTTGAACTCACAGAACTTTGAGTATGTCTCGCTCTTCTTCCGCATGAATAAGATCTAGCACTTATGAGAAAATTCATCAACAAAAATAACATAATACCTGTGTTTCACTGTTGAAGCAACAGAGAAAGGTCCACACACATCTGTCTGAATTCTCTCAAGGATTGTCATGGCATGACTATCCTTCTCATGAAAGGTGGTCTTCACAAATTTTCCCAAAGTACATCCCTTGCACTGATCTAAATGCGCAAGTGTACCCTTGGGAAGCCCGGTAGAAATATCCTGCAAAAGTTTCAAAGCGCCATGGTGAAGATGGCCCAATCTCCTGTGCCACAATTCACCCTCATCCCGGCTCACCACTACTTCTTCTTTGCCTGCCATTGTTGTGTAGCCATCTACCTACAATTGATAAAGGTTCTTAGCTCGAACCCCTATCCCCCTAGTTTGACCAGTTGTTTTACTGCGCAGGAAAGCCTTTCCCTCGCTAAAAACAACATCATAACCCTTGTCTTCCAACATTTCCACATAGATCATATTCTTCTTCAATCTTGGAACATGCATGACATCCTTCAATATGAAAGGTTTACCAGACTCCCTCTCAAAGGAAATTGTCCCGATACCAGTCGCACTGTATCTACCATCATCGCCCATCTCGATGTGCACTCCAAGATCCTTTTCATCCAGATCACTAAACAAATATTTGTCTCCGGTCATATGGAAAGATGCACCATTGTTAAGAAACTACACTGATCCCATCACACTTGAAACCAAGCATGCGATCAGAGAAAAATCCAGCTCAAACTGTGAGGCTAAGGCCTCTCCAATTGCAAATCCAACAGCCTGATTATTTTTCTTCTTCTGTGGACAATTAGTGGCGAAACGTCCGTGTTGGTGACAGTGAAAGCACTTCACCTTGGACAAGTCCTGCTTCTTGCCTTTCGCACCGGATTGAGAAGGATTTTTCTTCCCCTTCCCTTTCCTTGATTTGGCAGCCAAAGCGCAATTTTCTTCATCTTCATTCTTCAATGAAGATCCATCCCTGGTACCCCGCCTTATCTCCTCCTGCACAAGATTCGACCAAAGTCGCTCCCATCCTGGCAGTTTCTCCCATCCATGGACAGAGTCTTCGTAGCTATGCCAACTCTTCGGAAGCCCAAGGAGAGCCAAGCTCACCAAGTATTCTTCATCAACAATAACCCCCACACTTCCCAACTCATCCTTGCAGTGGACAAACTTTGTGAGGTATTTTGGTATACTGTCACCTTTCTCCATTTTTATTTTTCTGAGCTTGTCTTTAAGCGCCAACTTCCTCTTGTCGCTTCTGCTTTGGAACAAGTTTGTCAAATATTTCCACATTAAGAATGGACTAGCTTTACCATGAAGGCTAGACAAAATGTGGTCCTTCACACCTTCCAACAGAATCCTTCGACACTTTTCTGTCTTCTTTTTCCATGCATCAAGTGCGGCTGCATCGCTAGAAACAGGTTTCGGAATATCAGCATCTATGAACTCCTTCAACCCATTATCCTCCAGCACCACCTCCATCCTGTCCTTACATGAAATATAATTCGAGCTCCCATCAAGGGAATACTCCAATCGTAATTCGTTGAAAGACATTTCAATGAATGCTCAACTTCGACACCAAGAAAACACTGCAGCAAATTCGAGTTCCACCAGCACAAAACTCAACCGCTTCAATAATTGCAATCTGCTCCACTGATCAAATGCTCTGATACCATGTATAAATTATATAATTTATGTGTTATATTTCCAATATTCTCCTAATCTCACACTATTTTAACTTCATGCAAAATACAGAATCTATTCCACCTTTGATCATCACATGCGGAAATTATATCAATTGCAATGCACACATGAAACAATAAAAATTCACGCACATTAACACAGTTGTTTAATGGGAAAGATTGAATCTGAAAACCCCAACTATATATATATAATATATGTCATAGAGATCATGTAACATCCTCATACAAAGCTAAACATTTCAAGCTCTTAGTACAATACAATCATTAGACACTAATCAAGCCCGATCTTACAAATCCATGCACCGATCTTTGCCACCTGCTAGCATGCCTCTACTGCGCAATCCCTGCTAAAGAATGGCTCTGAATGAGTTCAAATTCCTCCAAGATTGACTGTGCAATCCTCATTGGCATCTCCACTGAGTTTTGGATGCAATCAATGCATCACTATAGTCACAACTGATAGTCACACTTGCTCTTTCACCTATCTCTCCATGCACTGTAGTTAACTGATGTATTCTTCAGTTGATTAATGAGTTATTATTTAGTGAATTAATTAACTAATTAATTCACACCACTCTCACTAGTGTATCAATCAATTAGACTAGATAAAACTAGCTCAATTGAGTCTAACTGAGTTAAACTGACAACAACTCCACCAACTACTTATATAACTCCACCAAAATTTGTCACATGAGTTCTAACTGAAGTCCTCATGCATTAGCTCCAGTAAACCCTCAGGAATAGCGTAATTCCTTCTGTCAGCTGATGTGCCACATCTGTGCACTTAACTGAAATGCTCCAAGAGAATAAGATAATGTTTAGAGTCCAAATATTATTAAGAGCTAATAATATTCGACATATCTATTTTTAGACTGGCAATATAAAAATAGATTCCGCCCAATATGTCTAAAAATAGAAGTCCATCTATTTTTCCAACTTGACCAACCATCCACAAATAGCATCTTGCAACTCATAGAATATGATTGACATGTCTAAAAATAAACATAGTCTAGAAATAGACTTTGCACCAAAAATAGCCTCTGGGCCCACTTAGTGAAGGCGACTCTTTTCACTAAGCTCATCATCTTGTTGAATCTCAACAAAATACTCCTTGGTGATCCATTCCATTTTTATTTTTATTTTATTTTCACCCAATTTTTCTTTATGACGGTGAAGCTGCACCTGAAAGAACCCACTATAATGCCAATTGTTGGAATATTTATAGTAATGAGAGGGAGGGGTGGGTTGGAGGTGGGGGTGAATAAATATTTTACTTGATGGATCAATTTAAATTTTTTTCCCTTATTTTACACTTAACTAAATTATGCATGACATTAGAGAAATTTTGAGGTCTAAAATCGGCCTCCTAAGACAAATGTACAACCAAAATAAAATTTATAAGAACCAATAAGCTTCAATATGATTATGTCAACCATGGGGGATGATTCGCCATTTTTGGGTTAAAAAGGTAAAATATTAAAAAATAATAAAATAATAAAACTACTTTTTCAATTTGTATTTTCAACTTATCTCCCTAAGTTTTTACTCAAATTTCGAGCGGGAGTACTCATTGGATGAAAATTTTAATTCATCATGGAAGGAGTACCCATGTTGCATACTTTCGATGGACCATGCTACATGAAAAATGAGAAATACATGAAAAATGTGATTGTTGCATACTTTCGATGGACCCTGCTACATGAAAAATGAGTAAAACATGAAAAAACGTGATTGTAATCATGTTTTTCATGTATTTCTATTTTTTCATATAGTAGAGTCCATTGAAAGTATGAAACATGGGTTCTCCTTGTATGAGCAAAAAAATTATGCATCCAACGAGTGTTCTCACTCGAAATTTGAGTAAATCCATATGGAGATAAGTTGAAAATATGAGTTGAAAATGGCAGTTTTTCTTTTTTCCCTCTAAAATTTGAGCATGCAATCTAATATTATTTTATTATTTCCACTATTATAATTTCCATAGTGGACTGACCCTATCACTATTATTCTTGTGTCATAATCACATCTAGCTTGGTTCTCCTTCTCATGCTTCTGGACTACTCAACACTGCTCCTACTTGGTGTAGCTCTCTCTGTCGCCTATGGATTTCCTGCAAATATTTATCCCACCATTCCACGTCTATTTGTGCCCTATTTTGTGCCCTCAAGACTCTAGCTTCTTGCAACTCATTTGTTTCCATTTAATTGGCATTTTCATCACTCGCAACCAATTAAAAATCCCCCCCCTATACCTCACCCCTAGTACCAGAGCTTTAAGTAACAATCGATTGGCCCTAAAACATGATTAGGTTTTTTACACCATTAATAATTTAACCCATAGGGGAATATCCTTTAGCATCCTTCCTCCACACCATGAATTAAACATAACCTTGAGCTTGGAAAAAGACAAGTGGCCTTTTAAAAAAATTCGATAATGTAACTTTCTAAACTAGATTGTACCCAGAAATCGATGACCCCAGTCAGTTTCGTATCAAGCCGGTGCAGCTTGAATAGATAAAAAAAAGTATATGTATGGGAGGATACACACTAACTATAATCCAACCCCCCCGCTTTATCTGCAACCTTCACAACCCATTATAAAGATCTCCTCGGAACTTACACCAAAATATCTCATACTAATCACCAGTAGACTCCACGTAAAAACCTTCTTCCTTCACTTGCTTCAAACCCTTTTGATGGAGTTTCACTTCATGGGAAATAAAACAATCCACCTATGCATTCCACCAATATTGAAGATATTTATTAAAAATCCTTAACATCATGTTTTAGGTCCCTTCGAAAAATTGCAGGTCCTAGCGACGGAACAATTTGATGGCTCAAAATTGTGATAGATAGATACCTTGGGTTCAAACTCAAGGGGAAAAAAAGGATATGTTGTAGTCTATCATAACGCTGAAATTTTCACCTTACACAAGATAAGTAAGGCATCTCACCTTAGGTGTGCCACGACTTAGATAGGAAAGGGACTAGGAAAAAACATCAAGGAGTGCCATGACATGAAATTAAAAACTCACATCTACGTTAGGAAATCATATCACAAGACATGTAACATTTGTAAAATAGATATTTGTGACACAAATAAGGATACAAATAACATTTAGATTCATGCAAAATAAAATTTAAAAGGGAACCATATAAATCAACAAATTCACAGATTTATATCAGTCCCACAACTCCTATTCCATTAAAACATATGGCGTCATTACATATGGCACTGCATCACTTCACAAAAAATAAGACCTATCATTATATAATTCAACTCAGAGAGAAAGATGCGTAAAGAAAATAAACGAATTCATTTGACACCATGACAATATCTTGGTGTATGGTCTTCACCTCCTTCTTCTCCTTGTATTTTTCTTCATATTTTATAAAATTTCATCACGACCTCTCTTTCCTGAACTACCAGTCATATATTTTGATACCATGATATTCCCACTTCGACGGCTTCTATGATGACTTCAACTACTCCTTATTTTCTTGGTGATCTATGTGAACTCCGCTGCGCTTGCAATTTTCCGCATTTTTCTCTTGTCAATTCAGTGCCTTACAAATCTTGGTTTATTTCCTTTATTTTCCTTGGTGGTTTTCTTTGCAACTTCCTTTTGGTCAGATTCGGTCAATATGTGTCAAAAATGTTTCCCTGAAACAAAGTACCAAACAGGCCCTGACCACAATCTATTCAATCGTCCCTAAGTAAATCCTTGGTTGGTGTTATTGATTCTCCTTGTTGTTGTTGTGCTCCTGTTTGTGTTACTTCTTCCTAAGTTTTTCCTCACGTGTTACAATTTCTCATTCAAATAAAGGACCCAACACCATCAAAAAGGAAAAAGTGGAAGATCTGAGTGGTTTTCATCCCATCGCACTCTATAACATAATTTACAAAATAATCACAAAGGTCATAGAAAATATCCTCAACCCAATGCTTCCCAAATTGATTTCTCTAAAGAAAATGAGGTATGTGTAAGGTAGGAAAAATTTAGATGTGATATAGGTGGCCCGTGAGACTATTGACACTCCAAAATCTTGATCTATCCAAATCCTTTAACATAATATATTGTTCCTTCCTTTTTCAAACTCTTGAAGCCTACGATTTTTAGATAATATGGATTAGTTGGATAAATCGTTCATCTCCACTTCCTTCTTTTCCATCCATGTCTCTCCCTCAACCACTTTTACCCCTTGAGAGGCATTAGGCAAGAATATCCCATCTCTCCTTTCCTCTTTATTCTTGCAACTAAAGATTTAGGAAAAGTGAAGGAAGTTTTCAAAAGGTGAAGGTGAAAGGTATCAAGAATTTTGGGGAAGATATTATTGTATCACATCAAGAATTCATGGATGACACCATGTTCATGTGATCTCCCTCGATCAGAAAAAAGAAAAAAAGAAAAAAAAAATCACCTTTTTATTATTTCTTGACAACTTCATGAAGGCCTCAAGTATGTATATCAACCAATCGAAATCCAATCTCTTCCTTTTTAATACCCCTCTATCAATATAATTTCATATCAATCAAGTATTGGGATAAAAAATATTTCTATTTCCCTCAAAATAATTTGAGGAATCCTAAGAGTGTGTGCCTTTGGTAAGAATTGATCAATAATATGGACTCCAAAATTTCCTCCTAGAACTTTTTCTCCCTCAACTCTGCAAGTGGGTTAGTTCTTCTCAAATATGTACTTCAAGATCACCCAATATATCACATTCTACCCCTAACAAATCTCAAAATGTGTTCTCAAATCTATTTATAACATCGAAATATCCTTTCTTTGGTATGGGGTTCTTAAGGAAAGAAAATAGGTCCCAGTATCTTGAGATAAAATTTGTTTACCTAAGTTAAGAGGAGGACTTGGTATTCAATATTCATAAATCCTAAAAAAATTTCTAGGAGGTAAGATTTGGTGGAATTTGATCTCTAAAAAAATATTTAGCATATAAAATGCATATAGGGTCTCAATCATCAAAAACTTATAAAATGAGACCTTGGAAGAGTCTATAGCTTAGTGAAAAGACCACCTGCATTTGTGTGCACATGTCGAAGAGTTGATTATAATAAAATATCCATGATAATAAAGAAGCAAGTTTTGGGATGATATTATTTTTTGTTATGTGTTTTATGTACCTATTTGCTTAATATTTGTTGTTGTGAAGTAGTTGTTACAGTTGCATGATATGAAAGTGTAGTGTGGGTTTATCATGTTATTTGATATGTTTCTGTGAATACTTGAAGGTGGCGAAGTAATTTGTAGAGTTTGTAGTGTAAAATAACATAAAAATACCACATCACATAGTCCCTCAAGGTTGTAGAAACCTATTTCTACAACCACCCATAGTCACCTTGGGTGAGACTGCGATCTACTTATGGGTCATTGCTAAAAGGGTTGTGATCAAGGGTTTTGATGGTGTGTAGTAAAATATTGAACCTAGGTCAAGCCCAAACGAGAAAACAAGAAGGACATATCAAGAAGAAAAGGGTAATAGTGTTGATTGATTCAGGTAGTACCCATAATTTTTTTTGTTGTAAAATAGCCAAGGAATTGAATTGCTTCCTATATCCAACACCAGAGTGTGAAGTGATGGTTGCAAATGGAGGAACTATAAATTTCTTAGGAAAGTTCCATAATATCAAGTTAACCATTGGGGAATATGTATTGAATATTCCAATGCTTTCCATTCCAATGGGTGGTGTTGATGTTGTACTACGAGTCCAATGGTTACAATCTTTGGGTACGATGGCTTTTAATTTTCAAGAATTTTTCTTAAAAAAAATTGGGAAGGAAAGGAATTTGAATTAAGGGGTATCGCAGGGAAACCATGAAATATAATCAGCTCTAATCGCATGGAAAATATTCTAAATAAATAACAAAGGGGCGTGATGGCACAATTATGCTCACTAGAGGTTCAAACATTGAAATCATCTATTTCTCTAGATCTCCAAAAAGACTTGGACAATCATTCCAATATATGTGTGACTCCTAAAGGCCTCCTATCTATTCGTGATCATAATCATGCTATTCATTTGATTCAAGTAAGTGTTCCTCAAAAAATCATACCTTACATATATCCCTATTCCCAAAAGAGTGAAAGTGAATGTATGGTTTTAGACATGCTAGAGGTTGGTATAATTCAACCTAGTAAAATTTCTTTCTCTGCTACAATAGTATTTGTGAAAAAGAAGCATGGATTACAATGCATGTGCCTAGATTATAGGGAGCTCAACAAGCTCACTATTAAACATAAATTTCCCATTCATGTTATTTATGAATTATTCAATGAATTACATGGAGAAATTTACTTCACCAAGTTGGATCTTCGTTCATAATATCATCAAATTAGAATGAATATTGAAGAAATGATGAAAACAGCTTTTAGAACTCTTGAGGGTCATTATGAATTTTTGGTCATGAATTTTGGCCTTAACAATGCACCTTCGACATTTTAAGGTTTGATTAATTCTATTTTAAAACCATTCCTTAGAAAATTTGTGTTAGTATTTTTTGATGATATATTAATCTACAAAAATTCTTGGAAGGATCATGTTCAACATTTTGACCGTGTGCTCAAACTATTGGAGGAGAAATAATTATATGTAAAAACATCCAAATGTTTCTTTGGAGTACAGAAGGTAGAATATCTAGGTCATATTGTATCTCATGAGGGTGTTAAGGTATACCCTAACAAAATTAAATCCATTAAGGAATGAAAAATCCCCATAACCATAAATAATCTACGAGGATTTCTCGGGTTGACAGGGTATTATCGAAAGTTTGTTAAGAATTATGGGAGAATAGCGGTACCTGTTACAACATTATTGAAGAAAGGTGCATTTTATTAGACTCCAGAAGCAACTAAATCCTTTGAACATCTTAAAGAAACAATGTGCCACGCACTAGTCCTAGATACTCCATACTTCACCAAAACATATATTGTGGAACATGATGCCTCAGGAAATGGAATTGGTGCCATTTTAATGCAAGAAGGAAGACCCATTGCTTTTGAAAGATGTCCAATCAAAGGAAAATATTTACAAAAAACTATTTATGAGAAGGAAATGTTGGAAATATTGCATGTACTAAAGAAATGGTGACCTTACCTAATGAGAAGACACTTCAATGTAATATCCTAAATTGGGAAAGCAGAAATATGTAAAAAATAAAATGGAGTAGTAGTGTTAAATCAACTTGTAAATTTTTGAGAAACACATAGCCATCAATTTGTGTTACAGCAACAACTTATTATGCCTTTTATGATCCCAAAAGTTGGGGAAATGCAGCAATATGGACCATAAAAACGTTTCTTTCGGAAAATTACGCTATAACTAAGATAAATAACACTAGGGTCCCTCAGCTTATGTATCATGGGAGTCACATCCAGAAGGATATCGGAAACAAATCCCTTTTGATGTATTAAACAAATCTCTTGGTTCCAATATGGATAAAAAACATTGAAATCCCATAACTTAGATTATGCAGAAATTTATGAAGCAAAAACAGTGTGATTATAAGAGATTTTTGCAACAATATGATATAAACAACATATCTGGAGTTTATTTAGCCAAAGCACATAAAAGAATAGATATCTAGCCTCTTTTACACAATGTGAAGATAACCTGGCAAGGGTTTCTTAAGAGAGACAGTACACAAGAGTAGATCTAAAGATATAGATCTGAAATAACGTAGTTATGTTGTATCTATGTATATATATATAGCTGAATAGTACAATAAAGAGAAGAAAAATTCTTTATACAATTCTTCCGGGAGAAGGGTTGGCCCTTTCCCAAAGGAACAAGCTCAAGATCAAGGGCCTTGACCCTGCTACTATAACACTGAGAGAAATGATGCAGTTCCTGTAAGGGACTGCGCTGTAGAAGATGGGAAATTCTTTGGCCAAGTGCCAATATGTAAAATATGCTTAGAAGTCTCCCTCAATAATCTCCCAAAGAGAGGAATGCTTCCTCCTCTGAAAAACAAGCTCCGGAAGTGGTGTTGTGCACCTTCCACTGCAACACCCTGCAACACAATGTTACACTCTGCAGAAATAATGTTGTAGCTGAAGGAGGATGCTTGGCCTCAAGCCTGAATGTGGAAAAATTAAGTACAATGCTCCTCCAAGAGATCACTCAAGGAAGGAGAAGGAATCCCTAAGCAAGAATGCCTTGTGCTAAACAACACTGCAATCTCAACTAAACAGTTGGAGAAGGCACAATATTCATGCAGACCATAAAATCAATAATCATCAAGCTAACCTCAAATGGCTGCCATCTTCTTCCTTATAAAATATGTGAGCCTCCTCACCTTGGGTCCCACCCATTAGGGTTTCCAACATCACATAATCAACCTCCCCTCCAAAACTGCATTGTATCTCCATCAAGGCCACTCCTCCATAACAACGTTGTTTGATTTGGTCAAATTTGACCTCTTCAACCTGCTTCATCCCTTTTCACAGCCAAGTGTCTTCAATCCAGCTCTCATATGTTTGTATAAACTGATCCTTGTTCATATTGAGCTATTTGCATTGATGATCTGTTGGGTATGTGTTATATTCTTTCCACGACTAGCCCCACGCATTGTATGTTGCACTGGGCGCAGTAGGGGGGTCACAAAGGGGGAGTCAGCCCCCACTATTGGGGTTCGGGGCAGCACCCCAGCGAATTTTTTTTTTGGTGTGCAGACCCACCCATATTTTGTGCATGAATTTGCACATGGTTTTGGGGTACGATGGTTTTCGGCCCCTGGTATTTTTTAGATCTAGTCAAGGGAACTACGGTTATGTTCTAATCCAGGGTTAATGGATTGGGGTTTATGTATGCTTCGGCATGTATATATATGTGTTGTAACACTAAAAGGAAAATAATGAAAAATCAAGCTAGTCATCCCGATTTGGGATCCAGGGGAAAATCTCTATGTTTATCTGTTTTATGTTTTATGCTCTCGCTATTGTTTATTTTCTGTTATAAGATTCATGTGTAGATAATTTATGTTCAGGGTTAAAACCTACATTTGGTATCGGAGTTGTTTCAAATTCAAGGGGATGCCTTTGCTGCTGAGGAATTTTTTCTCGGGCCTGAGGTAGACCCTGTTCAGTGGGAGATCTGCGAGATCGATTCTTGCGGTGAAAGAAGATGGCGAGCGGCGGAAAGATAGAGATCGAGAAATGTAATGGTCATAGTTTTGAGTTGTGGAAGCTCAAGATGGAGGATCTGCTGGTGGATAAAGATCAGTGGATCATGGTAGATACAGGTACTGAACCAATGACAATGTCAGATGAAGACTGGAAGAAACTGGATCGGAAGGCTAAGAGCACAATATGGTTGTGTGTCTCAGATTCAGTATTGTTGAATGTATCTGGGGAAGCTACGACGAAGAATTTGTGGGAAACACTTGGGACTTTGTACCAATCTAATTCTATGGTGAATAAGTTTTTCCTACGGAAAAAGTTGTATAACCTGAGGATGAAGGACGGAGACTCGGTGACAGAGCATCTGAACGCCTTCAATACTATGGTAAGTCAGCTGTCATCTGTTGATATTAAAATCTCAGATGAAGATAAGTGCATCAGTTTGTTGTGTTCTCTACTAGACTCGTGGGATAGTTTGGTTATTGCAATAGGTAGCAATACAACTACCTTGAATTTTGATGACATTGTCTCAGCCCTGTTACCAGAGGAAATGAGACAGAGAAATATGGAGGGCCATAATGGAGATGCCTTATCTGTACGAGGAAGGTCCCAAAACAGAAACAAGAATAAGGTTTCAAGTGGGAGATCTAAATCTAGAGGGAGATCTAAATCTCCCGGAAAGTTTGTAAAGGTATGCTGGAAATGCGGAAAGGAAGGGCAGTACAAAGGGAGTGCAGATCTAAAGCTCCTGAGAAAGGAAATGGATCTGATGATGCTCCTTCTGTAGAGGCAAAAACCATCTCGGATGAAGGTGGGGATGTGTATTTGGCTTCTTCTTCAAATACACATGTAGATCATGAGTCATGATTGATTGACTCAGGTGCATCCTTTCATTTCACTCCCCATAGGGAGTGGTTCTGCGAGTATGAAAAGTATGATGGTGATGTCTTCCTAGGGGATAATAGGAAGGCCAAAATCGTTGGACGTGGAAAGGTCAAGCTGAAGCTGCAAGGTGGAAGGATTAGAAAAATTCCTGGTGTTCTGCATATTCCTGCATTGGCAAGAAATCTGATTTATGTAAGCAAGATGGATGATGTAGGTGTAAAAATAGTGTTCGAGAAATATTCCTGCAAGATGGTTCGGGGAGCACTGGTATTAATGCAGGGAGTTCGGACTGGAACTCTGTACAAGCTACAAGGTAGAAATGTTATTGATGGGTGTAATAGTTTTGTGGTTCCTGAAAGTGAAGTGGAAAGCCTAGCTGTCTCTGGAGAAAAGACCATGTTATGGCATCAAAGGCTTGGACATATTGGAGAGAAGGGCCTTCGGATACTGCATAGAAATGGTATGGTAGAAGGTATGTCTAATTTCTCTTTGGATTTCGATTTCTATGAATATTGTGTATATGGGAAGCAGAATCGGGTGAGTTTTCCTTCTGGTGCTAAGAGGGCGAACAAGATATTAGAACTTGTGCACAGTGATGTGTTTGGACCTGTGTCAGTTCCATCACTGGGAAAGTCTGTGTACTATGTTTCATTCATAGATGACTTCTCAAGGAATACATGTATATATTTCTTGAGGAAGAAATCTGAAGCTTTTGACAGATTTAAAGAATTTAAGGCTCTGGTGGAAAACCAGACAGAGAAGAAGATAAAGGCGCTGAGGATAGATAATGGTGGGGAGTTCTGCAAGAAGGAATTTGAAGATTTCTGTAAGAAGTGTGGTATAGCACGACAAAAGACTACTCCATACACACCTCAGCAAAATGGAGTTGCAGAAAGAATGAACAGAACACTGATGGAAAAGGCAAGAAGCATGCTCAGTGGTACCGGGCTAGGACAAGAATTATGGGCAGAGGCAGTGGAGACTGCATGCTATCTGGTTAACAGATCACCTTCATCAGTGTTGGAGGATAAGACTCCACATGAGGTATGGACTAGTAAGAAACCTTCTCTTTCACATCTAAGGGTATTTGGATGTGATGCATATGTACATGTTCCAAAGGAGAAAAGGACCAAGTTGGATAATAAATATGAAAGGTGCATCTTTATTGGGTATAAGGATGGTTTAAAAGGTTACAAGCTTTGGAAACCAGAAACAAGGAAGGTTGTGTATAGCCAAGATGTGGTGTTTAGAGAGGTGAAAGATGTTGTTAAACATGAAATCATACCAAAGGAACCTAAGAAGATAGAGTTTGAACTAAAGGAGTATGAATCAGACTCTACAACAGAAGAAGATTCAGAAGAGGAAGAGCCACAAACTCCAGCTTTGAGAAGATCAGTTCGAGAAAGAAGGCAACTAGAAAGGTATAGTCCATCTGCTTTCTGTTCAGGTTTTTCCTTAACTATAACTGATGATGATCCCAGAACTGTCAGGGAGGCATTAGATTCAGAGGATGGAAAACTTTGCAAGGAGGCCATGGTTGATGAAATGGCATCCTTGCACAAAAATGAGGCATGGGAACTGGTGGAGTTGCCAGCTGGAAGGAAGCCCATCGGGAGCAAATGGGTGTTTAAGAAGAAGATGAATGTAGAAGGCAAGGTGGAGAAATACAAAGCTCGGTTGGTAGCAAAAGGTTATTCCCAAGTGTAGGGAATTGATTTTGGTGATATTTTTTCTCCTGTTGCCAAGGTTACTTCTATTAGATTACTTTTATCTGTTGTTGCTGCATTTGATTTTGAGATACAACAGATGGATGTGAAGACAACATTTCTTCACGGGGATCTAGAAGAGGAGATCCACATGAAGCAACCTGAAGGCTTTATGGTGAAGGGTAAGAAAGAACTAGTATGCAGGTTGAAGAAGTCTCTGTATGGTTTAAAACAGTCACCAAGGATGTGGTATCAAAAATTTGATACCTATATACGGGGACTTGGCTTCACCAGAAGCAAGGAGGATCACTGTGTTTATTTTAAATTAATTGGTGACCGTGTTATTTATTTGGTCCTGTATGTGGATGATATGTTGTTGATTGGAAATGACAAAGAAATTATCCAAGATTTGAAGACCCAACTGTTCTCCAAATTCGACATGAAGGATCTTGGTGTTGCAAACTATATTTTGGGCATGGAAATTAAGAGAGATTGGGCAAAGAGGACACTCTAGTTAAACTAGAGGAATTATGTCGAAACTATATTGCAGAGGTTCAATATGCAGGATAGTAAACTAGTGAATGTTCCTATTCCTGTAGGTGTAAAGCTGTCTACTGAACAATGTCCCAAGACACACGAAGAAGAGGAGTATATGTCCCGTGTTCCATATGCAAGTGTAGTGGGTAGCCTGATGTATGCAATGGTCTGTACTAGAACAGAAATTGCACATTCAGTGAGAGTATTGAGTAGGTTTATGTCAAACCCAGGAAAGGAGCATTGGACAGCAGTGAAGCGGGTTTTCAGATATTTACGTGGCACTAGTGATTATGGCTTGTGCTACCAGGGAAGACCAGGATTGGAAAGAATGTTGGACATTTGTGGTTCTGTTGATGCATACTGGGCTGGAGATCTGGACCAAAGAAGGTCTACAAGTGGGTATGTGTTTAACCTATTTGGAGGTGCAGTCAGTTGGATGAGTAAAAGACAGTTTGTAGTGGCTCTTTCAATTACAGAGGCAGAATACATAGCAGCCACTCATGCAAGCAAGGAAGAAGTTTGGTTGCAGAGATTGTGTTCAAGTATGGGGTTGGTACAGAAAGCTATAAGGATAGACTGTGATAGCCAAAGTTCAATTTTCTTGGCTAAGAACCCTGCTTACCATTCAAAGACAAAGCACATTGATGTTCAATATCACTTTGTTAGAGATATGGTTGAGGCTAAAAGGGTGTTGCTGGTAAAAGTGGACACTTTGAGGAATGTTGCAGATGCATTGACGAAGTCTGTGAGCACTCAGAAGTTCTCTTGGTGTAGAGAAACAATGGGTGTTGAAGAATTGGCCCAATGACTAAGCTCTCATGTGGCCCCCTGTGGAAAGAAAACAACAAGTGGGAGAATGTTGGGTATGTGTTATATTATTTCCATGACTAGCCCCACGCACTGTATGTTGCACCGGGTGCAGTAGGGGGGTCACAAGGGGGGAGTCAGCCCCCACTGTTGGGGTCCGAGGCAGAACCCCAGCGAAATTTTTTTTTGGTGTGCGGACCCACTCATAGGCGGACCCACCCATATTTTGTGCATGAGTTTGAACATGGTTTTGGGGTATGATGGTTTTCAGCCCCTGGTATTTTGTAGATTTGGTCAAGGTAACTACGGTTATGTTCTAATCCAGGGTTAATGGATTGGGGTTTATGTATGCTTCGGCATGTATATATATATATTTGTTGTAACACTAAAAGGAAAATAATGAAAAATCAAGCTGGTCGTCCCGATTTGGGATCCACGGGAAAATATTTGTGTTTATCTGTTTTATGTTTTATGCTCTCGGTATTGTTTATTTTCTGTTATAAGATTCGTGTGTAGATAATTTCTGTTCAGGGTTAAAACCTACATGATCCACTCCTCTTCATGAATGTTGTTGACTTGGTCAAACTTGACTTTGTCCACATCCATTTGCCCTTGTTCACACATGATGGTGTCAAATCCAACTACTAGAATGATTCCTTTTCATACCAAGAGGGTTTTTATGCTAATCCAAGATAAGTAGGGACCTCTTTCCCCATTTATTCATCTACTAGGTGAAAAAATCAAAAATCAATTTTCCTATTAGCTGCATGCTAATTTAGGAATATTACAGTCCTCCCCTCCCAAATGTTGCTTGTCCCCAATCAATTGCAAGGATAGAACTAAAGAGTTTCCTCTCCTCCTCTTGTAGCATCCTCATATGATGAACTCCTCCAAGGAATATGATGTTGTCTCAACAATGAATCTCCATAGTGCCTCTCCCAATCATACAAGCTAGCATTTGGTGAAAATCCCAAATGGCCATCATCATGAAAAGGTGAAATACTTAAGGAGGAAACTAGGTGTTGTCTAGAGGTTCTCTCAAGGCATGGAGTCTGAAATGCATTGGGAACTATCATTCCCATGTGAAACCTCCACCCCCAAGCGATCATCCATACAAAATGAGCCACCCTCGAGAATGGTAACTCATAAAGAATCTCCTCCACCTTTGGCTCCTACAATGTAGGTGGGTTGAATAACTGAACATGGTAGACATAATGGCCTACCCCACGTTGTCTTTCTCTCCACTCATGATAAGTGTAGATTATATGCTGACCTTGGGTTGCACATAGGTTTCCCTCAAGTGGCAAAAATAAGATTGGATCTTCAAAGATCCTCTCTCTAATGTCATGAATCATGCTAACCCAAACCATTCCACTCAAGATGAATGGCACATCATCACCATATGGCATCCCAATCAGAAAAATGTTGAAGGTTGTGTGCAAGTTTGGATGATACCAATGGGTCCTCAAGTGGATACAACACAGTCTTCCCAACTGTTGTTTGAGAACATCATGTGGAAAGTTGTCTTCCATTGAATTACTAGTTGTGCATGTTTGCTCATTTAATATGTGGTAGTAATAAAAAATATATATCAGCTGAGCATAATAAAAATAACAATACCCTTGCCCAAAGTCATGTAGAGATGGGTTATCATTATTATAAAGGTTGGCCCTAAAGTGACCATGAAACCCAAGAATAATCTTGCTCTCTTGTGGAGCAATGCACTGTTCATAGATGGTGAGAAGATACAAATACTCAATGGAAAAATCAATAAGCACAAAAATGTATTTCTTACCATGCATAGTGAGTAGCCTGAAAGTGAGGTCCATGGATGAGTCCTCCCATGAGAATCTTCTCATAAAAATCTGCAAAAAAGAAGGGATGAATACTCCTCTTTGAACACTCCATCAATAGACACATACTCCCAAGTGATAGTGCTATTGTCCTTAGTGATAAGGCTCTTGTCACTCCATGACTCCTTTCTTTGACATTCCACATGCCAAAGCCATCCACCATCATGCTGCTATGTGAAGAAATATTCTTCCTATGTGGATTAAGCCTCTCCTTAGCCTCCAATGCTAAAGGGTAGCCTATTTGCAATTTGAATGTGCCATCCCCTTCTCTAGAAATATCATGATAAGTATGGGAAATATTCTGCCCATACTCTCCCAAGAGCAACCACAAAACCAATAACTCTTGTTGCTCCCTTATCTCTCCCTCATACAAGCCATAGAGTAATATCATGATAGTTGTCTTGTATGATCCCCCATACAAAAAAATATTCTGCTACCATATCATATGGGTGCCTGCAATGCCTCCATCCTCAACATACCTTTTGACAAAGGGTATGTCACACGATGGCCAAACTCTCTCAAGAGTATCCAATGCAACCTTGCCTCTTGCTTCCCTGTGTCATAAATTTTCAAGTGGCTCACCAACCTCTTGCTCTCCATCCATTCCCATTCATCCATATATGGATGCCTCTCATCATGCTCTATCTTGGTACCCTTCCAATGAAGACCACCATTCTCCCAAAGAAGATTCTTCTCCTTGCATCTCATGGGATGTTGAGATGCCACTCCTTGGAGATCTCCTAGAAAATATCTCACACCAATGATCATCTTGAATCCATAAAGATCCAAGTGTGCTGAAGGTAAAACATCATCATAAAGTGTTTCAATGTTCATCATGTCCTGCAAAGTTTTACACCCCAACCCCAAGTGTTGTATGTAGCTCAATAAGGGTGCATTTGGATGATTGTTCACCCCTTCTTTGATCAAACCAAAGATGTACAATGCAATGCAATCTTGCTGCTCCAAATTAGCAATGTGTTTTGATCCTTGATCATGTAAAGACATATTTCCAAGGCTTCCCATAAGATTTTCTGAAATGATAGAAAATGGAAATTCCTGCATACCTTGGTGAAAATTGGGCACATCTTGGAGGGATGCAATAGTTCCTTCCCTCAGTGTAATGTTGCCTTCAGCTGCTGATGTAGATGGCTGCTCCTCCATGATTGTGACAGCGCTGGTACAAGACTCCTCCGGTGGTGGTGAGGGCTCCTCCTTCTCTGATCTCTCTCTATCAAATATTTTGATCACCATTTGAGTGAAATCTGCAAAAGTAGATACTCTTGCATGAATCACATGGCTGAACCACCAAGTGCTTGCCTTACCCTCCAGGTGCAGCACTGAGATCTCAATAGCCTCTCTTTCTACTACTGGATGTAGTAGGAAGAATGCCTCTACTTTCATCACCGAAGAGTTTGTTGTACATGTGGGTGATCCATAAAAAGTAGACAATATAAATCTATTGCCCCTTATCAACCTATTGTTGTAGGGCCTTCTTTCCTCTTCTAGCTAGATAAACTGAGGAAAAGCTAGAGTCTCTTTGAAAGCTCTAGGTTGATATTTGTATTCTTCCAGGTATCCACTTAGGATCTCATGCTCCAAGTGTTCCCCATGCTTCGTGTCTTCTCCTCTTTGAGAATAGGAAGTGCATGACCCTTCCTCTTCTTAAAACCCTCTAGGAGTTTCATTGCATATATTCTCTTGCATATGATTAACCTCCTTGGAGAGGTTCTTTCTAGATCTAAAAAGTGATGGGATTAAACTCATTCTCTCCATCATTCTAATCTCTTCTTCTTTTTCTTATCTTCTTGATTGCATAATGGCTGGAACTCACAGGATGAGCCAAGATTATGCTATGATACCACTGTAATATCCCAAATTGGGAAAGCAGCAATATGTAAACACAAAAATGGAGTAGCAGTGTTAAATTAGGTTGTAAATGTGTGAGAAACACATAGCCATCAATTTGTGTTACAGAAGCAACTTATTATGCCTTTTATGATCCCAAAAGTTGGGGAAATGCAACAATATGGACCATAAAAACGTTTCTTTCAGAACATTACGCTATAACTAAGAGAAATAATGCTGGGGTCCCTCAAATTATGTATTATGGGACTCACATCCAGAAGGATATCAGAAACAAATCCCTTTTGATGTGTTAAACATATCTCCCGGTTCCAATATGGATAAAAAACACTGAAATCCCATAACTTAGATTATGCAGAAATTTCTGAAGCAAACACAGCTTGATTATAAGAGGATTTTTGCAAAAATATGATATAAACAACATATCTATAGTTTATTTAGCCAAAGCATAGAAAGTAATAGAGATCTAGCCTCTTTTACACAATGTGAAGATAACCCGGCAAGGGTTTCTTGAGAGAGTGAGTACACAAGAGTAGATCTGCAGATATAGATCTGAAATAACGCAGTTATGCTACAGCTCTATATATATAGCTGAATAGTACAAGAAATATAAGAAATTTTTTTTATACAATCCTTCCAGGAGAAGGGTTGTCCCTTTCCCAATGGAACAAGCTCAAGATCAAGGGCCTTGACCCTGCTACTGTAACACTGAGAGAAATGACGAAGTTCCTGTAAGGGACTACACTGTAGAAGATGGGAAATTCTTTTTCCAAGTGCCAAGATGTAAAATATGCTCAGAATTCTCCCTCACTGATCTCCCAAAGAGAGGAATGCTTCTTCCTCTAAAAAATAAGCCCCGTAAGTGGTGTTGTGGACCTTCCACTGCAACACAAAATTACACTCTATAGAAATAACGATGTAGCTAAAAGAGGATGCTTGGCCTCAAGCCTAAATTTGGAAAACTGAAGTACAATTCTCCTCCAAGAGATCACTCAAGGAAGGAGAAGGAATCCCTAAGCAAGAATGCCTTGTGCTAAACAACACTGCAATATCAACTAAACAGTTGGAAAAGGCACAATAGTCATGCAAACCATAAAATCAATAATCATCAAGCTAACCTCAAATGGATGCCATCTTCTTCCTTATAAATTATGTGAGCCTCCTTACCTTGGTTCCCACCCATTAGGGTTTCCAACATCACATAATCAATCTACCCTCCAAAACTGTGTTCTATCTCCATCAAGGCCACTCCTCCATAACAGCGCTTTCAATTTGGTCAAAGTTGACCTCTTCAACCCGATTCATCCCTTTTCACACCCAAGTGACTTCAATCCAACTCTCATATGTTTTTCTAAACTGATCCTTGTTCATATTGAGCTATTTACATTGATGATCCACTCCTCTTCATGAATTTCGTTGACTTGGTCAAACTTGACTTTGTCCACATCTATTTTCCCTTGTTCACACATGATGGTGTCAAATCCAACTACTAGAATGATCCCTTTTCATACCAAGAGGGGTTTTATGCTAATCCAAGATAATTAGGGGCCTCTTTCCCCATTTTTTCATCTACTAGGTGCAAAAATCAAAAGTCAATTTTCCTATTAGCTGCATGCTAATTTAGGAATATTACACTTCAAGGTGAAAATAGATCATGATAGTATTAAATACTTTTTGGAAAAAAGATTATCTTTAAAAGAGTAGCAAAAATGGGTCACAAATATGTTAGGTTATGACTTTAAAATCATCTACAAAAAAGGGAAGAAATTTTTTGTTGAAGATGCACTCTCAAGAAAAGATGAGGATGTGGCAGAATTTTTTTGTGCCATTTCTATTATCCAACGAGATTGGATAATCGAAGCAAGTTATGAATGGAAGAATGATGAAAAAGTATGGACATTCATTCAAAAGTTGCAGCAAGATCCCATTACATCTAATACATTTAGCTGGAAAAATGATTCATTATGGTACAAAGATCGTTTATATATTTGTAAGAATTCCCAACACAAATACAAGATTCTGTTGGAATTTCACACCTCTCCCTTAGGAGGGCACTCAGGATTTTTAAAAACTTACCATAGGGTCAAGAAGGTTTTTTTTTGGGATGGCCTTAAATCTGATAGTCAAAAGTTTGTGGCAGAATGTTTGGTTTTCCAACGAAATGAAGTTGAGACAATTAATACCTTTATCCATACCAAGTCAACATTGGTAGGAGGTTTCAATTGATTTTATCAAAGGTTTATTCAATTCTGAAGGAAAAGAGTCATCATGGTAATAGTTGATAGACTTACCAAGTATGCACACATTTTCTCATTATCTCATCCATTTAAAGCCAAACAAATTGCTCCTGAATTTGTGGAAACAATTAAAAGCTACATGGAAACCCAAATATTATTGTAAGTGATAGAGATCCTATTTTTAAAGGAAATTTTTGGGAATAATTATTTTCTTGTATGGGTACTTAATTAGCTCATAGCTCATCGTATCATCCTCAATCTGATGGGAAAACTGATATAGTGAATAAATGTTTGGAAGGATATCTTCATTTATTTGTATCTGACAAACAAACACAATGGGTCAAGTGGTTACCTTTGGCTGAATGGTGGTATAACACTTCCTTCCATACTGTAGCAAAAATTACCCCATTTATGGAACTTTGAGGATATAATCCACCTTCAATCACATCATCTTTAAGAGAAAATTATAAGGTTCAAGTGGTGAAAGATCACATTGAGCATCAACAACAAACTATCCAGCTCTTAAAGGATAACCTCACTTTGGCGCAGAATCAGATGAAACAATAGGTAGATCAGCATCGCAGTGAAATAATGTTTGATGTAGGCGACTAGGTATTTTTACAGCTACAACCATACAAACAAATGTCCCTCAAGAAAGCTAATAATGATAATAAATTATCACAAAAGTAATATGGTCCTTACAAGGTGTTGCAAAATATTGGTACTATCAGATACAAATTGGAGCTACCTGCATCTTCCCGATTGCACTCAGTTTTCAATGTTTCATGCTTAAATAAGGTTATAGGTGAGAATATTCCAGTTCAAACAATATTGCCAAAACTTGATGAGGAAGGAAAAATCATATTGGAAACTGAAGCAGTAACGGAAACAAGAACTCGACAGCTAAAGAATCGATCAATTTTGGAGTATCTCATCAAGTGGAATAAATTACCAGCTAAATATTCGACATGGGAGGATGAGAATTTTATACAGAAGCATCCATAACTACTCAAGTGTTGAGGAAAACACTCTTTTGAAGAATAGGGGAATATTAGGTCCCTATAGTACTATTGTATCCCCTTATTGTTATTATTAATGTAGCCCCATTATTGGTATTATTGTGCCTATGTAGTCCCCATATTGTTATTATTGTGCCCCACTATAATTTCATGCTTGAAAAATAGAGAAATTAATATGGATAACTTATTTTATCAATTGTTGGGTGTGTGTTATATTCTTTCCACGATTAGAAGCAAGCATGAAGAAAAGGGTAAGAAGGGGGTGATAGCCCCCTTACACAGGGTATGGGACAGGGCCCCGGGAAACTCTTTTTGGACCCTATACTAGGTGGGCAGACCCACCTATGGTTTTGTGCATGGGTTTTCACATGGTTTTGGGCATGATGGTTTTCTGCTCATGGTATTTTTTAGATCTGGTAAAGGGAACTACGGTTATGTTCTAATATAGGGTTAATGGATTAGGGTTTATGAATGCTTCAGCATGTATATATATGTGTTTTAACACTAAAAGGAATATAATGAAAAATCAAGCTGGTAGTACCGGTTTGGGATCGAGGGAACAATATCTATGTATATCTGTTTTATGTTTTATGTTATCACTATTGTTTATTTTTTGTTTTTAAGAATCCGTTTGTAGATAATTTTTGTACAAGGTTAAAACCTACATTTGGTATCAGAGCTAGGGTTGGCTTCAAGGGGACACCTTTGTTACTGAGGGGTTTTTTTCTCGGGCCAGTGGTAGACCCTGTTCAGTGGGAGATTTGCAGGATTGATTCTTGCAGTAAAAGAAGATGATGAGTAGTGGAAAGATAGAGATCGAGAAATTTAATGGTCAAAGTTTTGAGTTGTGGAAGCTCAAGATGCAGGATCTACTGGTGGATAATGATCAGTGGATTGCAGTAGATCTAGGTACTAAACCAACAAAAATTTCAGATGAAGATTGGGTGAAGTTGGATCGGAAAGAAAAGAGTACAATACGATTGTGTATCTCAGATTCAGTATTGTTTAATATATCTGGGGAAGCTACTTCGAATAATTTTTGGGTCAAGTTAGGGAATTTATACCAATCTAAGTCTCTAGTGAATAAATTGTTCCTGCAGAAAAAGCCGTAAAACCTGAGGATGAAGGATGGAGATAGGGTGACAAAGCATCTGAACGCATCAAATACCATGGTAAGTCAGTTTTCATCTATTGATGTTAAAATATTAGATGAAGATAAGTGAATCATTTTGTTGTGTTCTCTACCAGATTCATGGGATAGTCTGGTTATTGCAATAGTTAGTAATACAACTACCTTTAATTTTGATGAAATTGTCTCAACCTTGATGTCGGAGGAAATGAGATGGAAAAATATGAAGGGTTGAATGGAGATGCCTTATCTGTATGAGTAAGGTCCCAGAACAAAAAAAAAAAATACTTTTTCGAGTGGGAGATCTAAATCTAGAGGGAGATCTAAATCTCTAGGAAAGCATGTAAAGGTGTGCTTGAAATGCGAAAAGGAATGACACTTCAAAAAGTACTGCAAATCTAAAGATCTTGTGAGAGGAAAGGGATATGATGATGCTCATTCTACAGAGGTGAAAACCATCTCAGATTAAGGTGTGGATGTGTATTTGGCTTCTTCAAATCCACATGTAGTTCATGAGGCATGGTTTATTGACTCAGGTGCATCCTTTCACTTCACTCCCCATAGGGAGTGGTTCTGCGAGTATGAGAAGTATGATGGTGGTGATGTCTTCTTAGGGGATGATAGGAAGGCCAGAATCACTAGACGCAGAAAATTCAAGCTAAAGTTGCAAGTTGGAAGGATTAGAACACTTCCTAGTGTTTTGCATATTCTTTCATTGGCCATAAATATGATTTCTGTAAGAAATATGGATGATACAGGTGTAAAAATAGTGTTTGAGAAAGATACCTACAAGATGGTTTGAGGAGAACTCGTATTAATGCGGGGAGTTTGGATTAGAACTCTGTACGAGATTATAGGTAGCACTGTTATTGATGGTTGTAACAACTCTGTGGTTCTTTAAAGTGAAGCAGAAAGCCTAGCGGTGTCCAGAGAAAAGACCGTGCTATGGCATCAAAGGCTTGGATATATTGGAGAGACGGGAATTCAGATAATGCATGGTAATGGTATGGTAGAAGGTATGTCTAATTTCTCTCTGGATTTCAATTTCTATGAGAATTGTGTATATGGGAATCAAAATCAGGTGAGTTTTCCTTCTGGTGCTAAGAGGGCGAAAAATATATTAGATCTTGTGCACAATGACATGTTTGGACCTGTGTCGGTTCCATCACTGGGTAATTCTGTGTACTATGTTTCATTCATAGATGACTTCTCAGGAAGTGTGGTATAGAACAATAGAAGACTACACCATACACACCTCAACAGAATGTATTTGTAGAAAGAATGAAGAGAACGTTGATGGAAAAGGAAAGAAGCATGCTCAGTGGTACCTGGTTAGGATAAGAATTCTGGGTAGAGGCAGTGGAGACTGCATGTTACCTGGTTAATTGATCACCTTCATCAACGTTGGGGAGTTCTCATTGAGAAAGGGCTATCTAGAAAGGAGAAAGGGTTTCTCACTTCAAGATGTCTGCCATCTATCATTCCATCTAGTACCATTACTTTATTAATGAAGTTGCCATTTGAATGCTCCCATGAAGAATGGGTTCTCGTTTCTTCATCACTGCTCTAGTACAGTGCAGTGCAACTCTGTGGCTCTAGATCAGCAGTATTCAATGATGTAGATCCCTCCATAAGTTTTGTTGAAATGACAAGAGATGGAAATTTAATCATACCTTGGTGAAATGTGGAAGAAAAAGTTCCTTCCTCAACTATGTTGGCTTCCTTCAATGCTGAACATGAAGGCTGCTCCTCCAAGGTTGTGATAGCGCTGGTATATGCTTCCTCAAGTGATGGTGAGGGTCTCTCTTTTTCTGATCTTCCTACCCCAAATCACTTGATCATATTTTGAGAAAACTCAGCAAGAGTAGACACTCTTGCATGGCTCAAATGGCTGAAACACCAAGTGTTTGCTTCACCTTCAAGGTGCAGCACTGCAATTTCTATAGCCTCTCTCTCTACTACTGGATGTAGTAGGAAGAAAGCCTCTAGTTTCATCACCCAAGCCTTTGCTGCACATGTGAGTGATCCATCAAAAGTGAACAATAGGAATCTATTGCCTCTCATCATTACATGGCTGTAGAGTCTCCTTTCTTCTTCCAACTGAATGAACTGTGGTAAAGCTAGAGTCTCCTTGAAGGCTCTAGGTTTAGCTTGGAACTCAGCAAGGTATCCACTTATAATTTCAAATTCCAAGTATCCTTTATGTCTCTTGTCTCCTCCTCTTTGAGAATAGGAAGTGCATGCCTCTTCCTCTTCTTGAAACCCTCTAGGAGTTTCATTGCAACTCTTCATCTACTTAACCTCCTTCGGGAGGTCCTTCTTGGATCTGAAAAGTGATGAGATCAAACTCATTTTCTTCATCATTCTAATTTTTCTCCTTCTGATAGTTGGAACTCACAGGCTGAGCCAAAGATCATGCTTTGATACCACTAAAAATATCCCATATGGGAAATCAAGAAATACATGAACACAATAATGGATGTTCAATGATAAATAGACTCATATGATGTGTTAAAACACATATCCATAAATTAAAGCAACAACAACAAATTATACTTCATTTTATGATCCAAAAATTGGGGAAAAGCAGCATTTTAAGCCCTAAAAACATTATTCCCAGAAAATAGCGTAATAACAGGGGAAAATAATGGTTTGATCCTTTATATTATTCTATATGGGACTCATACCTAGAAAATATTCAAAAACAAATCTCTTCTTCTTGCTTAAACTGGTCTCCCGGTCCCGGTGTGGCTTAGAAAGGCCTAAGTCCCATGACTTAGCTTATGCAGAATTTACTGAAGCATATATAGCATGATTTTATTAGATTTTATGATGAAATATGATGGAAATAACATACATGGAGTGTATTACATCATATCATGGAGAAAAATGGAGAAAAAACCTCTTTTACACATTATAGAAATGACCCAGCAAGGGTTTCATGAGAGTACAAGTGAAAAATGTCAGATCTGCAGATCTGGATCTCAAAAACATATTCTAACTGAAGTTATGTCTTTACACAACTTAAAAATACATGGAATTAAGGAAAATACTCCTTACAAACTTTCCGGGAGAAAGGTTAGCCTTTTCCCTGAGAAAGTAGCTCAAACTTAAGGGGATTGACCCTCTCACTGCAAGACTGCAAGAAATGACGCAATTCCGGTAATGGAATACATTGTAGATGATGGGAGTACTTTGGCCAAGTTCCAAGATGTGCAAATATTCTCTGGAATGCTTCCTCAATGATCTCCCAAGAGAAAGAGAGCCTCCTCCTCTGAAAAACTAGCTTCGGATGTGGTGTTGTGAACCCTCACTGCAACACCCTGCAACACAATGTTATATTGCTGCAGAAATAATGTTGTAGTTGAAGGAGGATTCTTGGCCTCAAGCATGGATGTGAGGAAAATTATTACAACTCCTTCAAGAGGCCTCTCAAGAGAGGAGAAGGATTCCTAAACAGGAAATCCTTGTGCTAAGAAGCACAACAACTCTTCTAAACAGCAAGAGATTGCAGAATAATTTAAGCAAAAAAATCCAGAAATAAAATCATAACCATAAACTTGTTATGTTTTCCTTTCCATCCTTTTAAACATGTGTGATCCTCCTTTCCTTGGGCCCTATTGTCAATCCTAGAGACAACCTTGAGTTGTGAAAGACCAGTGCCTAGGACATCTTATATAGCAAGGAGCAACATGATATAACAAGGAAAATTAGCAGAACAAGGCTCTTTTTATATCTCAGTTTTAACAGGAAAGATCAATGTAGATGGAACCAGAATATTCACAAACTCAGCATAATGAAAGGAACACTGCAGAGGCAAGGAGTGAATTCTCAATATAAATGTATCAGACAACTCAAAGACAGCTCGCTGTAAGGAGGGGTGGATTCTAAATTTTTTTTACAAAGATTGAAAATCAGATGGCATGTTGTGTAAGAAATATAGAAGGAATACTAACTACTAATGAGATGAAATTCCATAAACATATCTGAACATGAGATGGGCTTAAGATAATAAGAATCCATACATGTCCATAGCTTTCAAAAAATAACATCCCATAGCACTTAATATAGAAGAAACATGGATGAAGTTGAAAATGAAACAACATATCATGACTGAGCCATATTTATAGTGCTAGACAAGTTTAGCATGAGTATCGATTGTGATAAATTCATACCAGAACCAGTGAGCCGCTCACATTCCAGAGCATGATACAAGAAGGATGGAAATAGTGAATTGAACAGCTACACTATATCACATAAGAAAGAAAAAAAAACTATAAAGCATCAAGACAAGAATCCTCATTAAAGGTAAAACTCCTTATCGCTGAGACCCAATGGGCTCTTCACATTTGTATTAAAACTTCAACAAAATGCATACAAGAAACTCTTTCACAGCAAATTCTTCAGAAAATATGGAACCTGTTTTTGTCTTTATTTCTTGCTTATATAGAAGCCTCAGAAACGTGAGCGAGAAGATATTTTTGGGAAAAATATCTTCCTCACGTGCTGGTAATTAGTTTGAGGTCTCCATCAAAAATAACCAAAATTCATGATGAGGAATTGGGGCATCTCATCATTGACAGTTGGGCTCATGACCGTTTTAAACAAAAATAACAAATAACAGTTTCTGACAAAAGGTAAAATGCAGGAGTGGAATGTGAATTCAACTCGAAATCTAAAAGTAACAAACTAAAATGGAAGTAAAAGGCCACTAGGGCCGAATCATGAATTGTTCACTGACGAGGTGGAGTTGAGGCGGTCGCTGTCACAGAGGCGAGATGTTTGGTGGAGAGGAATCGATTTGCCTCTAATGTGGCAGTAGAGGCTTTTATGCATGTAGATCTTCAAGATTTTCTCTAATTCTGATTTAATTTGGAGGATGGGCTTTTGATAATCAATCTTAGCCAAAATCCCCAAATTGTCTTCAATCTTTTGTTTTTGCCATGGCAGGTCTTCGACGCTGATACTCCGACTGCTGCTATAATAACCTCTATGTGTTCTGAATCATAGTGACCATGATTTTGGAACCTGGATTGAATTCATCACTCTGTAATAACCCTGCATAATACGATAAACTCATCAAGAAATCCAGGGAGTGGCGGAAAGAATGCTATGGAGGCCCGGAGAAATGGTGGCGCAACAGTAAAACTGCGAAAGAATGGCAGAAAATGGGGATGATGAAGTCTTGGTGTAAATATGAGTCGTGAGCCGTCTGATCAGATATGGATATGGTGAATCAATGGCCAGGATTAATGACAGAGGTGTCAATAGTAAGCTGGGCGAAAGGAATAACATTTAGTGCAAAACCCAAAGTTTAACGCTCGGCGGATTTACAAAGGGAAATGATGAAAAATGAGCGAAAGTGGGGCCTTTAGATTGTGGGACCCAGCGTGGGCAGAGGGAAATTAACTGAGAGTCGTTGGATATGGGTTGAATGAACGGCTACGATTGGATCGGCGGATCGCAATCGAGGGAGGCTGCAGGGTGACACATTGTAGAACTTGCGACTGCGATTGGAGCGGTGTTGCGATTATGCGATGGCCGTAGGATCAGAGCGATGGATCAACAGTGGAGATTACAATCGGAGGATCGCAATCGGGGAGTGCAGCGGGCGGCACACTTTAACAGTTTCGATTGCAATTGGTGAGCTGGCACGATGGGCGTGATGTGATTCGCGCTGGACCGTTAGATCTATTAAAATATCGACGGTTGAGATTGCGGTGGAGCATGGGTAGAACAGAACTCATCGCATCAGAACAAATGCGTTAATAAAAGGAATTGTGCTAAAGTGAGAGCTCCAATTGTGATAAGCACCTGGGCCTTAAGCGTTTGGTCTCAGGCGCGGGGCATATGGAGGGGAAGTGGTTAAGGGGGCTGGCCGAGAGGGGCTTATGCCTCATATGTAGAATAAGCGTTTTAAAGCCAAAAAGAGGGTTTTCAAGGCTTTCAAAGGGATTTCGATAGAGGGGAAAAGGGATTTTTAGACCAAAAAAGGGTATTTTCAAGGATTAAAAGGGGATTTGGGTGATGTTAAGGGGTTAATGAGGAATTAAGAGAGGGGAAAAAAGGTGAAGAAACAGAGGTTAAGTGGGAATGAAATAAGAAGGAAAAGGCCTTTTCGGGCATTCTTCTTCACAGACAGAGGGGCTTCAAAACTGGGAACAACAGTGAATGTTAACCATATGATCAACATTGGCTGCACCTGGGGAGGACACGTTCATCCTTGGGCGTGTAGAGAACTTCGCAGACCACCTGTTAATCTTATGTGTGGACACCACTCTTTAGCACTTTTTATTTTTCTCTTCATGATTCATCACGACACACACATCTTTCAAACAAAGATGAAAATAGAAAACTAATGTACAGTATAATACATCAGGCTCTCTCGGCCTGAATCAGAACTGGAAGTAAGGTTTGAGGAACTGACCATTTACAAGGGCAACGAGCAAGTCTCCCTATAAATTTTCCAACTTGAAAGTGTTATTGCCCCCTTGTTCCACAATTTTAAAAGGGTCGAACCAGAGTGGGTCGAACTTACCATGTTTTCCCTTTCCAACTCTTTGAATATCCCATCTGAGCACTAAATCCCCAACCTACAACTTCCTATCCTTGGCATGCTGATCAAACAGATCCTTCATCTTCTCTTAATATTCAGTTAGCCTCTGACTTACCTGGTTCCATGTTTCTTCTAACTCCACCAACTGATTGATCCTCCTGGTCACATCATCGGGTTCTTCTTGACTTTCTTGCATGAATCGGGCTACTGGTAAGGCTAACTATACAGGGAATACTGCTGCCCTCCCATATACTAATTCATACGGGGACTTCCCAGTTTCTCTCTTGCTGGTAATCCTGTTGGCCCACATAGCGAATTTCAACTGGGAATCCCAATTTTTCTGATTTTCGTTGATAGCCTTCTTCAATGCCCTCACTAGGGTTTTATTTGAAGACTCTACTAGGCCATTACCTTATGGGTAATAGGCCGTAGAGTGACCTAGTGCAATGTTATACTGCTGTCAGAAATTGACAAACTTTGCATATTTAAAAGCTTGTGCATTGTCGGTCACTATCTTGGCAGGGCAACCAAATATGGATATGATATTTTCTTCCATAAATTTCATTACCACAGCATCTGCTGCATTCCTTGCAGGTATAGCTTCCACCCAATTCGTGAAATAATCTATGGCAGTTAATATCCACCTATGCTGACCACTTGATGGAGGATGTATTTCACCGATAAAGTTAATTCCCCATTGTTGGAATGGTTCATCCACATGAACAGGGATCATGGGCAGAGGTGCCAACTTCTGTCTTTCAGCAAACCTTTGGCATTTCTCACAAGCTCTAACCCGGGCAAACACATCTCCAAAGAGTTTGGGCCAGAAGAAACTAGCCTTCAGGATTTTGTGAGCAGTAGCCCTCCAACTATAATGACCCCCACAGATTCCTTCATGAAATTCGGCCATTATACTCTCTACCTCATCCTCTGTGAGACACAGGAGCATGATTCCTGAGGGATCTCACCAATACAACCGACCATTTGAAACAACGTACTTCTGTGATCTCAACCTCAGTGTTCTGTATTTAGCTTTGTCACAGCTAGGAGGGCAGCTGAGTGTTAGAAGATATTCCACTATCTCTTTGTACCACGAGCTAATGAGGTACTTCATATGTGTCTTCTGAGTAGCTATCTCTACTCCCTGTTGCTCTTCTTTCTTCTCAGACTCCTCATTTTTTATCATGGAAATATTTATACCCAGAGCCTGACAGTTTGACTCGGACAAGATTTTGGCTAGCCCTTGTCCCTTGATCAGTTTGGTAGGGCGGATTTCTAGCTCATACTCTTGTATTTTGGCAATCCATTTCCCTCTTTTCCCTTCGCTATCTCCTTGGATGAGAATATATTTTACAACTGCTGTAGGCACAAACGCAGTGATATTAGACTGCAAGACATACATGCGAAATGCTTTAAGAGACTTCACCAGGGCATATGCCTGCTTTTCTAATATGTTATATTTCAGCTCAGCATCACGGAGCACCTGATTGAAGAAAGTGATGGGATGCTCATACCCTTCTTCATTTTTCTGCAATAAAACTCCTGCCACTATATGAGGTGATGAAAATGAAAATATCATGAAAGGTTTGGCATAGTCTGGTCTAGCCAGCACAGGGGCTTCAGCAAAGGCATTTTTTATCCCAGAAAAGGCCTCTCGTGATTCCTGGGACCATTTCACCTCATTATTCTTCTTAAGCATGTCTGTTATATTTCTAACTATCTCTACATAGTTAGGGATAAACCTCCTTAGAAAATTAATGCGCCCAAGGAACACCTACACCTCCTTTTTATTTTTGGGAAGAGAAATGCCATTTATAACTTCTACTCTCTTAGGATCTATTTTTTCTCCATCTTTGGTTACAATATGTCCCAAAAGCTTACCCTCTTCTAATGCAAACAATGACTTATGTGGATTGAGAGAGAGACCATACCTTCTGCACTTCTCAAAAGTTCTACGCAAATGTTCAATGTGCTCAGCATCATCCTTTGAAAACACAGTGATATCATCTAGATAGACCACCACAAAATTATCTTGCTCCCCAACAAAGGCAATGTCCATGGCCCTTTGAAAAGTGGCCCCTGCATTAATCAACCCAAAAGGCATCCTAGCATCCATAAACATACCCCATGGTGTGGTAAAGGTAGTCTTCTTCTGATCTTCTAGTAGTACAGCCACCTGATTATAACCCGAGAAACCATCCATCATCGACATCCGAGAAGCTCCCACCACTTTCTGCAGGATATGGTCCATTTTGGGCAGTGGGTAATTATCCTTTAAGGAGGCTTGATTCAGATTCCTGAAATCAACACATAGCCTTATTTATCCATTCTTTTTTCGAACGAGGACTAAATTTTCCACCCACTCAGAGTACCTGAATGGCACAATTATTTTGGCCTTCAATAACTTCTTAATTTCTTTCTCTATTGAGGGGAGCAGTAGGGGGTTAGTCTATCTAAGATTCTGCTTGTGCGGCTTCACATCTCCTTTCAGAGGAATTTTGTGTTGCATGATGCTAATATCAAAAGTTTTCAGGTCCTGATAAGACCATGCAAACACATATTTGTAGGACTGAAATAGTTTCTGGTAGAGCTCTTTATATTCTCCTGGGACTTTCTTGGACAGCCTCACAATTTTGGGGTCAACATTAGTACCAAGATTTAGATCTTCTACCTGATTCTCTTCTACCGCTTTGTTTGGCTGCAGTGGGACATCATTCTTGTCAAACAATCTTTCTAGAGGCACCAGCCCTATAGGTATAACATTTCCCTTCAATTGGAACACTTTATGACCTGCCACCTTTTCCTCTCGTCTGTTTTCTGAAAGGTCCTCAGCTTCTTCTTCTTCACAAACATCAATCTCCATGTTTAAGAATTCTTCAATTGTTTCCATAAACCTCTTCACTTGCTCTTCATCCTCGAACACCTGCCAGTGCTTGATGTTATCTGGGATTGATGGCCGATAACGCACCTCAATTTCATATCTTAAGAGAGGGTTTTGAGGTGGACGAAAAGTACTAGCAGCCACTGCAAGGGAGTCTGCCATCCTATTCTGCTCCCAGGGCATGAACTGAATATTAAATACCAAGAAAAAATTCTCCACCAGGTCCCACACTTCGTTCCTATAAGCCCTCAGCCTAGGATGTTTGGTTTGGCACTGATTCTTCACTTGTCTAACTACCAGTTCTGAATCTCCCAGGACCTTTAAACTCTGTACGTTCATGCTCATGGCTGTCTGTAACCCTAACAGAAGTGCTTAATACTCAGCCACATTATTAGTGACTTCATACTCTAGCTTGAAAGACAATGGGACCCATTTGCCTATAGGAGAAATCAATAATACTCCAGCCCCATTATCTTCTCTGGAGTTTGCTCCATCAAAAATGAAGTGTCCAGATTCCTGCTTCATGACTCACTATGGACTGCTCGGTCTTGATCTGGAAAAATTATGGCTCGTGGGAATAATCTTGATCTTCTTCCAGCATCAAACATGAGAATCTCCCTCCTTACTATAAACTGGAGAATTAACTGAGTTGTCAGTCTTGGTGACTGTCTTGAAAAATCTATTTTCCCGGTACAACCTCCTCTCCTGGCCACCAAAAGCCGGGATAGTAGCATATTTCAGGTCCAACTTGATTGACCCACCAATTTTAGTCCCCCAGGACCTGGACAACAACATACCGAAGCAAGATGGGATGTCTGCCACCATGATGTCCATCACCACACTTTTTTCTGGGATTTGGGCCAAATTGACCACCAAATACTTGATCATACCCAGGCATTTAACTCTTTTGGAATCAAATGAATAGAGGTCCTTATATGGATGGGTGATTTTTAATCCTAGTTGTTCCATGACCGACAGGGGAAATAGGTCATGAGAGGCTCCAGAATCTAACATACAATTATGCAACAACAAGTCATGAATTACTAGGGACACGTAAAATGGGGGAGTAGAAGCATCTAATTCCTCAACATGTGGGCCAAATACAACCATGGGTCTTTCTTCTTGAAGGTTCAGACTGTCTGGAATATGTGTTACTTCTAGAGGAAGCATAAAGTGTTGGGTATGTGTTATATTACACATGGCCTTTCTCACTAGCCCCACTAAGCAGGACACATTGCGCCGGGGTGCAATGGGGTCACACATGGGGAGGTACCCCCACTCTGCGGGGCTTCAGGGGTAGCGCCCTAACGACGTGTGCACTAATTACAGGGGCTGTGACCCACCCATGTTTCTGCATCAGTTTGCACATGGTTTTGGGGGTATGATGGCGATAGTTTTCAGCCCCCGGTATTTTGTAGATCCTAAGTAAGGGAACTACAGTTATGTTCTAATCCAGGGTTAATGGATTGGGGTTTATGTATGCTTCGGCATGTATATATATGTGTTGTAACACTAAAAGGAATATAATGAAAAATCAAGCTGGTTGTCCCAATTTGGGATCCAGGGGAAAATATCTATGTTTATCTGTTTTATGTTTTATGCTCTCGCTATTGTTTATTTTCTATTATAATATTCGTGTGTAGATAATTTCTATTCAGGGTTAAAACCTACATTTGGTATCAAAGTTGTTTCGGCTTCAAGGGGACGCCTTTGCTGTTGAGGGTTTTTTTCTCGGGCTTGAGGTAGACCCTGTTCAGTGGGAGATCTGCGGGATCGATTCTTGCGGTGAAAGAAGATGGTGAGCGGCGGAAAGACAGAGATCGAGAAATTTAATGGTCAGAGTTTTGAGTTGTGGAAGCTCAAGATGGAGGATCTGCTGGTGGATAAAGATCAGTGGATCATGGTAGATCCAGGTACTAAACCAATGACAATGTCAGATGAAGAATAGAAGAAACTGGATCGCAAGGCTAAGAGCACAATACGGTTGTGTGTCTCTGATTCAATATTGTTGAATGTATCTGGGGAAGCTACGACGAAGAATTTGTGGGAAAAACTTGGGACTTTGTACCAATATAAGTCTCTGGTGAATAAGTTGTTCCTGCAGAAAAAGCTGTATAACCTGAGGATGAAGGATGGAGACTCGATGACAGAGCATTTGAACGCGTTCAATACTGTGGTAAGTCAGCTGTCATCTGTTGATATTAAAATCTCAGATGAAGATAAGTGCATCAGTTTGTTGTGTTCTCTACCAGACTTGTGGGATAGTCTAGTTATTGCAATAGGTAGCAATACAACTACCTTGAATTTTGATGACATTGTCTCAGCCTTGCTGTCGGAGGAAATGAGACAAAGAAATATGGAGGGCCAGAATGGAGATGCCTTATCTGTACGAGGAAGGTCCCAAAACAGAAACAAGAATAAGGTCTCAAGTGGGAGATCCAAATCTAGAGGGAGATATAAATCTCCTAGAAATTTTGTAAAAGTATGCTGGAAATGCGGAAAGGAAGGGCACTACAAAAAGGAGTGCAGATCTAAAGCTCCTGAGAAAGGAAAGGGATCTGATGATGCTCCTTTTACAGAGGCAAAAACCACCTCGGATGAAGGTGGGGATATGTATTTGGCTTCTTCTTCAAATACACATGTAGATCATGAGTCATGGTTGATTGACTCAAGTGCATCCTTTCACTTCACTCCCCATAGGGAGTGGTTCTGCGAGTATGAGAAATATGATGGTGATGTCTTCCTATGGGATGATAGGAAGGCCAAAATCATCGGACGTGGAAATTTCAAGCTGAAGCTACAAGGTGGAAGGATTAGAACACTTCTTGGTGTTCTGCATATCCCTCCATTGGCTAGAAATCTGATTTTTGTAAGCAAGATGGATGATGCAGGTGTAAAAACAATGTTCGAGAAAGATGCCTACAAGATGGTTCGGGGAGCACTGGTATTAATGCGGGGAGTTCGGAATAGAACTCTATACAAGCTACAAGGTAGCACTGTTATTGATGGGTGTAATAGTTATGTGGTTCCTGAAAGTGGAGCAGAAAGCCTAGCTGTCTCTGGAGAGAAGACCATGCTATGGCATCAAAGGCTTGGCCATATTGGAGAGAAGGGCCTTCGGATACTACATAGAAATGGTATGGTAGAAGGTATGTCTAATTGCTCTCTGGATTTCGATTTCTGTGAACATTGTGTATATGGGAAGCAGAATCGGGTGAGTTTTCCTTATGGTGCTAGGAGGGCGAACAAGATATTAGAAGTTGTGCACAGTGATGTGCTTGGACCTATGTCAGTTCCATCACTGGGAAAGTTTGTGTACTATGTTTCATTCATAGATGACTTCTCAAGGAATACATGGATATATTTCTTGAGGAAGAAATCTGAAGTCTTTGACAGATTTAAAGAATTTAAGGCTCTGGTGGAAAACTAGATAGAGAAGAAGATAAAGGCGCTGAGGACAGATAATGGTGGGGAGTTTTTCAAGTATAGCACAACAAAAGACTACTCCATACACACCTCAGCAAAATGGAGTTGCAGAAAGAATGAACAGAACGCTGATGGAAAAGGCAAGAAGCATGCTCAGTGGTACCGGGTTAGGACAAGAATTCTGGGCAGAGGCAGTGGAGACTGCATGTTACTTAGTTAACAGATCACCTTCATCAGCGTTGGAGGATAAGACTCCACATGAGGTATGGACTGGCAAGAAACCCTCTCTTTCACATCTAAGGGTATTTGGATGTGATGCATATGTACATGTTCCAAAGGAGAAAAGGACCAAGTTGGATAATAAATCTGAAAGGTGTATCTTTATTGGGTATAAGGATGGTTTAAAGGGTTACAAGCTTTGGAACCCAGAAACAAGGAAGGTTGTGTACAGCCGAGATGTGGTGTTTAGAGAGGTGAAAGATGTTTTTAAACATGAAATCATACCAAAGGAACCTGAGAAGATAGAGTTTGAGCTAAAGGAGGATGAATCAGACTCTATAGCAGAAGAAGATTCAGAAGAGGAAGAGCCACAAACTCCAGATTTGAGAAGATCAGTTCGGGAAAGAAGGAAACCAGAAAGGTATAGTCCATTTGATTTCTATTCAGGTTTTGCCTTAACTATAACTGATGATGATTCCAGAACTGTCAGGGAGGCAACAGATTCCGAGGATGGAAAACTCTGGAAGGAGGCCATGGTTGATGAAATGGCATCCTTGCACAAAAATGAGGCATGGGATCTGGTGGAGTTGCCGGCTGGAAGGAAGCCCATTGGTAGAAAATAGGTGTTTAAGAAGAAGATGAATGTAGAAGGCAAGGTGGAGAAATACAAAGCTCGGTTGGTAGCAAAAGGTTATTCCCAAGTGTTGGGAATTGATTTTGGTGATATTTTTTCTCCTGTTGCCAAAGTTACTTCTATAAGATTACTTTTATCTGTTGCTGCTGCATTTTATTTTGAGATAGAACAGATGGATGTGAAGACAACATTTCTTCATGGGGATATATAAGAGGAGATCTACATGAAGCAACCTAAAGGCTTTATGGTGAAGGGTAAGAAAGAACAGGTATGCAGGTTGAAGAAGTCTCTATATGGGTTAAAACAGTCACCAAGGATGTGGTATCAGAAATTTGATGCCTATATACGGGGACTTGGCTTCACCAGAAGCAAGGAGGATCACTATGTTTATTTTAAATTAATTGGTGACCGTGTTATTTATTTGGTCTTGTATGTGGATGATATGTTGTTGATTGGAAATGACAAAGAAATTATCCAAGATTTGAAGACTCGACTGTTCTCCAAATTCGACATGAAGGAACTTGGTGCTGCAAACTATATTTTGGGCATGGAAATTAAGAGAGATTGGGCAAAGAGGAAGCTCTGGTTAAACCAGAGGAAGTATGTCGAGACTATATTGCGGAGGTTCAATATGCAGGATAGTAAACCGGTGAATGTTCCTATTCCTGTAGGTGTAAAGCTATCTGCTGAACAGTGTCCCAAGACACAAGAAGAAGAGGATGATATGTCTTGTGTTCCATATGCAAGTGCAGTGGGTAGTCTGATGTATGCAATGGTCTATACTAGACCATACATTGCACATCCAGTGGGATTATTGAGCAGGTTTATGTCAAACCCAGGGAAGGATCATTGGACAGCAGTGAAGCGGGTTTTCAGATATTTACATGACACTAGTGATTATGGCTTGTGCTACCAGGGAAGACCAGGATTGGAAATAATTTTGGACATTCATGGTTTTGTTGATGCAGACTGGGCTGGAGATCTAGACCAAAGAATATATACAAGTGGGTATGTGTTTAACCTATTTGGAGGTGCAGTCAGTTGGATGAGCAAAAGACAGTCTGTAGTGGCTCTTTCAACTACAGAGGCAGAATATATAGCAGCCACTCATGCAAGCAAGGAAGCAGTTTGGTTGCAGAGATTGTGTTTAAGTATGGGGTTGGTACAACAAGCTATAAGGATAGACTGTGATAGCCAAAGTGCAATTTTCTTGGCTAAGAACCCTGCTTACTATTCAAAGACAAAGTACATTGATGTTCAATATCACTTTGTTAGAGATATGGTTGAGGCTAAAAGGGTGTTGTTGGTAAAGGTGGACACTTTGAGGAATGTTGCAGATGCATTGGCGAAGTCTGTGAGCACTCAAAAATTCTCTTGGTGTAGAGAAACAATGGGTGTTGAAGAGTTGGCCCAATGACTAAGCGCTCCTGCGGCCCCCTGTGGAAAAAAAAACAAGAAGTGGGAGAATGTTGGGTATGTGTTATATTCTTTCCACGACTAGCCCCATGCGTTGTACGTTGCACCGGGCACAGCAGGGGGGTCACAAGGGGGGAGACAACCCCCACTGTTGGGGTCTGGGGCAGTGCCCTAGCGATTTTTTTTTTTGGTGTGCGGACCCACCCATGTTTTGTGCATGAGTTTGCACATGATTTTGGGGTACGATGGTTTTCGGCCCCTGGTATTTTATAGATCCAGTCAAGGGAACTACGGTTATGTTCTAATCCAGGGTTAATGGATTTGGGTTTATGTATGCTTCAACATGTATATATATGTGTTGTAACACTAAAAGGAATATAATGAAAAATCAAGCTGGTTGTCCCAATTTGGGATCCAGGGGAAAATCTCTATGTTTATCTGTTTTATGTTTTATGCTCTCACTATTGTTTATTTTCTGTTATAAGGTTCGTGTGTAGACAATTTATGTTTAGGGTTAAAACCTACATAAAGGAAGTGACCTAAGACTGATACGCAGGCTGCTTCAACAATTCGGTCAAGGGAACTGGGATTTTGACCTTCTCAAGCTCCTTTTGTAAACTGAAGGCAGAGGAAGAATTATCTACTAACATCTCTTTTGATTCTTTGTTTTGTACAAGAGGTTTGACCTCTTTTATGACTGACTTGACATTAGGGTGAGTAACAACTTGCGAAGAGGAAGGAATTTGATTAGCAGATGGCAAAGATTCGTTAAGAGGCCTCTTACCTTTGTCTGTGTTCCTTTGAGTCGTTGTATCCTTCTAAGCAGATGCTTCCTCATGAGGTGTGTCTTCCTCCTGAACCTGAGTGTGAGTTCTCTTCCTAGAGGATCTGAGGTCATATCTTCTATTAAACTGTGCTTGCATGAAATCGAAAAAATGCTTGCAGTAGTCATTGATCTCAGGATCTTCAGTGCTTTCATTAGCTTTTTATTCCAGATGTGACGGAATATCTACTTCATCACTTTCTTGTAGGGGACATTCAACTTCATCACTATTTGAAAAAGAAAGGTATGCCTCCTCTTGCTCATAAGTGGTTTCTTTGGTAGGACCATCTACTTGAACTTCCAAGTATAGAGGGTGTGGTACCTAATCTTGTTGCTCCTTTCGTTCCCTCTGTAATATCTGCAAGGGTGGTTTTCTGTATTGAGGGTTGTAACCCCTGTTTGGAGCATTCTGGAAATTCTTGGAGGGTGAATTCTTGGCCTCTAGTTCAAGTTTGACCAGCTTACTTGAAATATTCTTAATCATTTTGTTCATTTCCTCAATCCTGTCATTAGCTGAGTCTCTATCTTGGCTAGAGGTGGATACCTCCTCTTTTCCCTTTCTTCTAGTATCTTGTTCAGATTTTCCCTTTGATTTACCAGTGGAGGCAAAATTTCCCTCTAGCTCTAGTGCATCTATTTGAGCATCATCCAGGGTGGCAGGATTTCTTTCTCTCAGAGAGAAACCAAATTATGAGTCAAAATCTGCCACGAAAACAACTTTAGCAGCAGTTTGATGAGGTTTCATATCAGCAGGAAGGCTCAGATACAACTTGTTAAATCTCTTGATAAATCCTGAAACCCCTTCATTATGTCTTTTCTTGAGTGTTTTAAACTCAATAAGACAATTTCCATGATATTTCTTCTCCCCCCATTTTCTAAGAAAAGTATCTTCCATTCCTTCCCAAGTGGTGACAGAACGGTCTCCCAATGTCTTAAACCATTTTCTATCTTCACCATCAAGAGATTGAACAAACAGTCTTAAGACTACATCTAGATGTTCCACATTAAATTTCTCTACAAAAGAGCATAAGACTTCAAGATGCTTTTGAGCTTCAATCTCATTTTCCCCATTGAATCGGGGTAAGATCTTCAGATAGTCCTGTGGCATATCATTTAGTACTTGAGGTAATGCTAGGGGGGCATACTTATTCAACAAGAAGCCAGGAACGTTGGCCATTGGAGGAGGTGGAGGTAGTGCAAGGGTTTGATGTGTAAAAGGAGGAGGAGGAGGTGGAAGTGAAGTATGAATAACAATAGGAATGTATTGGACAACAGCTCGAGGTGTTGATGAAAACAATGGGCTGTGAATAACAGATACTTCGATGATTTCTTTTACCTCTTCAGCCTTAGGAGTAGGGTGGAAGGTGTAATGTGTGGTATCCCTTGAATCAACTTCATCTTTGATTCGGACACCTCCCCTGGGTGGACTATCTGAGTAGTAATCGATATCTCCCACAGTGGAGTCGGGACCATGTACTTGAGAAACTTGAGAGGAGGAGGACAAAAAGTCTTCTAAAGAGAATTAAGGGATCTCAGTATGGACTGATGGTCTTTCTCTCCAAATCCTTCTATGTAGGATATTCTCTGGGTCAGACACAGAGGGTGTATTTGGCTGAGACATATCTAACTTCAGGTGTGGTTTACGAGGAGCCAGGACTGCAAGTAAATTTATCTGATAAATGAATGTGGAGTCGCTAAGGTGAGGGATCTACAACTCTTCAACTCTCCATGCTCACCTATTTGAAGAGTGAATAAAGTTTAGTCGAGGCCCAGGGATTCAACTTCTCTCAACTTCGATTCCCCGGCAACGACGCCAAAAAGATGTTGTCAATCCTAGAGACAGCCTTGAGTTGTGAAAGACCAGTGCCTAGGACATCTTATATGGCAAGGAGCAGCATGACATAACAAGGACAATTAGCAGAAAAAGGCTCTTTTTCTATCTCGGTTTTAACAGGAAAGATCAATGTAGATGGAACCAGAATATTCACAAACTCAGCATAATGAAAGGAACAATGCAGAGGCAAGGAGTGAATTCTCAATATAAATGTATCAGACAACTCAAAGACAGCTCACTGTAAGGAGGGATGGATTCTAAAAATGCTTTACAGAGATTGAAAATCAGATGGCATGTTGTGTAAGAAATATAGAAGGAATACTAACTACTAATGAGATGAAATTCCATAAACATATCTGAACATGAGATGGGCTTAAGATAATAAGAATCCATACATGTCCATAGCTTTCAAAAAATAACATCCCATAGCACTTAATATAGAAGAAACGTGGATTAAGTTGAAAATGAAACAACATATCATGAATGAGCCATATTTAAAGCGCTAGAAAGGTTTAGCATGAGTATCGATTGTGATAAATTCATAGAAGAACCAGTGAGTCGCTCGCATTCCAGAGCATGATACAAGAAGGATGGAAATAGTGAAATGAACATCTACACTATATCACATAAGAAATAATAACAAAATATAAAGCATCAAGACAAGAATCCTCATTAAAGGTAAAAATCCTTATTGCTAAGACCCAACGGACTCTTCACATTTGTATTAAAACTTCAACAAAATGCATACAAGAAACTCTTTCACAGCACATTCTTTAGAAAATCTGGAACCTGTTTTTCTCTTTATTTCTTGCTTATATAGAAGCCTCAAAAACATGAGCGAGAAGATATTTTTGGGAAAAATATCTTCCTCGCATGCTGGTAATTAGTTTGAGGTCTCCATAAAAAATAACCAAAATTCATGATGAGGAATTGGGGCATCTCATCATTTACAGTTGAGCTCATGGCCGTTTTAAACAAAAATATCAAATAACAGTTTTTGACAGAAGGTAAAATGTAGGAGTGGAATGTGAATTCCACTCGAAATCTAAAAGTGACAAACTAAAATGGAAGTAAAAGGCCACTAGGGCCGAATCATGAATTGTTCATTGACGAGGTGGAGTTGAGGCAGTCGTTGTCACAGATGGCGAGATGTTTGGCGGAGAGGAATCGATTTGCCTCTGATGTGGCAGTAGAGGATTTTCTGCCTGTAGTCTTCAAGATTTTCTCTAATTCTGATTTAATTTGGAGGATGGGATTTTGATAATAAATCTTAGCCAAAATCCCCAAATTGTTTTCAATCTTTTGTTTCTGCCGTGGCAGGTCTTCGACACTGATACTCTGATTGCTGCTATAATAACCTCTCTGTGTTCTGAATCATAGTGACCATGATTGTGGAACCTGGATTGAATTCATTACTCTATAATAACCCTGCATAATACGATAAACTCATCAAGAAATCTAGGGAGTGGCAGAAGGAATGTTGTGGAGGCCCGGAGAAATGGTGGTGCAACAGTAAAACTGTGAAAGAATGGTGGAAAATGGAGCTGATGAAGCCTTGGTGTAACGATGATTTATGAATCGTCTGATCAGGTATGGAGATGGTGAATCAACGGCCAGGATTAATGACAGAGGTGTCAATAGTAAGCTGGGCGAAAGGAATAACATTTAGTGAAAAACCCAAAGTTTAACGCTCGGGGGATTTATAAAGTGAAATGATGAAAAATGAGTGAAAATGGGGCCTTTCGATGGTGGGACCCGGTGTGGGCGGAGGGCGATTAACTGAGAGCCGTTGGATCTGGGTTGAATGAACAGCTACGATTGGATCATCAGATCACAATCGGAGGAGACAGCAGGGTGAGACATTGTAGAACTTGCAACTGCGATTGGAGCGGTATTGCGATTATGCGATGGCCGTAGGATCAGAGCGATGGATCAATGGTGGATATTACAATCGGAGGATCGCAATCGGGGAGTGCGACGGGCGGCACACTTTAACAGTTGTGATTGCAATTGGTGCGGTGGTGCGATGGGTGTGATGTGATTCACGCTAGACCGTTAGATCTATTAAAAGATCAACGGTCGAGATTGCGGCGGAGCATGGGTAGAATAGAACTCATCGCATCGAAACAAATGCGTTAATAAAATGAATTGCGCTAAAGTGAGAGCTCCGATTGTGATAAGTGCCTGGGCCTTAAGCGTTTGGTCTCAGGCGCGGGGAATATGGAGGGGAAGTGGTTAAGGGGGTTGGCCGAGAGGGGCTTATGCCTCATATGTAGAATAAGCATTTTAAAGCCAAAAATAGGGTTTTCAAGGCTTTCAAAGGGGTTTCGATAGAGGGGAAAAGGGATTTTTAGACCAACAAAGGGTATTTGCAAGGTTTAAAAGGGGATTTGGGTGATGTTAAGGGGTTAATGAGGAATTAAGAGAGGGGAAAAAAGGTGAAGAAACTGAGGTTAAGTGGGAATGAAATAAGAGGGAAAAGGCCTTTTCGGGCATTCTTCTTCACAGATAGAGGGGCTTCAAAACTGGGAACAACAGTGAATGTTAACCATATGATCAACAGGCCCCACTCATTAGGGTTTCCTTCACCAAGGAATCTTCCTCCCACTTGCACTATGCTATCTCTATGGATGATCTCCTCCTCTCATACCTGCGCTGTTGACTTGGTCAAACTTGACCTTGTCCACATGCATTTGTCCCTATTCACACATGGGAGTGTAAAATCTAGCTGCTACCTTGATCCCTTTCCACACCATGAAGGATTTTATTCAGATTCTTATTATGCATGGGCCTCCTTACCCATTTATTCATATCCTAAGTGAGATCAGCAAAATTTAATATTCCAATTTGCTGCATGCAAATTTTGGAATATTACAAAATAATGCAGATAAACGAGGTACGGCACTAGTAGCATATCTTTGAGAAGATATGTGATGGCTACATGCCTTTGAAATATGTTAGAATGAGTCTTTAAGGCCTATTTATTGTTGAGAAACAATGGAAAACCCCAAACATCCAAAATCCTAACCCTAGGAGATGAAGCGCCAAAATTGTGGGCCCCGTTTGGGTAAATTAGTGTTTCAACTTCCCAGGGACGTAACTTTGGCATACGATCTCCTTTTGATGTGCTCAATGCCTCATTAGAAATATCTATCTGAGGAATACAACTTTTAAGTGAGAAACATCGGTCTAAGGACCCATGTTGCTCCCGGTTTTCCTAGAAAGCGCCGTTTAGGGCCTTGAAATGGCTCCCAAAGTTCAGGACTCGAAAAAATGCTAAAAATAGTTAGTTGTGTTGAAACTTAAAAACAATAAGAACTGATGGTGGGGGTTCAAATGGAATAGGTAGGTGGCCACCAATATCCACCTAAATCATTAGGGCCTTAAAATGGCTACGGAAGTTCAAGACCCGAAAACCTACTAAAAATAGTAAGTTGTGTTGAAAGTGAAAAACTGAAAGAACCGATGGTGGGGGTTCAAATGGAATAGGTGGGTGGCAACCAATATCCACCTGGATAATTCCTATCATTCTATCATCTCAGATCCAGACAACAGGTTCCTCAACACACTTTGGTCCAGCCTCTGGTCAATGCTGGACACCAAGATCACCAATATCCACCTAGATCATTCCTCCCCCCTTAGGAAGAAATGGTACCCATTGCGTTGAGATCCTCCATGAAATAAGGAAAATTTTTCTAAACTGGGTATTAGATTTTTCGAATATGTCATGGACCCGCGGGCAAACATACTAGATGTAGATGTGCCATCGGTGGGCAATCGTTGAAGGAACTGGGCAAAGTTATCCATCATCACGTTCCTCCGTTTTTCAAGGGCCTCCTAGAGAAATATTTTGATAGGATCTCCTCCTCCCTCGTCTTTCTTTTCTTCCACCATGGGAGATCGTCAGGGTTTTCAAGGTTGGTCTTGTAAGGATTCAACCAGATCGAGCCCTAACTCCTTATAGCCTGGCTGCATTGGGGACATGCAAAGAAAATAAGAGAAAGAGAAGACTGCTCGAATACCACTAATCCTGATTTATGCAGGAACGCAATAATACACAGAAATAAACATAAGCACAGAAATGCAGCAGAATCAAATGACTGAAATAGGCTTATAGACATAATGGAAATAAACGAGTTAAGGCACTAGTAGCGTATCTCTGATAAGAGATGTGACCTCTATAGGCCTCTGAAGTGTTTTAAAATGAGGCTCAAAGGCCTATTTATTATTGAGAAACAATGGAAAACCCTAAACATCCAAAAACCTAACCCTAGGAGTTGAGGCACCAAAACTGTGGGTCACGTTTGGGTAAATTGGTGTTTCAACTTCCCAAAGACGTAAATTTGGCATACGATATTTGTTTGACGCGCTCAATACCTTGTTATAAATATTTATCCGAGAACTACAAATTTTGAGTGAGAAACATCAGTTTATAGACCCATGTTTCTCCCAGTTATCCCAAAAAATGTCATTTACAACCTCAAAATTGCTCTGAAATTTCAGAACTCAAAAACTGCTAAAGACAGTAAGTTGTGCTGAAACTTAAAAATTGAAAGAAATAATGGTGGGGGTTCAAATGAAATATGTGGGTGGCCACCAATATCCACCTGGATCATTAGGGCCTCAAAACGGTTTCGAAAGTTCAGGACCCGAAAACCTTCTAAAAATAGTAAGTTGTGCTGAAAGTGAAAAACTAAAAGAACTGATGGTGGGGGTTCAAATGGAATAGGTGGGTGGCAACCAATATCCACCTGGATCATTCCTATCATTCTATCATCTCAGATCGGGACAACAGGTTCCTCATCACATTTTTGTCCAGCCTCTGGTCAATGTTGGACACCAAGCTCACCAATATCCACCTGGATCATTCCTCCCCCCTTAGGAAGCAATGGTCCCCATTTCATTGAGATCCTCCATGAAATGAGGAATATTATACTGAACTAGGTATTGGATTTTTCAAAGATGTCATGGACCCGTGGGCGGACATGCTAGATGTAGATGTGCCACTGGTGGGCAGCCGTTGAAGGATCTGGGCAAAGTTATCCATCATCAAATTCCTTTGTTTCTTAAGGGCCTCCTCGAGCAATATTTTGATAGGATCTCCTGATCCCTCATCTTTCTTTTCTTCCTCCAAGGGAGTTCATCAGGGTTTGCGAGGTTGGTCTTGCAAGGGTTCAATAAGATTGAGCCCTAACTCCTTATACTATGACCGTGTTGGGGACATGCAAAAAAAAATAGAGAAAGAGAAGACCGCTCTGATACCACTGATCCTTATTTATATAGGAATGTAGTAATACACAGAAATAAGCATAAACACGGAGACACAATGAAAATGAAACTTCATTTTATTAAAATCAAATGACTGAAATATGCTTACAGAAATAATGAAAATAAACGAGCTAGGGCAGTGGTAGCCTATCACTGAGAAGATATGTGATGGCTACAGGCCTTTGAACTGTGTTACAATGAGGCTCAAAGGCCTATTTATTGTTGAGAAACAATGGAATATATTAAACATACAAAAACCCAACCCTAGGAGATGATGCGCCAAAATTATGGGTCCCGTTTGGGTAAATTGGCGTTTCAACTTCCCGTGGACGTAACTTTGGCATACGATGCTATTTGACGCGCTCAATAACTTGTTAGAAATATTTATCCGAGGACTACAAATTTTGAGTGAGAAACAGACCCATGTTGCTCCTGATTTTCCTAAAAAACATTGTTTAGGGCCTCAAAATGGCTCCCGAAGTTTCAGACACGAAAAACAGCTAAAAATAGTAAATTTGTGTTGAGACTTAAAAATGGAAATAACTGATGGTGGGGGTTCAAATGGAATAGGTGTGTGGCCACCAATATCCACCTGGATCATTAGGGCCTCAAAACAGCTACGGAAGTTCAGGACCCGAAAACCTGCTAAAAATATAACCTGTGCTGAAAGTGAAAAACTGAAAGAACCGATGGTGGGGGTTCAAATGGAATAGGTCGGTGGCCACCAATATCCACCTGGATCATTCTTATTAGTCTATCATCTCATATCAGGATAATAGTTTCCTCAACACATTTTGGTCCAGCCTCTGGTCAATGTTTGACACCAAGCTCACCAATATCCACCTCGATCATTCCTCCCCCCTTAAGAAGAAATGGTCCATATTGTGATGAGATCCTCCATGAGATGAGGAAATTTTTTTTGAACTAGGTATCGGATTTGTTGAAGATTTCATGGACCCGCAGGTGGACATGTTGGATGTAGATGTGCCACCGATGGGAAATCGTTGAAGGATCTGGGAAAATTTGTCCATCATGGCGTTCCTCTATTTCTCAAGGGCCTCCTCGAGAAATATTTTGATAGGATATCCTGCTTTTTGAGATTCAAAAAGATGATGATCCTAGTGAAAATTAAGCACCTACACTAGGTGGGGTCCATAGGATATTTTTAGGTGTATGTCTATTTTTAGAATGGTGGAAAATTCTATTTATAGCAGGATTCTATTTATAGATGGTTGAGAAAATTTTATTTATGGATGGAGTTCTATTTTTGAATGCATGTGTGAAGTCTGTTCATAGATCCCGTGTCTAAAGATAGAATGCGTGTCGATTATTATTATCTCTTAATAATAATTAGACAATAGATAATAATATATTCTCTTGAAGCACTTGATTTCAATTAACTGATGTGGAAAACCAGTTGACTGAAGGAATTTCGAGTTCTAAGGTTGGTTGGTGGGACATGCAAGTGGACTTCATTGTAACTGAGTGATACAAAGTTGTAACAGAGTTGGATGTGTAGTTATGTGAGTTGTGGCATGGTTTAACTGGCAGTGATTTAAAAATCACAAGATGAAGCAACTAGATAACTAGTTGTAACTAAAGATACACTAGTGAGAGATCAGTGAATTAAATATTAAATTAATTCACATGGAGTGATCTCACATGCAACTGAAGATTTACTACTATTAACAACATGCATGTCAGATCCAGTGGAGACCCAGTTGAGAGATAGGTGAAAGGGACAGTTTGACTATCTGTTGTGACATTAGTGGGTGCACATATGCAACCACAGACACATTGGAGATGCCAATGAGGATTGTGTAGTCAAGTAAAGGTAGTATCTCATACATTCATAGATTGTGATCAGTAGGGATCACGCAGTGGAGGCAGGTTGTTGTGAGGCAGAAAATTGGCTAAGGCATTTTCCAAATTTTTGCATGACAGTGTGAGACGATTGTATATTGTATTGAGAGCTCTTGGATTAGAGTTTTGTATGAGATTGTTTCATGATCCATGATATATAAATAATATATGATAGTGGGTTTTTTAGCTTTATGCTTTCACAGTGAAAACATTTGTGTTATGTGTGATTGATCTTTCTTCATGTGTTTGCAATTGGCGATTAAATTTCTGCAAAGATTTAAGTAGAAGGATTTTGTATTTAATAGTGTCTTATAATTTTTAGATCAGGAGAATCCAGGCAATACATAATTGTATTAAAATTTCTACATGGTATTGAAGCAAATAAGATTGCAATATTGAAGAAGTAGCTGATTTTATTGGTGGAAACAATTCGAATTTGCTACAAGAATTTCTTGGTGCGACCGTTGAGTAAACATTGAAATGGATTTCAATGGTTTGCGGTTAGAGTATGAAATCGTGGGCACTCAAACTACATTGCATGGAGGGATAGGATGGAGGTGGTGCTTGAAGATAATGGCTTGAAGGAATTCATCGACAGTGATGTTCCTAAGACCACTTCGACGGATGCTGCATTATTTGACGCCTGGAAAAAGAAAGTAGCTAAGACAAGAAGGATTCTATTGGAAGGTGTGTGAGACCATATTGTCTCAAGCCTTCATGGGAAAGCCACTCCATTTGCAATGTGGAAGGCTTTGACAGATTTTTTCCAAAGCAACAACAACCATAGGAAATTGGTGCTGAAGGATAAACTCAGAAATATCAAGATGGAGAAGGGTGAAAATATTCCTAAGTATCTAATAAAGTTTGTCCAATGCCAGGATGAACTGGGGAGTGTGGGAATCATGTTTGCTGATGATGAACTACGAGATTGGCAACGACTGTGGTCGGATCTAGTGTAGGAGGAGTTTAGGCGAAACACTAGAGATGGCTCTTCATCAAAACATGATGATGAAGAGGATTGTACTTTGGATGCCAAAGCAAGGAAAGGGAAGGGGAAGAAATCCCATTCAAAATTAGAGGCTAAAGGCAAGAAGCTGGATTTTTCCAAGGTGAAGTGTTTTCACTATCACGAACATGGGCATCTCGCCACTAACTACCCACAGAAAAAGAAGAACAAGAAGGTTGTTGGAGTTGCATCTGGTGAGGCCTTGCCTCACAATTTTAACTTTATTTCTCTTTGATCGCATGCTTGGTATCAAGCACAAAGGGATCGGTGTTGTATATTGATAGCGATGCTTCCTTCCACATGACGATAGATAAGGATCTTTTCAATGACTTGGAGGAGAAAGATCTACAGATGCATATAGAGATGGGAGACGTTGGATGATATAGTGCGACCGGAATTGGTACCATTACCTTTGATAGGGAGTAAGGTAAACCATTTCTATTGAAAGATGTTATGCATGTTCCAGGTCTCAAGAAAAACTTGGTATTAGTTGCGATGTTGGAGGACAGATGTTATGGCGTTGTTTTCAGCGATGGAAAATATTTCCTGCAACATAAAACAAATGGTAAGACCAAGAGGATAGGGATTCGAGTTAAGAATATCTACAAGCTGGAGGTAGATGGCTACGCCTCAATGGTGGGAAAATCAGAAGACGTGGTGAGCTGGGATGATAGCGAATTATGGCACAGGCGATTGGGCCATCTTCACCATGGCGCCCTGAATATTTTGCAGCAGATTTCTACTGGACTTCCCAAGGGTACACTTGCGCAATTAGATTAGTGCAAGTGATGTGTTATGGGTAAGTTTGTGAAGACCACCTTTCATGAAAAGGAGAACCATGCTTCAGTAATCCTGGAGAGAGTTCACAAAGATGTGTGTGGACCATTATCAGTTGCTTCAACAACAAAACATAGGTATTATGTTATTTTTGTTGATGAATATTCTTGTAGATGCTAGATCTTCTTCATGCAGAATAAGGATCAAACATTGTCAAAGTTCTATGAGTTTAAAGCATTGGTGGAGAAAGTCGGGGAAGTAAGTGAAGGCTCTGTGGAGTGATAATGGTGGTGAATATATCTCAAACGAATTCAAATACTTCTGTATCAAAGAAGGAATTCGAAGAGAACTCATAGCACCTCATAACCCACAACAAAATGAGGTCGTGGAGAGGAAGAACATAACGATCATGGATGTTGCACGAGCTATGTTGCATGATTAGGGCCTACCAATGCACTTGTGGGTGGAAGCATGCAACACTGCATTTTATGTGTAAAACTGTTGTCCTCATAGAGTACTTAGCATGAGTACACCTGAAGAAGCTTTTACTAGTAAGAAACCGAATGTTTCTCACTTCAAGATTTTTGGCTCATCTGTTTATGTGCATGTGACCAAGAATACCAGGAAGAAACTGGAGCCGACTGCTGAAGTTGGGAAATTTGTGGGGTACACAAAAACACCCCATAATTATCGTGTGTATTTTCCAAACAGTCGAATGGCTGTGGTGCAACGGGATATAAAATTCAATGAGGAGAAATCCATGAAGTTTTCGCTTGAGAGGGAGCTAGACTTGCATGTAGAGGAGGAAATTTTGGTTCCCAAAGATGAGTCTTTAGATGTGGATCAGCCACAAGCGGAGGTTCATGGAGTGGAGGAGTCCACTCACGCAAAGCCAAACATCAGAACTGGCAAAAGGCATACCACATAATATGAGAGGCTGAAGCTTGATGCGGCACAGAATGTAGGAGTCCCTACTTCACAGTGCAAATAGAGACAATATCCTGACCAATTCATTGGATACATGGCTCTCATGAGAAAATATTTTGTGACTGAGCCATCTTCCTTTCAAGAAGCAGTGTAGGAGCCCACATGGGTATATGAAATGGTGGAGGAGTATGAGTCCATTGTCAGAAAAAATGCTTGGGAAATTGTTCCAAGGCCGGTTGATAAATCAGTGGTAGGTTCAAGATGGATCTACAAGGTAAAGCAAGATGTTGATGGGAGTGTTGAGAAATACAAGGCCAGATTTTTGGCACGGGGTTTCTCACAGTTCGAGGAGATTGATTATGAAGAAACCTTTGCACATGTCGCACTGTATTCTTCCATAAGTACCATCCTTTCTCTCTCAGTGCAGATGGGTTGGAAAATCCATCAGATGGATGTGAAGACTGTGTTCCTTAATGGGATCATTGAGGAGGAAGTGTACATTGAGAAGCCTGAAGGATTTGATTTCTTGAGTAGTGAGTCGCATGTGTGCAGACTCAAAAGAGCATTGTATGGGCTGAAGCAAGCACCCCGTGCTTGGTACAATTGAATCAACAGTTATTCCCTGGACTTGGCTTCACCAAGAGTGAGGCGGATGCAAACCTATACCAAATTGTGGTGGAGGGTAATTTTTTAATCATTTTTCTTATGTTGATAATTTAATATTGACTTGTTATAAGTAGCTGATACACTCATGCAAGGAGGACCTTGCAAAGGAGTTTGAGATGAAGGATATGGGCCTCCTTCAATATTTCCTTGGATTGGAAATATGGCAGCAAGATGGTGAATTTTTTGTGTTTCAGGAAATTATGCAAGGGAGATACTCGATAAGTTTCACATGGAGGGTTGCAAACCCATGGATACTCCTCTTCTAGGAAATTGGAGGAAAGAGGATGCTACATCTGGAGAGGCAATGAATGCTATTGTCTATCAACAGTTGGTGGGTTCACTAATGTATTTAGTTAATACAAGACCAGACATATGCTATGCAGTGAACCAGCTTAGTCAAGCGATGGTTAAGCCTACCAAGCTCTTTTGGAAGGCGCGCAAGCATGTCCTAAGATATCTCAGGGGCACATCTGAGTATGGCTGGAGTTCTATTTGAGAAAATTCTATTTATGGATGGAGTTCTATTTTTGAATGCATTTGCGAAGTGTGTTCATAGATCACATGTCTAAAAATAGAATGCATGTCGATTATTATTATCTCTTAATAATAATTAGACAACAAATAATAATCTATTCTCTTGAAGCACTTGATTTCAGTTAAATGATGTGGAAAACTAGTTTAATGAAGGAATTTCGAGTTATAAGGTTGGTTGGTCGGACATGCAAGTGAAATTCATTGTAACTGAGTGATACAAGGTTGTAACAGAGTTGGATGTGTAGTTATGTGAGTTGTAAAGTAGTTTAACTCAGTTAAGTGAGTTAAAATCAGTTGTGCTAGATGTAACTAGTTGTAACCGTTAAAGATACACTAGTGAGAGATCAGTGAATTAAATATTAAATTAATTCACATGGAGTGATCTCACATGCAACTAAAGATTTACTACTATTAACTACATGCATGTCAGATCCAGTGGAGACCCAGTTGAGTGATAGGTGAAAGGGAAAGTTTGACTATCTGTTGTGACATTAGGGGTGCACTCATGAAACCACACACACATTGGAGATGCCAATGAGGATTGCACAGTCAAGGCTAGGTAGTATCTCATTCATTCAGGGATTGTGATTGTTGGGTGTGGAGCCTGATTATCTTGTTTACTTTGTATCACAGCATTGGACCCCTGTACCTTAAAAGGGGCGGCAACATCGCCCGTAATTAATCGCTGCTGTGGGGGGTCCAGGGGGGGCGGCAGCGCTTTTCGGAGCCCCCCCCTGGTGGGGGTTTTCGGGGGCAGCACCCCCGAAGCTAAAAAAAGATGTAAAATTTCCTTGTAAAAGTATAGCAATTTCTAGTCAATCTGGGCCGTTCATTAGGCAAATGATCTGACGATAGAAGTCATGTTTAGATTATGGTTTTTTGCCCTAGAAGGCAACCCCCTTGTATATATGAGGGTATTGTATTGCGGCTGTGTATTATGTTCAGGACCCGAAAGTTCAGGACCCGAAAACCTGTTAAAAATAGTAAGTTGTGTTGAAAGTGAAAAACTAAAAGAACCAATGGTGGGGATTCAAATGGAATAGGTGGGTGGTCACCAATATCCACCTGGATTATTCCTATAATTCTATCATCTCAGATCGAGACAACAGGTTCCTTAACAAATTTTGGTCCAGCCTCTGGTCAATGCTAGACAACAAGCTCAACAATATCCACCTGGATCATTCCTCCGCCCTTAGGAAGAAATGGTCCCCATTGCGTTGAGATCCTCCATGAGTTGAGGAAAGTTCTGCTACACTGGGTATTGGATTTGTCAAAGATGCCATGGACCCGTGGGCAAACATGCTCGATGTAGATTTTCCGCTGGTGGGCAACCGTCGAAGGATCTCAGAAAAGTTATCCATCATCCCGTTCCTTTGTTTCTCAAGGGTGTCCTCGAGAAATATTTTGATAGAATCTCCTGCTTCCTCGTATTTTTTGTCTTCCACCACGGGAGGTCATCAGGGTTTGCGAGGCTGATCTTGCAAGGGTTCAACCAAATCAAGCCCTAACTCCTTATACCCTGACCGCGTTGGCGACATGCAAAGAAAAATGGAGAAAGAGCAGACCTCTATGATACCACAGATCCTGATTTTTGCAAGAACGCAATTGATCTGAAAGGACTGTATTAGTTTGCTATGCTAAGCATATTTTTAGTGCTAAAACATGTGCATACTTGTCTCCGTAGCTTGCTTAATTTTGAGTATTTTAACTGTGAATTGTAAGTGAATTTAGTGAATTACAAGCATGAAAATAAGCCTAAATAACATTGAATAGTAGTGTATAACAGAGAAATAAAACTGAACTTAGGATAGCGAAAACCTAATCGAAATGTCTCTCGCCTATACCATTGCTCCCTCAGCCCTGTTGGGCTATGCCGCCGCCGACACCACGGCAGGGCGAGCAGGTGATGAGGGTTTCAACGTTGCAGGTCTCTGTTGCCTTTCCTCTCCAAAAATAAATAGATCACAGCATCAGATCATTCATTCGACAACAAATTTGGCCCAGGTTGCAGGTAAAAGGGTTAATCCAGCTTGTGTCATTGCAGATCTTGTTGCAGGGACAAATGTTCACGCTGATGTCTACCTCTGCCGCCGATTAGGCACAGGAGCATTCATCAAAGCCATATGGCACAGAGATGGAGAATCGAGAATTCCGGCAGCTTCGTCTACAGTTGCGTCCCTGTTGAAATCTAGTTTCAGCCTCATGAATGGATAGAGAAAACGGGATTGGGGACTAATTCAGGTGGACTTTCATCCTCATCCAGCAGATTTCAATGCCAAAAAACACCTGGATTTGAGCACACAAGGAATACACACAGCTCAGAAGCAGTTTTGAAGTGGAGAATAGAGGCTTGTAGATTATTCATCCTTTGCTTATCAGATCCAGATCTCTCTTTTATCTAGCGGAACACAGCTGCTCTAGGTGCAAGCCACGGATCTGGTGCAGGACATTCAGCGAGAACTTGAACTCAGACTAGGAATCCCCTCAGATCTCCTGAGATTGCTTTACGAAGGTAAATAACTTGAGGACCCTCTGCCTTTGTCTTATTACAATATCAAAAGAGATGCTTCAGTTACGCTCTCTCTATGATTGAGAGGAGGAGCCTCTGGGAAAACCTCCTCGGCTCCTACCTTCTCCTATAAGGATGCGGTGCATAAGCAACCCTCTAAGAGAGCCACTCAACCAGCTGATGCTCCCAAGCCTTTCCTGGTGGATAAAAGAGAGGAAACCCCCTCCATTGAAATATCTCATCCAACATTGGAGGAAAAATTTCAGACGTTTGCTGAAAAAGCCCTCATTTGCAGGTTTAATGGACTATGGCCTCGAACATCAGATATCTACCAATGGATTCATTCCAACTGGACCAACAACTGCAAGGTTTTCTTTTGCTTGAAAGGCTTCTTCATTGTGGTCTTTGACTTTAATGAAGACTATCAGAAAGCATTAACGGACGACCCCTGGTTCTGGGGATCAGCGGGGCTCTTCCTTACTCCATGGTTTCCAGACTTTAACCCTTCCACAACGGTCATCACCAAGCTCCCCATCTGGGTCAGGCTTCCAAACCTCCCCGCGCATCTCTGGCACTTCACAGTCTTCCAGGGGATCAAGAATACTCTTGGCCGCTTCCTAGCCACGGACACCTCTAGGGGAGAGAAAGGAATATACACCTTTGCCAGAATTTGTGCAGAAATAGACATCAGCAATGGGCTACCTGATCAAATCAATCTCAAAATTGGGGACTTCCACTGGACTCAGACCTTAGACTATGAGAACACTGCCTTCTGGTGTTGTCACTGCCATCAGACGAGACATCTACAAAACTCCAGCGCCACCTTCCTCGAAAAATAGAAGAATAAAAAAGGTAAATACAAATCGAAAAGCTGGAAACCATGTGATCCACCCCCCATGGATGACATTGACGCCTTCAGCTCGGATGAGGAGAAAAAAGAAGCGGCTGAAGAAAATGCTGAGCACTCGAAGGACTCCCCCTTGATCTGCCCTGAGGATCCTTCGGCAACTCAGATCTCGCAGAAATGCACGCATGCACCCTCCTCCTATGATTCAGATAAGGAGACTACTCCTTCAGAACAGAATAGTCTACAACTGGTTCCGGTCTGGCCAAGCCACAATGGCTGGATAAAATTCAACAAGAAGAAAGTGAACAAATGTCGTTTGGAGGTATCCACCCACTCTGGGTAGATCCCTCTGGTACGCTCTCTGTTTTTTAGCTATCTTGGTTACCTTCTGCTTGTTCTAGGTTGCTATTTGGGACCGAGGTTGATAACCTATCATTTCCGGCTCCCCTGCTCCGATACTTTGCCGGATGGCAAAGCTCTGTTTGTACTATATGTTTTTTCTTAATAGATTTAGTCTTATTCAGAAAAAAAAAAAAAAAAACGGAGAAATAAAACCACACATAAAATTTACACAGCAGGCATGATGAAGCAGTTCACCCCTCATAGGCTACATCTGCTGGTTCAACTCCCAATGGCATGTCCATCTTTCATTATGTTCAAAAATTTTCAAACACATGTGTTTATAGGCCTCTAATGGCTATTTTCTCTGCACCAATGGCTCCATAATTCTCCAATTAGTTTAGATTGACTTTTCATTCACCCCATTTGGGTGAAAATTGACCCCCCAAGTCATTTTCCCAGTAACTCCTAGAAACCCTCCACTAATTGTGGAGAAATCCACCTAACTACAGTTAAAAATGGCTAAAACCACAAAAAAATAGGAGCGTGCTATCTTACCGCTAGTCTAAACCGTAAAAATTAATGTTAAGGGTAGGGGTGGCCACATGCTAACCCCAAAATCCCGCAGTTGCATTTAACACTAGCGGAATTGTAGGCTAGAACCACGGTCGAACTGTTTTGAACCCACGTTTGAGGTTGTGTTAACCGAAACTGCCGGCGTAACCATAGCATTCAACTCTGCCATGTGACAAGGTTTAACCATAAATGTCGGAGTTGTAAAACTATCAGTGGATAAAGCTTTAACCAAGCAGATTACATGTGATAAGGCTGATGGTGAAGTTTAATGTTGCGAGCTAGAAAACTGTCAGAGTAACATTTGTGGTGATGGTTAATCATGTGAACGCTTTATGGGGCCGGCAGTTTGTTAGGATCGTTGGCAGTCCCGAACCCTCACTCCACCATACATGAAACTTCAAATAGAACTGGTGCACATATAGGGTTAAGAAACATTGTAGCCCGATTGGTGGAGATCTTTGCGCGTAGGCCGGAGGTCGTGGGATTGAACCCTGTGGAATTCTACCTAAATTTTATCATGTCACTCAGGGGACACGTGGTGGCCTCACGGCTGGCCACGTGTCACCCTCCCATTGGTTCCTCCAATATAATGTACAATCCACCATCAATTCACATATTGCCACTTATCATCCTCTAACTGGCTCTGTGAAAAGGAATATTCTTTGGAATATTCCTTTTTGGTGACTGTGCACCCTGCATGCTGACTGGGCATCCTAGTCAACCCTGTCATAAAATTTAGTTGTTTGGGAAATCGATCAAAAAGCGATATCTCCCTCATACGATATCGGTTTTTCGAACCGTTTGCGGTGCCAGAAGAAGAAAGACGAGATATACACAACCATCCTAGTTTCAACCCAATATTGTAACTTTCAATTTTGAGAAAAATTTATGAACTCCGGATCACACCTCCCCATTGGGAAGCTTTTGGACCCCAAAAGACTTGATTAACTATTCAATAGATGAGGGTACAGCTCCCTCACCTTTCCAAATTCCATCCACTTTTCCTTTCTTGGCTTATAGCCTTTGAGCCCAAATCAAATGTATTCAACACTACCCCTCTTGGATGCTCTTGTCCCCCTGTCAAGGATTGTATCTTCGTTGAGCTCATCCAGAAATTCTGGCGAGAAATCTTCAATAGAAGGAAGTTGAACATCACTGAATCCTTGATCATCGATCAAAGGTGGCTCATACAAATGTAAGTTTTCAACATTAACAACTAAATACATTTGCATATATGAAGGCAAGTCAATTTGAAATGCATTGTTACCAACTTTCTTTATGATCTTGAATGGACCATAGAAAATGGGTTTGAGCTTTTTACCTTCCCCTTGCATCCTTTCTTTTCTTATGTGAAACCACACCTCATCTCCTTCTTGAAACTTGTGATCAACTCTATGTTTGTCATGCCTCTCCTGTATTTTCTTTGACTTCTCTCAAGCTGTTCTTGAACTTGTTGATGTATAATCTGAATTTTCTCAATGAACTTTCGAGCCTTGTCAATATCACTATGCCCATCGATTGCAACATCATTCTCAAAGATGAAGTCTAATGGCGATTTTGGAAAATACCCAAAGAATACTTCAAAAGGTGATGTATTTGTAGAAGAGTGATTTTCTCGATTGTCAAAAGGTGATGTATTTGTAGAAGAGTGATTTTCCTGGTTGTAATCATGCTAAATGTAATGCAGTTGCTCATCCCACAACTTAGGATGTTTTTTGCAATATCCTCTCAATAGATGCACAACGGTTATGTTCACCACCTCGTTTTTTCCATCAGTTTGCAGATGAAAAGCAGTAATCTTTTTCAACTTTGCGTCCATCATACTCCAAATATTGGACCAAAAATTCCCAGTGAACCTGGAAACCCTGTCACTAACAATAGAAGTAGGCAATCCATAATGAACCCATACATGTTGAAAATAAATTTCAAAAGTTTTTTTAGCATTAATGGTTTTATTACATGGCATACTTATACACATTTTACTGAATCTATCCACAACTACAAAGATAATCATGTTGTTTTCTTGACATAGGTAGACCTACAACAAATTCCATGGAGACACTGTCCCATGGCATTGATGGTACTAGTAGTGGCATGTACAACCCAAGCTTCCTATTGCTAGGCTTGCTTGTTGCACACTTAGAACAACCTCTTATAAAACACAAAACACAATCTATCATGCGAGGTCAATATCAACACCTATGTAGATGCGCCACTATTTTTGTTGCCCCAAAGTGTCCAGCAATAAGAGATGAATGAGCTTCTCTCATGACACTTAGCCTCTCTCCTTGTGGTATACACAGTTTGCCCAAATGAAACAGCAAATTGTTATGCATGTGATAATCATTTTCCTCAACTTGAGTCCCTTCACTCAAACTAGCATACACATATTGAAAATCAACATCATGTGCATATTGTTCTATGTAACTCTCTTGTACAATAGGATCATTTTTTAGTAAAGTAGAAGCACTTATAACCGGTCTTGAAAGCATATCAGCAAATTTATTGTAAATACCTCTCTTGTACCTTATAACCAAGTGAAATTGTTGAAGAAATCCCATCCACCTGAAATGTCGTGATTGTTGCAATTTTGTTTGCGACTACAAGTACTGTAATGGTTGGTGATCGGTATGTATAATCGTCTCTTTACCCATCAAGTAGTGTTTCCACTTCTTGACGCTTTGTACCAATGCATACAATTCTTTTTCATATATAGGATAATTATTTAGAGCACCATTCAATATTTTAGAATGAAAAGCGATAGGCTTACCATGCTATAAAAGAACTGCGCCCATGGCATAATCACTAGCATCAGTTTGTATCTCGAATGGTTGTCTCAAATTCGGTAATGCAAGGACTGGAGCTGAACTGATCGTGTCTTTTAAATATTTGAAAGCTTGTTGTTTTTTTCCTCCCCGTTGGAAGCCTTTCTTCACACTTGTCACTGCATGCATAGGAGCTACAATGGAAGAAAAGTTAGCAATAAACTTTCTCCAATACTGAGCTGCACCTAAGAAACTTCTTACCTCGGTTACTATTTTTGGAGTGGGCCAATTCACAATGGCTTCCACTTTAGAGGGATCAATTCTCAATTTTCCTCCTCCTACAATGTGTCCCAAATAAACCAAAGAATTCTTTCCAAACTCACACTTTGACATCTTAAGAAACAATTTCTCTTTTCTCAAAACATCAAGCACTCTATTCACATGCAAGACATGTTCTTCTCATGTTTTGCTGAAAATCAATATGTCATCTAAATACACAATCACAAAGTCATCAAGAAATGGACGCAAAACACTATCCATAACACACATGAAATTTTTTGGTGCATTACGCAAACCAAATGGCATAACCAGCCACTCAAAGAATCCTTGTTTGGTTTTGAATGCAGTTTTCCATACATCACTTTCTGCAATTCTCACTTGATGATATCCACTTCATAAACCTAACTTAGTGAAAAAAAATTCTTATTTCAACTGATCAAGAAAATAATCTATCCTTGGGACTGGGTATTGATTCTTTACCATTATCTTATTCAAAACTCTGAATTCTACAAACATGTGCCAAGTCCCATCTTTCTTCGGAATCAAGACTGTGGGTGAACTGCATGGTGAGGTGCTTGGCCTTATGATTCCTTTGTCCATCATCTCCTTGATTTGCCTCTTTATTTCAGCATTCTCCATTATCAACATGTGATACATGCCGATGTTTGGAAGAGGACAATATTGCTGCAACTGAATCTCATGTTTAATCTCCCTTTTGGGAGGAAATCATCTTGGCTCCTGAAACATCTCATGATCTGCATCAACTAAATCATATAAATCTGATTTCAACTTATGATCACAACCCTCAAATTATTCATAATTATCATCAGCTTTAGGCTTAATCATCAGAAGAACAAAATTATTACTTTAATTTACCAGCCTCTTTACCTGTCAAGCATTTACCATAGCAATGTTTGTCTTCTTGTGATGTGTTCTAACAATGTACTCCTTGCCATCTTTGAATAAATGGTATTTGGTATGATGGAGATGGAAGACCACTTTCCTGTCATACAAGGACTTGCCAACACAATACATGTTATATCAAGCAGAACCACATCTAATTCAACTGTGTCAACAAAATGTGAAGTTATTGCAAACCACAATATACACTTCTTTGAAACCTATAAATTTACATCCTTACAAATCCAACCAAGTGGATATGGTTTTGGATGTTGTATGGTCTCAAGATTAAGTTTATTGACCAAGTCTTTAGAGATTAAGTTTTCTTGCGACCCACTTTCAAATAATGTGTCAATCTTAGTATGTTTTGATATGACCCTCAGATGAAGCAGTTCAATTCTTTCTTCTTCATTTGGAGCATGTATGTGACAGTTTGATGTACTAGTACTGGGTTTAGTTTCAATTTCTTCCCCCTTCATGTTCTTCAATCCCATGGCTGTAATTTTAGATTCATCACCTGAATCCTCTCCTAAACCATGTTGAGTTGTAGCTGCAGTTTTCTGTTTCCCTTTGTTGTTGTAGTGTTTGGGCTTCTTCTTAGGATGTAATTTCCAACATTTATTTTCATTATGGAATTCTTTTGAACAATGTTTACAAACCACTTTTTCTCCCTCTTTATTAACAGATGCAGTGTTTTTTCTTTTACCTTTTGAGGTATTCTCTTTGTGTTTACCCTTAAAAGGTTTGTTTCTAACCTCTTCAGAAATGTTTTTCCCTCTAGCTTCTAGATGTGTGGCTTGAACACATACTTCATCTAGACATGTAGGGTTAAACATGAGAATAGTATGTTTTAGGTAGCTATGTAAGCCTCCTATTTACTTGAGAAAAGTATCTTGGCTCTGCAAATCTACCCATAATAAGAGAGATCTTCTCCTAAATTCTTGGGTGTATTCTTGCACATTATTTCCTTTCAATTGTCTAAAGCTTTTCCAATTCATTATGGCTTTCTACATATGAACTAATGGATAAAAATATTGTTTTATTGCAGTAATGAAATTAGTCCATGATAGAATAATCTTACCATGATTCTTGATCTCCTCTTTTGTCTTGGCTTCCCACCAAACAAGTGTTGTACCTTCCATTCTCAATGAAGCTAATGTCATTTTGGCATCATCATCTTGAAGGTTTTGGATTCTCAAATAGACCTCCAATTGCCTAATCCAATTATCAAGGTTTTTTTCAATGACTTCACCATTAAACATTGGCAATTCAAACATAACGTCAAGTTTTAAAAAAGGACTTTTACTAGTGTTATTTTACTTGTGTGACTGATGTACTGAAAATGAAGTAGAGGATGATGATGATGAGGGTGAGGATGGTGACTTTCCACTCCCTCCATTTCCTCCATTTCCCTTCCTTGACTTATCTTCATCATTATGATCTTCTGATGATCCCTGTCCTTCCTTATGAAGCTTGGATCCTTCTCCTTCTAGTTTCTCATTCCTTTCTTGATAAAGGATTCTAACCATCTCAGTCATGTCAAGGAATGCTTTCCTGAACACTCTTTCTTCCTCTTTGGGATCCACTTCTTCATGGATTTCTTCTTCCTCTGGAGGTGTCCTTAATGTTGCTTCTGCTTCCTTAGGAGGTGAACTAGGTGGTGGAGATTGTGGAAATGTTTCTCTCCTTTGATGTGGCTCACTTTGAGATCCTCTTGCTTCCACCAATATTCCTTCTCCTCTCTTGAGCTTGAGCCTAGTAAGCATGTGAAACTTGCAAACAGTTAAACAAATATTTGCACCAAACAACACCAGAGAATAAACTCTAGCTATGATACCAACCTAATTTGAAAGGATTGTATTAGTTTTTTGTGCTAAGTGCCTTTTCAGTGATAAAACATGTGCATACTTGTCTCCATAGTTTTCTTAAGTTTTAAGAATTTTAACCGTGAATTGTAAGTGAATTTAGTGAATTAGAAGCATGAAAATAAGCCTAAATAACACTGAACAACAATGTATAACAGAGAAATAAAACCACACATAACATTTACACAACAGGCATGATGAAGCGGTTCACCCCTTCTGGGATATATCTGTTGGTCCAGCTCCCAATGGCATGTCCATATTTCATTATGCTCAAAATTTTGTAAATACATGTGTTTATATGCCTCTAATGGTTTTTTTCTCTACACCAATGGCTCCAAAATGCTCCAAATAGTCTATAATGACTCTTCATTCACCCCATTTGGGCCAAAATTGACTCCAAGTCATTTTCCTAGTAACTCCTAGAAAACCTCCACTAATTGTGGAGAAATCCACCTAACTGCAGTTAAAAATTTCCAAAGCCCCAAAAAATAGGGGCGCACTATCTTACCATCAGTCTAAACCATAAAAATTAATGTTAAGGTTAGGGGGTGGCCACATGCCAACCCCCAAAACCCAACAGTTACATTTAACATTAACGGAACTGCGGGCTAGAGCCACGGTTGAACTGTTTTGAACTCACGTTAGAGGTTGTGTTAACCGAAACCGCCAGCATAACCATAGCATTCAACTCTGAAATGTGACAAGGTTTAAACATAAATGTCAGAGTTCCAAAACTGTCAGCGCATAAAGCTTTAACCACGCGGATTACATGTGAAAAGGCTGACAGTGAATTTTAATGTCGCAGGTTAGCAATTTGTCGGAGTAACATTTGTGGTGACGGTTAATCATGTGAACGATTTATGGGGACGTCAGCGGGTTGGGACCGCGGCAGTTCCCAACCCCTGCTCCACCATACATGAAACTTCAAATAGAACCGGTGCACATATAGGGTTAAGAAACATTGTAGTTCGGTTGGTGGAGGTCTTTGCACGCAGGTCGGAGGTCGCGGGGTCGAACCGTGCGGAACTATGGCTAAATTTTATCATGCCGCTCAGGGGACACGTGCAAGCCTCAGGGTTGGCCACGTGTCACCCTCCCATTGGTTCCTCCAATATAACGTACAAGCCACCATCAATTCACATAGTGCCACTTGTCAGCCTCTGACTAGCTCTGTGAAAAGGAATATTCTTTGGAATATTCGTTTTTGCTGACTATGCACCCTGCATACTGACTAGACATCCCAGTCAACCCTGTCGCAAAATTTAGTTTCTTGGGAAATCGATCAGAATGTGATATCTCCCTCATACGACATCAATTGTTCAAACTATTCGCGGTGCTAGAATCAGAAAAACGAGATCTACACAACCATCATGGTTTCAACCCAATCCTTTAACTTTCAATTTTGAGCAAAAGTTATGAACTCCTGATCAAAAATAATACACAAAAATAAACATAAAAAAAGAGATGCAGCAAAAAAAAACTTCATTTTATTAAAATAAAATGACTGAAATATGCTCACAAACATAATGGAAATAAACGAGCTAGGGAACTGGTAGCGTATATTTGAGAAGAAATGTGACGAATACAGGCCCCTGAACTGTGTTAAAATCAGGCTCGAAGGCCTATTTATTATTGAGAAATAATGAAAAACCCTAAACATCCAAAAACCTAACCCTAGGAGATGAAGGGCCAATATTGTGGGTCTCGTTTGGGTAAATTGGTGTTTCAACTTCCCTGGGATGTAACTTTGTCACACGATCTCTGTTTGACACGCTCAATACCTCGTTATAAATATCTATCCAAGGAATACAACTTTTGAGTGAGAAAAGTCAATTTACAAACCCATGTTGCGCCCAGTTTTCCCAAAAAACATCGTTTAGGGCCTCAAAATGGCTTCGCAAGTTCATGACTCGAAAAACTGCTAAAAATAGTAAGTTGTGCTGAAACTTAAAAATGGAGAGAAATAATGGTTGGGGTTCAAATGGAATAGGTGGGTGGCCACTAATATCCGCCTGGATAATTAGGGATTCAAAATGGATCCAAAATTTTAGGACTGGAAACCCTGCTAAAAATAGTAATTTGTGTTGAAAGTGAAAAACTTAAAGAACCGATGGTGGGGGTTCAAATGTAATAGGTTGGTGGCCACCAATATCCACTTGGATCAATCCTATCAGTCTATCATCTTAGATCAGGAAAATATATTCCTCATCACATTTTGGTCCAGCCATTAGTCAATGTTAGACACCAAGCTCACCAATATCTACCTGGATGATTCCTCCCCCCTTAGGAAGCAATGGACCCCATTGCATTGAGATCCTCCATGAGATGAGGAAAATTTTGCTGAAATGGTCATTGGATTTGTCAAATATGTCATGGACCCGTGGGCAGGCATGCTGGATGTAGATGTGCCACCTGTGGGTAGTCATTGAAGGATATGGGCAAACTTATCTATCATCGCGTTCCTCTGTTTCTCAAGGGCCTCCTCGAGCAATATTTTGATAGGATCTCCTGCTCCCTCTTCTTTATTTTTCTTCTACCAGGGCACGTCGTCGAGGTTTGCGAGGTTGATCTTGCAAGGGTTCAACCAGATAGAGCCCTAACTCGTTATACCCTGACTGCGTTGGTGACATGCAAAGAAAAACAAAGAAAGAGCAGACCACTCTGATACCACTGATCCGAATTTATGTAGGAACAAAATATTACACAGAAATAAACATAAACATAGAGATGTAGTGGAAATAAAACTTCATTTTATTAAAATCAAATGACTGAAATATGCTTACAAACATAATGGAAATAAGCAAGCTAGGGCACTAGTAGTGTATCTATGAGAAGAGATGTGATGCCTATAAGCCTCTAAACTGTGTTACAATGAGGCTCGAAGGCCTTTTATTGTTGAGAAACAATGGAAAACCCTAAACATCCAAAAACATGACCTTCGGAGATGAAGCGCCAAAACTGTGGGTCCCGTTTGGGAAAATTGGTGTTTCAACTTCCTGGGGACGTAACTTTGGCATATTATATCTGTTTGACGCGCTCAATACCTTGTTAGAAATATCTATCCGAGGACTACAACTTTTGGGTGAGAATATCATTTTATTGACACATGCTGCTGCTGGTTATCCCCAAAGATGTCATTTAGGGCCTCAAAACGGATCCGAAAGTTCTGGACCCAAAAAGTTGCTAAAAATAGCAAGTTGTGCTGAAACTTACAAACGCAAAGAACTGATGGTGGAGGTTGCCCACCAATATCCACTTGGATCATTAGGGCTACAAAATGGCTTCGGAAGTTCAGGACCCGAAAACTTGCTAAAAATAGTAATTTGTGCTGAAAGTGAAAAACTGAAGGAACCGATGGTGGGGGTTCAAATGGAATAGGTGGGTGGCCACCAATATCCACCTAGATCATTCCTACAGTATATCATATCACATTGGGAAAAGAGGTTCCTCAACACATTTTGGTCCAACCTCTGGTCAATGTTGGACACCAAGTTCACCAATATCCACCTGGATCATTCCTCCCCCCTTAGGAAGCAATGGTCCCCATTGGATTGAGATCCTCCATGAGATGAGGAAAATTCTGTTGAACTGGGTATTGGATTTGTTGAAGATGTCATGGAACCGCGGGCGGACATGCTGGATGTAGATGTGTCACCGGTTGGCAGGCGTTGAAAGTGTTTTCACTCCAATAATTTCCTAGGATTGTTATAAGTGTTCAAGAAATATTAGAGGTAACCACAAACCTACTTTTGAGATCAAGATCTAGCCTTCCTAATGCTCAGAGAGGGTTCTCTCTTTATGATTTAAGTTTGTTGTTTTTATTTGATTTTATGCTAGTTATGAAAGATTGATTGGGTTTTGATTTTCTTTGGTTTAGTGGAATTACTAATTTAGATGGATATTCGTCTTCTCTACTTTCCATTGGGCTATGGAGTCAAATTGTCAAGAAAACGGGACAAGAATCAAGTTTTAAAGGAAGTGTTCACATGGTAGGGTAGCTGAGCAAGATCAGATCTTTTAAGGCTGAGTGGTGAAGTGGTTTTCAATCGGGATCAAGGAGTAGTTAAGGATTCCTTAAACCATAATGATGAATGAAGGTGAAAGAGGTCAACCGAGATGGGAGAGAAATTAAGGATTCTCAGATCTAGATATCAGAAGAAAACATTATAATTAATAACAGTTTAGAACAGAGTGTACTTAAACAATTTCTGCAATAATATTCCTGTTATAACACTTAAATTTGGAAAACATACAAGTTTAATGGAATACTTAAGAGAAATAACATTGAACAATTGAAATGTACTTCACTGAAGTGGCTCAACACATGAATCCTGTAATGCAATGCCTTTATTACTTGTCCAATCTGCTGACTTGAAAATTGTACAATGAACCCTCAGGTAGTTGGATCAATTACAACTATAGAAATGTTCAGGAATCCACACTAATAATTCGAATTACTAAAGTATATATACAAAAACTAATAAAAAATATCATAAACTGATTTAGGATTTATTCAAGGGAAAATAAAATATCTTCATGCAAGATGATAGAGAAACCTAGGAGACTAAGTGCTAGTTGTCCCTTATTATTTGGATTGTTGTTTGATTTACTGATATTTTTCTTCTTTGTCTCTTTGACTGCTGATTTACGATGGCTATCATCTTTATGTTGGTTTCATCTTCACGCTGGCTGAGATTTTCTTTAACCTTGTTTTTCATCTTTAAACTCTGTTCGACCTGTAAATTGTCTGACTTGTTTACTCTTTAACAAGTTCTGCTTTCACTTTTACCTTGACTGCTTTGTTTTACCTGCTTTTACCTTTTACCATTGCTGCTTTGTTTTACCTACTTTTAAATTTTACCATTACAATAAATCACACAATTTATCCCAAGTATCTTCATCTTGAATTTTTATCTTCATCATCCTTCTGTAAATTTCATCAGCTTCAGTGTACTTGGTGAAATTAGGTTTGTTTACAAAGAGGTGATTTACCTCATGCTGGAGGTAAAACAAATTTTCAAATATCTGATAAAGTACCTTCCCTTTACAACAATTCAAATATGAATTGTTGGACTATTATTTGGTCATTTCTCTGATCTTCTTTCCATAGTCTTCCTGCCTCATCAATCTGTCATTAATCACTAGTGGATTAGGAAAAACTTTCTCCCTTAGAACATCAAACTTATTCATAAATCTGTTTATTGCTTATTCCATGGCTTGGCACTTGCCTTCAAGATGTACCATTAAGTTTCTTTTTGAAATTACCCTTTTAACCTCTAAAATTGTTTCAGTCCTGTCACTTACTCCAATTTATTCTAACTCGTGCTTGTTCTTAGAGTTTAGAATCTTAATTATCTCTCTGGCCTCTTATGGTTTCTTCTCAAGTTCTTCATTAACCTTCTGAATGGCTTCACTAGCCTCTTTAATCAAATCTTTCTGCTCAAATATGACTTGGATAGATGGCGAAATATAATTAACAAAGTTAATCATATTGGCCCATAGTTGTTGTTTGGATTGGGCCAAAGGTTCTACCAATGTCAACTCTCTTTCTAACTTTTGAACTTTGTCAGTCAATCTACTTGACTTTTGTGCTTCAGTTGTATGCCTCATTTGTGCCAATTTCTTTTCATCTTCAAGATTCTTTACCTATTCTTTTAGTCTATTAATCTCAGTAGTCTATATTGACATGTCTTGCATAGCTTTAACCAATTTAACTCCTTCATCACTAGGGTGAGCTACTACTGTAGCTGATCTAGTAGTTGTTGTTTTTGAAACTTCTATTACAAGTGTAATTCTTGTAGTAGTGGGGACTACTGCAGCCATTGAAGTTGATGCTGAAGCTATGGGAATGGAAGTCACTGTAATTTCTTCCATGCTTGCCTTCTTTTCCTGCATTAACTTATCCATCTCATTCTCCATCTCTTTCAGTTGAGCTGTCAACTGGATGATGAGATTCATCCATTCATATTTTATTCCTTCATTTTCTAAAACTTCTTTTGCTTTTGGATGTTCTGTGAGAGGTAATTTCAGTTGCTTCTTCAATGCAACAATGTCTGAATTCTTCCTTTTAATTAGTTATTCAACTGCTTTGATGTTTTTTGGATCATACCTTACCTCTATGACCAATTCTTCAAGTGATTTGATTATGTTGTCCTTGGCTTGTGAGAAAGCCTTCTCTAGTTTTAACTGAGCTTTGATATTCTCTAGAGATTTTTGTAATTTCTAGAAACTCATAGCTTTATTGATCATAGTAGAATATAGCATTTCTCCAGCTTGCTTATGAAATTCAATTTGGTCTATAGGATGAACATCTTTAGCCATGAATTCAAATGTTGTTTTTCTATAGTCTGCTGATGACTTTGGATACTACACTGTGGGCTACAAAAAGGTCATTTGCATCTTTCTAGTTTTATAATCAAAGGCATTGTTTAGTCAATTCAGCGTCCTGAATTGATAGCATAAATTATCGACCAGGGCTAGTAAACTGATGAAGGGTAATGCACTATATGTGCCTAAGTATCCTTTTTCTTACTTCGTTATTTTCAGTGTTTTATTGATGGTTTGGGGTTTTTTTATGTTTGATTTCTAATATGTTACTCTATGCTAAGAAAATGAAATTAAATCTATGTCAAAGAGGAAATTTTAATAAATGCATTAAAAATAGAGTTTGATTGCAAGATCTATTCCTAACTAGGATATGATAAAATAGAGAATCCTAATCCATGGATATTACAGCTACTAAATGAACATTCATAAAATGAAAAGTAACTCAAAAACACTATAACTTAATCTAATTCATTTAGTTAGAGATTTGTTGGAAGAGCTTGTGAAAAAGATTAATTCTAATGCAATGAGTATCTCCTAAAATTGAAACAAATAGTAACTCACAACATTAAGTGGAATCTCATTCATTTGTTAGAGGTTTATTGGAATAGCTTGAGAAAAAGATTACTACAATGTAATAAGGATCTCATATGAAATGCTGAAACAACTTCTGACATTACAACTAGATCTCATTCATGAGTTAGAGGTTTATTGGAAGAGATTTTTTTGAAAGAGATTAAGCATAATGTGATAAGGATCTTCTATAAAACAAACAATCAGTAACCCATAGTATTACTACTAAGTCTTATTTGTGAGTTAGAGGTTTATTGGAAGAGCTTTTGAAAAAGATTGTTTGTAATAAGATGAGGATCTTTCTATCTAATTGAAGAACAGAAAATGCTAATAACTCAAAATAGTACAACTAAATCTCATTCATATAATAGTGATATATTGGAAGATCTTGAAAAATAGAATAGTTGTAAAATAATGAGGATCTTCTTAATTTAAATGACAGAAACTGAAATGCTAGTAACTCAGAATATTGCAATTAAATCCCATTCATTTAATAGAGATATATTGGAAGAACTTGAGAAAAAGACTAACTATAGTATCATGAGGATATTTTATCTAAGAAAATGACATGAAACATAATGCTAAAAGATATGATTTCAGAAAGCAGTCTAAGTAAGGAAATATGACAAAACAGAATTGAAAACTACTTATCTAGAAAGCATGTAAAGCCTCCTTGAATAGCAGGGGCCCTCTGCTATCAATTAGACATTAAATATTTAACTCCTCAAGGTTGTATTCAAAAAAACATCAAAGTTATACTCCTATTATCAAAATGATTAAAAACAGAGTGTCACCGTAATGATAAAATATGTATCAACTGTCTCTCTCGGAACTACCGAGCTAAATTTATGTCAAATTACATAACTAACATTGAACAAAAGTAGGTATAGGTGTAGTTTTAAATTAAAAATAAAATTGAAACTCTTTTTAGGACTCGTGATTTGCTGTGAAGCAAATCAGGAGTCCTTATTCCTGTAGAACTCCGCTTATTGGACTTTTTCTTTCACCACGTGCTTAGGTACCTCCAGTTATCGATCCAATCCTCATGGAAGGGAAGGAATGATGTAGGAAAGATTTGGAATCCACCTATGTGTGCCTTTTCTCCATATGACACCTGTAACATACTTAAAAACCAAAACAGCGACAGAATGCTTGATTGGCTACATAATGACTGCATTATGTAGCTAAACTATTCAAAAATCATTAAGACAACAAAAATCACAAAAGTACAATAAGTTAATCATTGTATGCAACCTTTAAGTAATCGTAGTCATTCTCATTGATCTTTAGGTCTATAAAATGATAAATGAATGACGAAATGAAGTAAATTTTGGAAAAACAGAAGACAATTTCAGGGCTCAGCATACCCCCACTGCAAAACTCTTGCATGTCCTCATGCAATTTCATCAAAAATTTATTCCATTTGTACTGATACTTTTGCAAGAACATCCAGCCTCCTTTTTCTGCTTCTTTTGGTAGTCAATGCCATTATGGGTTTCCTCATAAATAATTTGAACCTAAGATCAATGAGTGCCTTGTTCAGTTTCTTGTTTTTCTTCTTTAGCTTCCTGCTAGCTTTATACAATGTTTTCATTTGTTGAGAGAGAGTGTTGTTCATGCTACTCTTCAATTTGACCTGCTCTCTTAAGATTTCATTTTCATTCTTGATATGGTTATTCAGTATCTCCAATTCATAATTGTCTCTTCTCAAAATTTATATTGGAGGTTCTTGTGGTTTGAGAGATCTTTCTCAATTTTTTGAGGCCCTTTTTTCTAGTGATTCCACATAGTCATAAATCTATTGTTGAGTTGGATCTATTTCTGGGGTTCTTCTATTAGGGTTTTCTTCATACTGGTGTAAGGGAGATCTATCAACTGGAGATTGGATTGGTGTTTCTTCTTCTTCAATGTTTATGACTTCTGTTTCCTTAATCCATGTCTTTTTCACCATACCTTTAAGCCTAGAGATTCTTCTTAATTTAGGTGGATTTTCTTCTTTTTCTTCAGCACATTCACTTGTTAATTTCTCCTTTCTTTTATTCCTGAGTTTTTTCCTGATCTTTACCAATTTTTCAGAGATTACTTCTTCACTATCTTCCTGTGTTGATGTATCAAGTTTGATCTCAACAGATTTAACAATTTTCTCCCTCCTACTTCTCCTTACAGGTTCTTCTTTAGATAGTGTTTCTTTTGGTTCTTCAAAATGATTTCTTAGAAGGAATTCATCCCAACTATCTCCTACTTTCTTCAAATGAAACTCAAATAATATTTTAATTAGGCCATGATGATGCAAAGTAGGTTCTAGGAACTGAAGTCTTTTCTGAACATTAGAGGCCATCCTTTTCAAACTATGAAGCAGGAATAATGGTAGGTTTATTTCATCATCTAAGAAATTCATCATCAGTCTAATATGATAGACATACAAAGTGCCAAATCTACCCTCACAGGTTATGAATTTTTGTAAAATCAACAACACATTCCTCCATTTATTTTTCAAATTTGTACTAGGAATACCTTTTCTGAACACTGAAATGTCCATACCTGGGTATTTTAGCATTTGTTTCCAGATTTCATTATGAAACTCTTTGTTTTTAAACCAACGGTCTCCCTGTCTTGGAAATTCTATTGCTTATGCTATGAATGATTCTGTGATGGTGAACTTGATATCCCCAATTTCTACCTCTGATCCATCGAATGACCTGGCAAATGACTTCGTGATTTCTTTGTGGAATCCATTGAACTTCTCTATAAAGCTCAGCCATCCAACCTGCTGTAATAACCCCTTAACCTAAGGGTATCCCTCTAAATATTTGGTCCCAATTGGCTCTGATCTCACAATAAGACCCATTTCTCCTTGATACAAATTGATTCCTTTCTTCGGCTTATATCCACTGCTCTGTTTCTGATCTTCTGTCTGAAGAAAGAGTAGCTGTGGAAGGTTGTCTTGCCCTAAAAATGACTTCTCTGTTTATGCAGATGAAAAATAGCTACGGAATGTAATGGCAGTGAGTGGATACAGATGGATGAATAAGGTAATGGTAAATCATGAAAATGATCGGGTTAAGAGTTTGATATGGGATAAAAGACCACGAAGAGATCTTATGATGATTTTCAAAATTCATCAATAAATGATATGATCTAAGGATGTGACCTAATAGGTCACATCTAAGTTTTGTCTGTTAATATTTTAATTAATGATGAATTGTGATGGAGCGGGATGTAAGGGATTTGGTCGAGGAGTTTTTATGATAGGCAAGGATCAATTCGAATGATAAAATAACTTTAGGAACATATGATTTAACCATATTATATCTATCAAAAATAATTTCACACAGTTTACCTTAGCCTTTTTTATTTTTCTTCTTTGTTGTGCTTGTCCTTTTATCCGAAAAATATTGATATTTTAAGCTCCATAACCTTCTTTGACTCATCCTTTGTTTATTGAAGCAGGTTTGCAGAGTCATTGGTTGAAGAACATACTTGGTTATAGAACAGATAGCTGCATAATGTACCTGTTAAAGCTCTGAAATATGGAATGGAATGGAATGAAATGGATTATAAGTATGGAATGGAATGAAATATGGAATGGAATGAAATGGATCATGTAATATGGAATGGAATGAGATGGATCATGGAATATGGAATGGAAATAAGTATGAAAAGTGAATCTGTAACTTATGATTTTATGATACTTAATTGCAGAAAAAGAACAATTTGAAAGTTTAAAGTGTCAGAAGAATTATGATTTTCACCTTATACTTTCTGTATAAACATGCCAATCAATGATTGGTTTTCATATTTTTATTTTTATCTTTTTATTTTTTTTTATTTTTTATTTTTATTTTATATTCAAATGATTGAAGAAAAATACAATTAAGTTAGTGAAGAAGAAGAATTCTTCTTCACTAACTTCATATCAATGTTATCTTTGAATTTCTTGGCAAATTCTTCTCTTGAAAGTGGCTTATGATACAATTTCAGTCTATGTCTATTTACAAGAAAAGCTACCTTTCCTTCATCTATTGTCCTGATTTTTATTGCTCCATTTTGAAAGATTTTCACAATTTCATATGGCCCAAGCCAATGATTTTGGAATTTACCTTGAAAATCCTTGAACTCTGAATCAAACAAGAGGGCCCAGTCACCTTCTTTAAATTTCATTTCTTTGATGTACTTATCATGCCATCTAGTCCTTTTTTGTTGGACTATGCTTGTTCTCTGGACTGCATCTTGTCTGATTTCATCCAATTCATTAATCTTCTCCAGTCTGTGCTTTTGTGCTTCTGTTAGATCAAGTCCTATTTGGACTGCCATTTTGAAAGTTTGGATCTGAAACTCTATGGGAAACAAGACTTGTTTTCCATAAACAAGTTCATAAGGGGTATGACCTGTTGTGTTTCTCCATGTAGTTCTGTAGGCTCATAAGGCTTCAGGAAGCCTTTCTTCCCAATCTCTTCTATGTAAATGAAAATTCTTTGTCGGGATCCCTTCAATGACCTTATTGGTAGATTACACTTGGCCATTTTCTTATGGATAGTAGGGAGTAGATTTCCTGTGTCTGATTTTGTACTTTTCTACCATTTTCTCCACCATTTTTGATGTGAATTGAGCTCCTTGATTTGTAACAATTTCTCTTGGGACACTAAAATGAGTAAAAATATCCTCAAAAAGAAAATTAACTACAGATGCTTCAGTAGCATAAAGTAATGGTTTGGCCTCTACCCCTTTGGTAACATAATCAGTGCAAACTAGTATATATTTCTTTTGCTTTGATGGAGGATTAATAGGTCCTACAAAATCCAAAGCTCATTTCTCAAAAGGTTCAATATGTACCTGAGGTTGCAATGGAATTTCACCTGAAGGGGAAGGTTTCCCTACCCTTTGGCAACTGTCACATCTTTTGACACGCTCTTTAGCATCTTTGAGGAGGGATGGCTAATAATATCCTAAATGAAGGATCTTATAAGTTGTCCTCTTATCAGCAAAGTGTCCACCACAAGGTTCATCATGACATTCCTTGAGAATCTCAGGCATCTCGTCTTCTCAAACACATATTCTGATAATAAAGTCTGGACCTGTTTTTTATAACTCATTAGCAATCCATGAATATTTTGTAGTGTCATAAATGATCTTTCTTTTGTCTCTTGCATTCATAATTGAAGGAAATTTCCCTGAAACTAGATAATTGGCAATGTCAGCAAACCAGGGATTTTGAGTAGTAATTGCAAAGAGATATTCATCAGGGAATTGATCTTCAACTGGAGTGTTGTCTTTAATGTTTTGGAGTCTAGATAGGAAATCAGCCACTGTATTTTTTTTTCCATTCCTATCTAGAATGGTGATGTTAAATTCTTGTAAAATAAATAACCATCTTGTGACTCTGCCATTAGTAATTGATTTATTCATTAAATACCTAATTGTAGAGTGATCTGTGTGAACAAAAGTTTCATAGCCTGTTATATAGTGTCTGAATTTATTTATGGCATGAACAACTGCTGAGAACTCTTTTTCAGTTACAATATAATTCAACTCTAAAGGAGTCAAATTTTTACTTGTATAGTAGATGGCATAAGGAATCAGGTCTTTTTGTCCCAACACAGCTCCTAAAGTTGTATCTGAGGCATCTGTCGAAATGTGAAAAGGTAATTTCCAGTTAGGTCCCCTTAAAATAGGTGCTTCAGAGATTTTTGTTTTTAGGGTTTCAAAGGCTAACTGACAGTAAGGATTCCAATTGAATTAACAGTCCTTGGTAAGTAGTTTGAAAAGTGGAGATGCTATCTTAGTGAAGTTTTCTATAAATCTTCTGTAATATCCTATAAATCCTAGAAAACTCCTAACATCTTTCTGACAACTTAGAACTAATAGTCTGAAGATGACTTCAACTTTTGACTTACCAACTCTAATCCCATCTCCTGAATTGTGATGTCCTAGGACAATCCCTTCAGTAAACATCATAAAACACTTTTCATGACTTAATGAAAGGTTTACTTCTTTACATCTTTTTAGAACTTTTTCCAATTTTGCTAAGGCTTCTTCAAATGTGTTTCCATAGACTGTGAAGTCATCCATATATACCTCTACACATTCATGTATTAGATCTAAAAATATTCCTAATACTGCCCTTTGGAATGTTGCAGGTGCATTGCACAATCCAAAAGGTAATACTCAGTAGGCATAGGAACCCCAAGGACAGGTAAATGTGGTTTTATTTTGATCCTAAAGTGCAACTTGAATTTGATTAGAACCACTGAAACCATCCAAAAATGTAAAGTACATTTTGCTTGCTAATGTATCTAACACCTGATCTATGAAAGGTAAAGCAAAATGATCTTTAAGAGTAGCTTTGTTTGATTCCCGGTAGTCAATTCATACCCTCCATTTACCATTCTTCTTAGGTACAATCACCAAAGGAGAAACCCACTGGCTGTATGAAATGGGATAAATAAAGTTGACATTTAACAATTTCTGCAACTCTTCTTTAACAATTTCCCTAAGGTTTGGATTCACCCTTCTCTGAGGCTGTCTGATTGTTTACAATTTTCCTCTATGTAGATATGATGAGTGCAAGTCTTAGGGTTTATCCCTTTCATATCAGTGTACTCCCATGCATATGCAGAGGAGTGTCTTTGTAATATTTTGACTAGCTTTTCTTGTTGAAATTTCTCTAGTTTTTTGTTTATGTTTAAGGTTTTTCCTGGGAATATTTCAATTGTAGAGCTGCTAAATTCTTCCATGGAGTAAAGAGACATCTGTCTTGATGAAAAAAACTCAATATTGTATTCTTCTTGAAATTTTTCACGTTTGTATTCTAAAGAAGATTCATGATTTTCTAAGGTATTCAGAATCTGACTATCTTCACTAATTTCTGAAATAGTGAAGAGAGGTTGTATATCTTCTTCATCATCAATCCATTGAGTATCATCTAATTCTGTGATTGTTCTTGCTGGAGGATACAAGGTGAATTTATTGGTTGAACTTCCATCAGAGATGTACATATCACCAGATCTACAGCTAATGAAAGCATCAGTTGTAGCTAACCAAGGTCTTCCTAATATAATAGGATGTCCTCCTAGATCATTTTTAGGAGTTAGGATCATGAAATCCATAGGATACTCCCAAGAATCTAAGGACACTGGAATGTCTTATAATACCCCATCTGGCTTGATTATAGATCTATCTGCTAGTTGTAATAGTGTGGGTGTAAAAAGAAGATTAGGAAGTTTTAGTTTTTCCATAATTTTCCTACTCATGATATTGATTGTTGCTCCTAGATCAATAAGTGTGTTTGGAATTTCAATTCCATTGATATGTATCTTAGCAACTGAATTTCTAGGATCTAGATATTTTGGAATGACAATCTTTCCCATCATCATGTCTGCTATTTTTCCTACCAGTTGTATTTTCTTTATCTCTTTTATTCTTTTTCCTGTTTTTTTCATACTCAAATCTTTTATTGTCTTTGCTAGAATTGGGATTTCCTTGATGGCCTGTAATAATGGAATCTTAATACAAACATTTCTTAACTCATCTAGGAAATCATAGTTAGGCATCATAATTTGTTTCTCTACACCTCTATCAATTTGTAGTCTCTCAGGAAAAGGAGGTGTAGTAGTAGATGTTGATGGTTGTTCTAACATAGGAGTTGAAATTATTGGTTCTTTCTGTTTTGATTTTTCAATATTTTGGTCTTGAAAAGATGTTCTTTCTTCAAGAATTTTATTTACCCATAGATAATCTTCCTCAGAATTGTTTCGCTCTTGTATAATTACAGAAGTTTTCTTCTTTTCAAGTATTCTTCCATACCTAAGTTGAACATCATTAAAGTCTAAAGGAGTAATCAAATAGGTTGAAAATTGTTGACTTTCTATCAAATATGTATTCTGAGGGTTTTTATTGTTGGGGTTTGGTATTGGTTGGGCAAGTAACTGATTTTCTTTTTGAGGAAATGGTAATGGAAGTGGTGGATTTTGATTTTGATGTTGTGGACTCTGCTGAGGATTTTGTTGAGGAGGAAAGTCTGGATATGATGGATATTAGGGTGGATAATAATAATACTAGGAGAACCTTCCATAAGGATTTTGTGCCCCTTGAGCCCAAGGTTGAGATTGGTTTTGAAACTGGGGCCAAGGTTGCTGCCAAGAGTTCCAATTAGGTGGGGGTTGATTATACATTTGATTACTAAACCCTTGTGTTTGAGGTCCCTGCCAAGGTCTTCTAAAGACAAAATTAAGAGATTATGTGGAATTTGTGGTTGTTTCCTTTGTAAAGACAGATTTAAGGCTAGGGATTGAGGGAAAATTCTTGGTCTCATGTTTTTCTGAAAAAATTGCACAAGTTTCTATTACTTTTGCATCCAAAGGACACTCTCTTAATGCATGCTTCTTCCCACATTTGGGAAAAAAGATTGATAAGGCATCAGTTTCGGCTTTCTGCTTGTTTTGTAACTTAAGGGTGTCTATTTACTCACTAAGACTCCCTAGAATGTCAGTTTTGAATTCATTAGGCGTATTCCCTATTTTTTCCCTACTTACTATTCCAGCTGCAGATTTGCTTTCCCTTGCAAGAGCAGGGTCTCTTGGTCCTTTTAGAATCTTAGATTTCCCTCTTGAAAGATTAATACATAATTCTACTATATCAGGTAATGAAAGTTGAGATATGTCTCCTTTTCCCATCGTATTAAGGATATCTATCCATTCATCCCTAATTGTCTTCAACAAAAGAGCTTTCAAAGTATCTTGGTCTAAGTTTTCCATTTTTTCCCTCTTAATGTTATAGTTAAATCTTTCCAACAAATCTTCCAAATTTTCATCCTCTTTTTGCATCATCTTGAACACTTCTTCCTTATGGTTGACCGGTATACAGTAATCCAAATATCTGTCTAGAAATGCTTTTCTCATTTCATCCCATGTCCTAATAGACCTAGTGATTAAACTCATAAACCATTTTAATGCTGCTCCTTTCAATGTTGAAGGGAACAGTTTAAGTTTCTGATCATCTTGTAGGTAATCATAGGTTCTGCATATAACTTCAAATTCAAATAAGAAGGTCTCAGGATCTTCACTTTTTAGTCCATGAAAGCTTGGAAGAACAGAGGGTGAGATATTTTTCATAGTTGCATTAGTCTCTTCATCTATTATAGGGAATCCAAAAGAACTTCCAGTTTCCCTTCTACCTCTTCCTCCTTCTACATTTCCTCTTCCTCTACCTTCTTCTGCACCTCTACCTCTTCCTCTATCTCCTCCTCTACCTCTACCTCCTCCAAATAGTGTATGTTATCCATCAAATATTTCTCCTTCCCCTTCTTCTGCCATGATAGATTCCTCTGAACTAATATAGGGTTCAGTTGGAAGAGCTAATTTTTCTACTAGTTCTTCTATCAAGGGTATATTGAAGAAATAGTCCTCTTCTTCCTCTTCACTATGGATTTGTAATTCTTCTACTGGAATATATTCTCCTGTGGAACTGAAAAAGGTTATCCCTTATATAGAATTCCTTGGATCTTCTTCCTCTAGAATTGCTTCAGTGGGAGATCTTCCTGATGGGATATCTGATCTTGAGACTTCTGGAAGCCTATGACCAGTATAGTATGGAATGTGGGTTTGAGTTTGACATGTGCTACTTCTTGGCCTTGGTGGAGTGAGTGGAGTTGTGTGAATTAAGCTTCTACCTCTTATAAATCTACCCCTAGAATCTCTTTCTCTACGCATATCATTGTTTTTGGGAAATAGGAAATAAGGCTACCTAGTTACACTTCCCCAACAATGGGCCAAAATGTTTAGTCAATTCAGTGTCCTGAATTGATAGCATAAATTATTGACTAGGGCTAGTAAACTGATGAAGGGTAATGCACTATATGTGCCTAAGTATCCTTTTTCTTACTTCGTTGTTTTCAGTGTTTTATTGATGTTTTGGGGTTTTTTTATGTTTGATTTCTAATATGTCACTCTATGCTCAGAAAATGAAATTAAATCTATGTCAAAGAAGAAATGTTAATAAATGCATTAAAAACAGAGTTTGATTACAAGATCTATTCCTAACTAGGAAATGATAAAATACAAAATCCTAATCCATTGATATTACAGCTCCTAAATGAACATTCATAAAATGAAAAGTAACTCAAAAACACTATAACTTATTCTAATTCATTTAGTTAGAGATTTGTTGGAAGAGCTTGTGAAAAAGATTAATTCTAATGCAATGAGGATCTCCTAAAATTGAAACAAATAGTAACTCACAACATTACAGTGGAATCTCATTCATTTGTTAGAGGTTTATTGGAATAGCTTGAGAAAAAGATTACTATAATGTAATAAGGATCTCCTATGAAATGCTGAAACAACTTATGATATTACAACTAATCTCATTCATGAGTTAGAGGTTTATTGGAAGACATTTTTTGAAAGAGATTAAGCATAATGTGATAAGGATATTCTATAAAACAAACAATTAGTAACCCATAGTATTACTACTAAGTCTTATTCGTGAGTTAGAGGTTTATTGGAAGAGATTTTGAAAAAGACTGTTTGCAATGAGATGAGGATCTTTCTATCTAATTGAAGAACATAAAATTCTAATAACTCAAAATAGTACAACTAAATCTCATTCATATAGTAGTGATATATTGGAAGAGCTTGAGAAAGAGAATAGCTGTAAAATAATGAGGATCTTCTTAATCTAAATGACATAAACTGAAATGCTAGTAACTCAGAATATTACAATTAAATCCCATTCATTTAATAGAGATATATTGGAAGAACTTGAGAAAAATACTAACTGTAATATCATGAGGATCTTTTATCTAAGAAAATGACATGAAACATAATGCTAAAAGATATGATTTCAAAAAGCAGTCTAAGTAAGGAAATATGACAAAACATAATTGAAAACTACTTATCTAGAAAGCATGTAAAGCATCCTTAAATAGCAGGGGCCCTCTGCTATCAATTCAGCATTAAATATTTAACTCCTCAAGGTTGTATTCAGAACATCATCAAAGTTATACTCCTCTTATTATCAAAATGCTTAAAAACATAGTATCACCGTAATGATAAAATATGTATCAACTGTCTCTCTCAAAACTACCGAGCTGAATTCATTTGCAATTAAATATCTAACATTGAACAAAAGTAGGTACAGGTGTAGTTTTAAAGTCAAAATCAAATTAAAACTCTTTTTAGGACTCGTGATTTGCTGTGAAGCAAATCAAGAGTCCTTATTCCTGTAGAACTCAGCTTCTTGGACTTTTGATTTGACCACGTGCTTAGGTACCTACAGCTATCGATCCAGTCCTCGTGGAAGGGAAGGAATGATGTAGGAAAGATTTGGAATCCACCTATGTGTGCCTTTTCTCCAGATGACACCTGTAACATACTTAAACCCCAAAACAGCTACAGAATGCTTGACTGGCTACAAAATGACTGCATTATGTAGCTAAATTGTTCAAAAATCATTAAGACATCCAAAATCACAAAAGTACAATAAGTTAATCATTGTATGCAAACTTTAAGTAATCTTAGTCATTCCTATTGATCTTTAGGTCTATAAAATGATAAAGGAATGATGAAATGAAGTGAAGTTTGGAAAAAGAGAAAATAATTTCAGGGCTCAACAAGCATAAAGCAACATGTTCTGGTCACTAGGTGTCTGTTTCCAATATTGGGCATAAGTAACTGCTTTCAATGCCTCATTATTCAATTTGATCTCCTTATACCTCTCCTTTATATATTGTTCTTTTTATACTGGTTTTCTTGGTGAAGATACTTCAACACTACGCTGCTTCTCAATGATCTGAGCACTGGATGTTGAAGGATGATGAGTTTCCTGTGAAACAGTAGGAGGTGCATTGTATTTAACAATCAAATCTGTATCATTGATTTCCACTATCTCTTCTTGTTCACTTACAGGATTTAGATTGGGCTTCTTCCTGTACATTAGTTTGAATTTAGTTTCAGTAGTGGTTTGAGCTGAATATGATCCTTCTTCCCTTGCTCTCTTAAAGTTCCTGTCTTGTAGAACTGGAGTATGCAAGACAAAACTAGTCTCAACTGGTTTCTCCACCTTTGTCAAATTATTCTCCAACCACTCTGACTGGTTGGAGTACTTTTCAATTTCTGGTTTGGACTCATGGACAAAAGGAGTTAATTTAAATTTGGCTCTTAGTTTGCTGATAACCCCCAAAGGATCATACTGCCACTTGAAACTCTCACTGACTTTGAATTCCTGTAAATATTTTTCTCCTTGTTGACCAACATTCCTGTTATTTCAAATGAAAGTACCAAGGTGGTTCTTTATTTTAAACATATTTTTCTTCTTTGTAGACAAAAAATTAACCTCATCTGAATTTAGGATCTTCCTGATATATTCTAGTGCAACTAACCTCATTGGGAGCTATTTGGGTAGCTTTTATGGAGTGATTTGACATCCATACACCCTAATTTCAGTGTGGTTCTGGTATAAATACCAGTCTCATGTTCTATTGTGTTCTGACAATTGCAATACTTTCTTTATTTCATCATTGACCCTAGGATCACTGCTACTGCTTAGCATGTTGACAATTGGATGAAAAAATGAATCAATGAAGTCCTTGTATGTGAACTTTGTGGAATATTTCGTGATTAAGGAAGTCCAGAAGACTACAGATTGGGGTTACCCTCTATGTCCATTTTTTGAAGGCTAACTGCAAACCTTTCATATTGGAAATACAAGAATAAATGAAATAAAACTAATGAATACTTAAAAACTCCCTCCTCGGGTAATTTAACCAATTGCTCATGGATGGCATCTGATAAGTATTTAGCAAAATTAAATGTGAAAGATGGATGTTGTCCTGGGAAGAAAATGGACAGAAATCCTAGGATTGAAGCATCTACATACTCATCTGTAAAGTATCCTAGAATACAAGACAACATTGTGACAATATTTCATGTTCTCTCTGAAAAATTGAGGCTGAATAAGGCGGGTTAATCTTTGGGGTTTCAACTGATGAAGGCAAGAAGGTTTGGAAGATTTGAAACCTCTTTGGGAAGTATAGTTTTAGATATAACCCAGTGAGGATTTTAATAGACAAAGGGGCTTCATCAGGCTTGGGTTGTATTTGCAACATCAAGTTGCAGATAATTAACTTGACAAAGTCTGATGATTTCAGGAAATTAGAAGGTCCATGGGAAAATATATTTAGGCAAATTTGATTCCCAAAGGTAGATATCATCAGCCTGGTCTATGGATTTATCATGGCTCCAACAGTGGATGTCCAAGAGGTTGAAATCAGTTCTTGTGTCATTGATTTTGAAGTCTTTGTCTGCAAGGGGGATATGTTCAATATCAATAACAGTAGGATGCAGAGGATTAACAGTCACAATACCCTGGGAGGCCATTGAATTTGTTCAAATGATTAATTTATTACTTTCTTTAGCTTAAGTACGGGTCTCGACACTTAGGAATACTTGGAAAAGATGATTTGGTATGCAGAATGGGTTCCAGAAACAACAGGGGCTTTCCTTGGTCTGAAAATATTTTAAACTGAGTCTGCATAGGTTCTGGTAGAAAATAATCTTTAATTCTGGTCTAATTTGGCCTCAAAATAGGTCGGCACCAATTGATTTAGCTTGAAAATAGGTTGACAAGGCTTCTTCTCCACTACTATTAACAAAGATAGATAAAAACTGCTTTAGGGTGGGGTAATTGGTTTTAACCTGAGGTGGTTTAAACATTGGGCATGGAGTTGAATTTTTAAACAAGGGCAGTTTGATTTGCAATGGGTGGAAAAAAACTTGTTGGTTTTCGCATGGCAAGAAATGGGTAAATGGTTTTAGTATGGGGATTGTGATATAACATGGGGATGCGACGTAGAAGGGGAGGGGGGGTGCGAAACCACTCATTTTGCAACCCCCCAATGGTGTTAAAATTTTGGCAGTCGAGGTTGCGATAACTATCATTGGCCATTGGAGATCTGACGGATGGATGAATAGGATTTGATAGGTGGGATCGGGATTCAAGTCATGCGAAGGGGTTTTTTACATAGAAGTGGGACCCGAGTTTGTATTATGCGATGGGGTATATATATGTGGGTCGGAATTATATGAAATGGGTTTAATATGGTATATATGCGAAGTTAAAGTAAAGTGGGACCCGAGATTTATATAAACTATAAGTTAAATTAATGAAAAGAGGGTTAAAATAATATGGGATCAGGGATATTAACATAGGGGTTTAATGAAATAAACTATAGTTTTATGAAATAAAAATGGGGTTGGGAAAATATATATGCGGGAGTTAATATAATGAGGGGGATAAATTAAAATGATATCGGGGGGGGGGGAATTTACAGTGGGTCCCGATATTTTAAACTTTTAAAACTTAGGATAAGTGGATTTTGGAGTGTTTTTAAATGGAAAAGGGAATTAGTAAAGGGGATTTCACTTTTCAAAGGAAAATGTGTATTTAAACTAGGGAAAGGGGTTTTAAGGAGGGAACATGGGTGAAATAAGGGTAAAAATATTAGTATGAAGGGAAAGGGATATTTTTACAAGGGAAAATACCTTTCTAGGAATGGAAAATAGGATCTTTAAACAAAGGGAAGGGGATTTTGGGGGATATTAGTGAAATATGAAATGACCAATTTGATGCTTTCCATGCTTTTTGAAAGTGCTTCTGCCTACCCATCATTTACCCTAGCATTTGTTCTTCATTTATTGGGTGAATTTGAGCTTACCGACCCTTTTATTTTTCTATTATAAGAAAACTATTTAATTCTAACCTTATAACTTCCAATGGATGATATTAAACTGATGAGCTCATTTTTATTCTCTACCTAACTACTGATCTGCCAAGCTTAAGTGGTTTGGCTAGATATTTATTCACTATCTATCAATACTTGAAATTTAAAAGCATGAATGAGTCAAGATTAAGTTGTTTGAACATCATGATTTGTGGCATTTTTTTGACAAGCTGCACAAAATTTTTATTTTGAAAATGTAACTAAAGTAGTGGCATTTGAATGTGCACACTTTCATGATCTATTTTTATATATTTTGTGGGGTTCATACTTTATCTTTTTTTTTATCTTTTTCTTTTAGTCCTTTGATTTTTGTTTTAGGACTTACCCTCTTTACATTTTTTTAATATGGGAAGAAATTTTGCAGGAAGCAAAGTATGTACAATATTAGCATACTTTTACGTAGTCAATTCAAAATTATGATACTTATTATTATAGGACCCCAACAGAAAGATCCGGGAAAAGTTACCCATCATCACGTTCCTTTGTTTCTCAAGGGCCTCCTCAAGCAATATTTTGATAGTATCTCCTGCTCCCTCATCTTTCTTTTCTTCGACCATGGGAGGTCATCGGGGTTTGCGAGGTTGATCTTGTAAGGGTTCAACCAGATCGAGCCTTAACTCCTTATACCTTGACCGTATTGGGGACATGCAAAGAAAAACATAGAAAGAGCAGACCGTTGAGATACCATTGATCCAGATTTATGCAGGAATGCAATAATACACAGAAATAAAAATAAACACAGAGATGGAGCAGGAATAAAAATTCATTTTATTAAAATCAAATCACTGAAATATGCTTCTAGACACAATGGAAATAAACGAGCTAGGGCACTGGTAGCGTATCAATGAGAAGTGATGTTACGGCTACAGGCCTCTGAATTCTATTACATTAAGGTGTGAATGCCTATTTATTGTTGAGAAAAAATCGAAAACCATAAACATCCAAAAGCCTAACCCTAGGAGATGATGCGCCAAAATTGTGGGTCCCATTTGGGTAAATTGGTGTTTCAACTTCCTGGGGACGTAACTTTGGCATACGATCTTTGTTTGACACGCTCAATACCTCATTACAAAGATCTATCCGAGGACTACAAATTTGGAGTGAAAAACATTGGTCTATGCTCCTGTGTCGCTCACAGGTTTCCGAAAAAATTTCGTTTAGGTCCTCAAAACGGCTCCCAAAGTTCAGGGCACGAAAAACTGCTAAAAATAGTAAAGTTATGCTGAAAGTTAAAAATGAAAAGAACTGATGGTGTGGGTTCAAATGGAATAGGTGGGTGGACACCAATATCCACCTAGATCATTAGGGCCTCAAAACGGATCCAGAAGTTTAGGACCCGAAAACCTGCTAAGAATAGTAAGTTGTGCTGAAAGTAAAAAACTAAAAGAACCGATGGTGGGGGTTCAAATAGAATAGGTGGGTGGCCACAAATATCCACCTCGATCATTCCTATTAGTCTATCATCTCAGATTAATACATCAGGTTACTCAACACATTTTTCTCCAGCATCTAGTCAATGTTGGACACCAAGCTCACCAATATCCACCTGGATCATTCCTCCCACCTTAAGAAGAAATGGTACACATTGTCTTCAGATCCTCCATGAGATAAGGCAAATTCTGCTGAAATGGGTATTGAATTTTTCGAAGATGTCATGGAACCGTGGGTGTACATGGTGGATGTAGATGTGCCACCATTGGGCAGCCGTAGAATGATCTGGGCAAAGTGATCCATCATCACATTCCTCTGTGTCTCAAGGGCCTCCTAGAGCAATATTTTGATACGATCTCATGCTCCCTTGTATTTTTGTTCTTCTGCCATGGGAGGTCATTGGGGTTTGCGAGGCTGATCTTGCAATGGTTCAACCAGATCGAGCCCTAACTCCTTATACCCTGACCGCGTTGGGATATGCAAAGAAAAACAGAGAAAGAGCAGACCACTTTGATACCACTGATCTAGATTTATGCAGGAACACAATAATACATAGAAATAAGCATAAACATAGAGATGTAGTGGAAATAAAACTTCATTTTACTAAAATCAAATAACTGAAATATGCTTACAGACATAAAGAAAATAAACGAGATAGAGCACTGGTAGCGTATCTCTATGAAGAGATGTGATGGCTACAGGCCTATGAACTATGTTACAATGAGGCTTGAAGGCCTATTTATTGTTTAGAAACAATGGAAAATCCTAAATATCCAAAAACCTAATGCTAGGAGATGAAGCTCAAAACATTGGGTCCCATTTGGGTAAATTGGTGTTTCAACTTCCCAAGGACGTAACTTTGGCATACGATATTTGTTTGACGCGCTCAATACCTCGTTAGAAAGATCTATTTGAAGACTAAAAATTTTAAGTGAGTGCTAGCAGTCTATTGTACCATGTTTCTCTCAGGTTTCCCAAAAGACATCATTTATGGCCTCAAAACAGCTCTGGAAGTTCAAGACCCGAAAAACTGCTAAAACTTAAAAACGGAAAGAACTGATGGTGGGGGTTCAAATGGAATAGGTGGGTGGCCACCAATATCCACCTAGATCATTATGGCCTCAAAACAGCTCTAGAAGTCCAGGACCTGAAAACCTGCAAAAAATAGTAAGTTGTGCTGAAAGTGAAAAACTGAAAGAACCGATGGTGGGGATTCAAATGGAATAGGTGGGTGGCCACCATAATCCACCTGGATCATTCCTATAAGCATATCATCTCATATCGGGATAGAAGGTTCCTTATTACATTTTGGTCCGTCCTTTGTTCAATGCTCGACACCAGGCTCACCAATATCCACCTAGATCATTCCTCCCCCCTCAGGAAGTAATGGTCCCCATTGCGTTGAGATCCTCCATGAGATGAGGCAAATTTTTTTGAACTGGGTATTGGATTTGTCAAAGATTTCATGGACCATCGGGCAGACATGGTGGATGTAGATGTGCCATCGGTGGACAGCCATTAAAGGATCTCGGAAAAGTTATCCATCATCGCGTTCCTCTATTTATCAAGGGCCTCCCCAAGCAATATTTCGATAGGATCTCCTGCTCCCTCATCTTTTTTTTCTTCTGCCATTGGAGTTCGTCGGGGTTTGTGAGGCTCATCTTGCAAGGGTTCAACCAGATCAAGCCCTAACTCCTTATACCCTAACCGCGTTGGGGACATGCAAAGAAAAACAGAGAAAGAGCATACCGCTCTAATACCATTTATCTAGATTTATGCAGGAATGAAATAATACATAGAAATAAGCATAAACACAGAGATGCAGTGGAAATAAAACTTCATTTTATTAAAATCAAATAACTGAAATATGCTTACAGACATAATGGAAATAAACAAGCTAGGACACTGGTAGTGTATCTCTGAGAAGAGATGTGATGGCTACAGGCCTATGAAATTTGTTACAATGAGGATCGAAGGCCTATTTATTGTTGAGAAATAATGGAAAACCCTAAACATCCAAAAACATAACCCTCGAAGATGAAGCGCCAAAATTGTGGGTCCCGTTTGGGTAAATTGGTGTTTCAACTTCCGAGGGACGTAACTTTGGCAGACAATCTCTGTTTGATGCTCTCAATACCTCGTTAGAAATATATATCCAAGGAATACAAATTTTGAGTGAGAAAAATCGATCTGTATGCCCATGTTGCACCCAATTTTCCCAAAAAACATCGTTGAGTGCCTTAAAACAGCTCCAAAAGTTCAGGACCCAAAAAACTGCTAAAAATAGCAAGTTGTACTAAAACTTAAAAATGGAAAGAACTAATGGTAGGGTTTCAAATGGAATAGGTGGGTGGCCACCAATATCCACCTAGATCATTAAGTATCAAAATGGCTCTGGAAGTTCAAGACCCGAATACCTGCCAAAAATAGTAAGTTGTGCTGAAAGTGAAAAACTGAAAGAACCGATGGTGGGGGTTCAAATGGAATAGGTGGGTGCCAACCATTATCCACCTGGATAATTCCTATCAGTCTATTATCTCATATCGGGATAGAAGGTTCCTTAGTACATTTTGGTCCTATCTTTGGTCAATGATGGACACCAAGCTCACCAATATCCACCTAGATCATTCCTCCCCCATTAGGAAGTAGTGGTCCCCATTGCGTTGATATCCTCCATGAGATGAGGAAATTTTTTTTGAACTGGGTATTGGATTTTTCGGATTATTTCATGGACTCATGCGTACATGGTGGTTGTAGATGTGTTGCTCTGGTTTTCTTCTTGTTGAAGGATCTAAGCAAAGTTATCCATCATCTCGTTCCTTTGTTTCTCAAGGGCCTCCTCGAGCAATATTTTGATAGGATCTCCTGCTCCCTCATTTTTCTTTTCTTCCGCCATGGGAGGTCATCGGGGTTTGCGAGGTTGATCTTGCAAGGGTTCAACCAAATCGAGCCCTAACTCCTTAATATACCCTGACCGCGTTAGACATGTGAAAAACAGAAATAATAGACCTTCATACCACGGATCCGCATTTATGCAGAAGACAATAATACAATAAAATAAGCATAAACACAAAGATGCCGTAAATAAAACTTCATTTTATTAAAATCAAATAACTAAAATCCTTCACGTATTACAATGGAAATACACGAGCTAGGGCACGGTAGCGTATCTCCGAGAAGAGATGTGATGGCTATAGGCCCCTTCGTTGTGTTACAATGAGGCTCAAAGTCCTATTTATTGTTAAGAAACAATGGCAAACCCAAACATCCAAAAACCTAACGCTAAGAGATGAAGTGCCAAAATTGTGGGTCCCGTTTGGGTAAATTGGTGTTTCAACTTCCTGAGAACGTAACATTGGCATCCGATGTCCATTCGACATGCTCAATACCTTGTTAGAAATATCTATCTGAGGAATACAAATTTTGAGTGAGAAATATTGATCTATGGACCCATGTTGCTCCCGGTTTTCCCAAAAAACGTCGTTTAGGGCCTCAAAACCACTCCAGAAGTTTAGGACCCGAAAAACTGCTAAAAATAGTGAGTTGTGCTGCAAATTAAATGGAAAGAACTGATGGTGGAGGTTTAAATGGAATAGGTGGGTGGCCACCAATATCCACCTAGATCATTAGTGCCCCAAAACGGCTCCGGGAAGTTCAACACCCTAAACCCTAAAATAATAAGTCATGGCCGAAAGTGAAAACCGAGCAACCTGGCAGGGGTTTAAATGGAATAGGTTGGTGACCACCAATATACACTGATCATTCTCATCATTCATCTCATACGGGGACAACAAAAGTTCCTTAGTACATTTTGGTCCTATCTTTGGTCAATGATGGACACCAAGCTCACCAATATCCACCTAGATCATTCCTCCCCCATTAGGAAGTAGTGGTCCCCATTGCGTTGATATCCTCCATGAGATGAGGAAATTTTTTTTGAACTGGGTATTGGATTTAGACATGGTGGATGTAGATGTGCTATCGGTGGGCAGTTGTTGAAGGATCTAGGCAAATTTATCCATCATCGCGTTCCTCTGTTTCTCAAGGGCCTCCTCAAGCAATATTTGGATAGGATCTCCAAATCCCTCGTCTTTCTTTTCTTCTGCCATGGGAGGTCGTTGGGGTTTGCGAGGTTGATCTTGCAAGGGGTTCAACTAGATCGAGCCCTAACTCCTTATACCCTGACCGCGTTGAGGACATGCAAAGAAAAACAGAGAAATAATAGACCTCTCTGATACCACAGATCCAGATTTATGTAGGAACGCAATAATACACAGAAATAAGCATAAGCACAAAGATGCAGCGTAAATAAAACTTCATTTTATTAAAATCAAATAACTAAAATATGCTTACAGACATAATGGAAATAAATGAGCTAGGTCACTGGTAGCGTATCTCTAAGAAGAGATGTGATGGCTACAGGCCTATGAAATGTGTTAAAATGAGGATCGAAGGCCTACTTATTGTTTAGAAACAATGGAAAACCCTAAATATCCAAAAACATAACCCTATGAGATGAACCGCCAAAAATATTGGTCCGTTTGGGTAAATTGGTGTTTCAACTTCCCGAGGACGTAACTTTGGCAGATGATCTCCGTTTGATGCGCTCAATACTTCGTTAGAAATATATATCTGAGGAATACAACTTTTTAGTGAGAAGCATCGATCTATCTACCCATGTTATGCTCGATTTTCCCAAAAAATGTCGTTAAGGGCCTCAAAATGGCTCTAGAAGCTCACGACCCGAAAAAATGCTAAGTTGTGTTGAAACTAAAAAATGGAAAGAACTGATGGTGGGGGTTGAAATGGAATAGGTGGGTGGCCACCAATATCCACCTAGATCAATAGGGCCTCAAAACGGCTCCAGAATTTCAAGACCCAAAAACCTGCTAAAAATAGTAAGTTGTGCTGAAAGTGAAAAACTGAAAGAACCGATGGTGGGGTTTCAAATGGAATAGGTGGGTGGCCACCAATATTAACATGGATCATTCCTATTAGTCTATCATCTCAGATCAGGACAACAGGTTCCTTAGCACATTTTGGTACAGCCTTTGGTCAATGCTAGACACCAAGCTCACCAATATCCACCTGGATCATTCCTCCCCCCTTAGGAAGCTATGGTCCCCATTACGTTGAGATCCTCCATGAGATGAGGCAAATTGTGCTGAATTGGGTATTGGATTTTTTGAATATTTCATGGACCTGTGGGCGAACATGATGGATGTAGACGTGTCACTGGTGGGTAGTCGTTGAAGGATCTGGGAAAAGTTATCAATCATCGCGTTCCTCTGTTTCTCAAGGGCCTCCTTGAGCAATATTTTGATAGGATCTCATGCTTCCTGATTTTTATTTTCTTTTTCCATGGGAGGTCGTCAGGGTTTGCGAGGTTGATCTTGAAAAGGTTCAACCAGATCGAGCCCTAACTCCTTATACCCTGACTGCATTAGGAACATGAAAAGAAAAACAAAGAAAGAGCAAACCGCTTGTATACCACTGATATGGATTTATGCAGGAACACAATAAGACACGGAAATAAAAATAACATAGAGATGCAGTGGAAAAAAAACTTCATTATATTAAAATCAAATGACTCAAATACGCTTACAGACATAATGGAAATAAACGAGCTAGGGCACTAGTAGCATATCTCTGAGAAGATATGTGACACCTATAGGCCTCTGAACTATGTTACAATGAGGTCCAAAGGCCTATTTATTGTTGAGAAACAATGGAAAACCCTAAACATCCAAAAACCTAACCCTAGGAGATGAAGCGCCAAAACTGTGGGTCACGTTTAGGTAAATTGGTGTTTCAACTTCCTGGGGACATAACTTTGGCATACAATATTCATTTGACGCGCTCAATACCTTCTTAGAAATATTTATCCGATGAATACAACTTTTGAGTGAGAAACATCAGTTTAAGGGCACACCTTGCTCATTTAGGGCCTCAAAACGACTGCAGAAGTTCAAGACCCAAAAAACTGCTAAAAATATTAAGTTGTGCTGAAACTTAAAAACGGAAAGAACTAATGGTGGGGGCCCAAATGGAATAGGTGGGTGGCCACCAATATCCACCTGGATCATTAGGGCCTCAAAATGACTACAGAAGTTCAAGACTCGAAAACCTGCTAAAATAGTAAGTAGTGTTGAAAGTGAAAAACTGAAAGAACTGATGGTGGGAGTTCAAATGTAATAGGTGGGTAGCCACCAATATCCACCTAGATCATTCCTATCAGTCTATCATCTCAGATCGAGACAAGAAGTTCCTCAACACATTTTGGTCTAGCCTCTGGTCAATGCTAGACACTAAGCTCACCAATATCCACCTGGATCATTCATCCCCCCTTAGGAAGCAGTGGTCCCCATTGCGTTGAGATACTCTATGAGATGAGTAAAATTCTGTTGAACTGGGTATTGGATTTGTCGAAGATGTCATGGACCCACGGGTGGACATGCTGGATGTATATGTGCCACCGGTGGGCAGTCGTTGAAGGATCTTTGCAAATTTATCCATCATTGCGTTCCTCTGTTTCTCAAGCGCCTCCTCGAGAAATATTTTGATAGGATCTCCTGCTCCCTTGTCCTTATTTTCTTTCACCATGGGAGTTTTTCGGGGTATGCAAGGCTGATCTTGCAAGGGTTCAACCAGATCGAGCTATAACTCCTTATACCCTGACCGCGTTGGGGACATGCAAAGAAAAACAGAGAAAGAGCAGACCGCTCTGATACCTTTGATCCAAATTTATGCAGGAACACAATAATACACATAAGTAAACATAAACACAGAGATATAGGGGAAATAAAACTTCATTTTATTAAAATAAAATGACTGAAATATGCTTACATACATAACGGAAACAAACGAGCTAGGGCACTGGTAGCGTATCTCTAAGAAGAGACATGATGGTTACATGCCTCTGAACTGTGTTACAATGAGGCTCAAAGGCCTATTTATTGTTGAGAAACAATGGAAAACCCTAAACATCCAAAAACCTAACCCTAGGAGATGTAGTGCAAAAATTGTGGGTCCCGTTTGGGTAAATTGGTTTTTCAACTTCCTAGGGACATAACTTTGGCATACGATCTATGTTTGACGGGCTTAATACCTCCCTAGAAATACCTATCCGAGGAATACAACTTTTGAGTGATCAACATCAGTCTATTGACCCATGTTGCTCTTGATTTTCCCAAAAAACGTCATTTAGGGCCTCAAAACGGCTCTAGAAGTTTAGGACCCACAAAAATGCTAAAAATAATAAATTGTATTGAAACTTAAAACATAAATAATTTATGGTGGGGATCCAAATGGAATAGGTGGGTTTCTACCAATATCCACCTAGATCATTAGGGCCTCAAAACAGCTCTGGAAGTTCAGGACCCGAAAACTTGCTAAAAATAGTAAGTTGTGACGAAAGTGAAAAACTAAAAGAACCGATGGTGGGGGTTCAAATGGAATAGGTGGGTGGCCACCAATATCCACTTGGATCATTCCTATCAGTCTATCATCTCAGATCATCACAGCAGGTTCCTCAGCTTATTTTGGTCCAACCTCTGGTCAATGTTGGACACCAAGCTCACCAATATCCACTTGGATCAGTATGTGTTTAGCCTATTTGGAGGTGTAGTCAGTTGGATGAGTAAACAACACTCTATAGTGCCTCTTTCAACTACAAAGGCATAATACATGGAAGTTAGTCATGCAAGAAAGGAAACAATGTGGTTTCAGATATTGTGTTCATGTATGGGGTTGGTGCAGCAAGCTATAAGGATTGATAGCCAAAGTGAAATTTTCTTGGCTTAGAACACTGCTTATCATTCAAAGAAAAAGCATATTGATATTCAGTATCACTATGTGAGAGACATGGTTGAGGATAAAAAGGTGTTGCTGGTAAAGGTGGATACTTTGAACAATGTTGCAAATGCATTGAAGAAGTTTGTGAGAAATGAGAAGTTCTCTTGTTGTGGAGAAACAATGGGTGTTTCAAGGCTAGACCAATGACAAAGCTATCATGTGGATCCCCGTGGAAAGAAAAAAAAGTGGGAGAATTTTGGGTGTGTGTTATATTCTTTCCACGATTAGAAGCAAGCATGAAGCAGAATGTAAGAGGGGGGCAATAGAACCCCTACACTTGCATTGGGCACAACATGGAGGTCACAGGGTGGGTAGTAGGCCCCCTTTCGGGGGGTTTGCAAGGGGGTGGTAGCCCCCTTGCACGGGATCTAGGGAAACGCCTCAGGAATTTTGTTTTGGACCCTATATTAGGTGGGCAGAGCTACCTATGGTTTTTTGCATGGGTTTACACATGGTTTTAGACATGAGGGTTTTATGCTCATGGTATTTTATAGATACGGTCAAGGGAACTACGGTTATGTTCTAAACCAGGGTTAATGGATTGGGGTTTATGAATGCTTCAACATGTATATATATGTGTTTTAACACTAAAAGGAATATAATGAAAAATCAAGCTAGTAGTCACGGTTTGGGATTTAGGAAAAAATATTTTTGTATCTTTGTTTTATGTTTTGTGCTCTCGCTATTGTTTATTTCCTCTTTTTAAGAATTCGTTTGCAGATAATTTATGTACATGGTTAAAACCTACATCAATAACTTGGGTTGTCAATTAATTTTTACTATTTTCATAAGAGACAACTACTAAGTAACAACCTTGGATATCAGACTTCTTAGAAATAGGTTCAAATAGGTATGGAATTTGGCATGGGATTTTCCTATCAAGGTTAACATTTTTTTGACATTTTCACTAAGCCTCTTAGGAATATGAAATATAAGTTGTTTATGGAGATACTAGGGGTAAAAATAAATCCTTTCTCCATTAAGTGGGAGACTTGGAAATAATGGAGAAATTAATTGTTTGGTTTTTTCCATTGTGTACTTATTCATAAACCATTCCTCCATTGAGGGGGACACTTGGAAATAATGGAGAAAGTAGTTGTTTGGTTGTTTTTATTGTGTACTTGTTTAGGACTAAGATCCTATTTCTTAGGATTTTGTTCTGATCTCCCTAAAATAATGTAATCATATAAATTTGTGTGTTTTTGATTGATTTGATTGAATGAAAAAGTGACAGTGTGAATTTTGTCTCACTTGTGAGCTACCTGATTCAATCCTCAAATTTGTCTTCCAATTTTTAGTTAGCTCTAATTGGAGATTTTAAGTATTTTTAATGCCTTGATTGTCCTGTCTTATATTTCTCTTGATTTGCAGGAGTGAACATTGAAGGATCCAATGAAGCATTGCAACCTTTCGTGGTTATAAGAACACATTCCCCTTGAGTTTTAAAGAATACAACCCTTGAGGGAAGCGATTTGTAGCCCAAACACAATTTAAATTTCTACTACAGTCTTGCGTGAAAATTTAAATTTCCATTGTAAAATTAGTTGAGTTTTAGATAATAAATGCTCCTTCAAACTTTATCATAACTATATCACAAAGTATAAATTTGATGGAATATATACATTTCAAAATTGAACATTTGGAAAGGAAGTTTGTATTGTAAAGTCGAATACAAATTCTAAGTGATTTCACTTGGTGATAAAAGTACCATAACCTAGCTTCTTGGCCAAAAGATATTGATGTTTAAACCCTTTCAATCGTAAAAATTCTTTTTATATCGGTAATGTAATGAGTTTGGGTTAAAATGGTTTGACTCTTAATTAGTTTGTAAATAAAAACTAGTTTCAAAGTTTATTAAAAAATTGAGAAATTAAATTAAATTTATTTTTTTAGAAAATGAAAATTAAATTTTGAACTTTTAAAATATGAATTTCTAGTTTCCATCAGTGTGGTTTAAAAAATATTTGTCAAAATTAAAATTTGTATAAAAAAACATCTAATTTCCAAATATCCTCATAAATTGAGAATATTTGAGACTTTCCTTCTTTCTCAATAATAAAACACTGAGAACCATGAATTACAGTTCATTATGTAAATTATTTTTTCCATAATTAATATTTTCTTTCTATTCATTAACATACATATTTTTAAGAATAAAACTATTGATTTGTTTTTTGTTTTTCAATTAGTCATAAGACTTTTTGCTTTCTTTTTTTTTCTTTCAATGTATTGCTTCTCATATTAAATTTTCTAATTTTAAAGGAATTCCTATTTACATTTCTTTTCACCATATGCTTACTAATTCCAAAGGAAGTTCAAAATATGATAAAAATATCATATAGTTACGAGAGAGACCACTATACTTTCATGCTTGAACAATATATCTATTTGGGTTGTCAATTTCTTTTTACTTTTTTCATAAGAGACATCTACTAGGCAGCTGCATATTAGAGAAATAGGTTCTAATAGGTATGGAATTTCGCAAGTGGGTTGTCAATTTCATTTCACTTTTTTCATAAGAGACAACTACTAAGGAGCATTGTTGCATAGAAGTCTTGTTAGAAATTGGCTTGAATAGGTATGGAGTTTGAAAGGTGATTAGCCTATCTAAGTTAACATTTTCTAACATTTTCACTAAGCCTCTTGGGAATATGCAATTTGAGTTTTTAGGGAGATTCTAACTGTTAAAAAAACCCTTTCTCCATTAAAGGGGAGACTTGGAAATAATGGAGAAAGTATTTGTTTAGTTGTTTTGATTGTGTACTTATTTAGGACTCATATCCTATTTCTAAGTTTTTTTATGATCTCCCTAACATAATGTAATAAGGTAAATATGTGTATTTATGATTGATTTGACTGAATAAGAAATTGACAGTGTTTTTAAATCGAAGTGTAGTTTGTCTCACCTGTAAGCTACCTGATTCATTCCTCAAATTTGTTTTCGAATTTTTAATTAACCCTAGATAAAAATTTAATTATTTTTTATACCTTAATTATGTTTTTTATATTTCTCTGGATTTACAATAATATATGCTGAAAGATCCAATAAACCATTGCAACTTTCTGTGGCTGTAAGAACACATTCCCCTTGTGTAAAATACTTCCATACCCATAAAAAAATAACTTTTATATTAACCACTATTTAAATTAATCACTTTCTATAATCGATTCCACTTATTACCTATGCTATTATACATTCCATAATCACATAAATAGAAGTACATTACTATGTATAAAATCAAAATGTATATTCATTACTGCCATATAAAGGTTCAAGGCATGCTTTGCAAGTTTACGAGGTGATAACCTGTCAACATATGTGGCATCGGGTTTAGTCATGATTGTTTGTCTTGCTTCTTTATTACAAAAGGACCTTAATTTAAGTCGAAAAGGACTATGTATTCATTGGCGCCCTTTATGTCTTTGGTTAAGAATGCATTGCTTGGTTTAACTATTTACTATGGAAAACCTTTGCAATGGTGATCGAATTATTTTATCTCCATACAGCTTGGCAAGCACTCCACCGAAGGAGAGCTGTGAGCTCCTTTCGCCGTTGATTTTCATAGGCTCGGGATCCACGGTCATAGCTGGTTTGAGGTTTTTCGATTAGGGTAATGACTTACCCTAACCCTAACCATTTCCATTCATTCGTGGGTCTCCGCCGCAGAGATATGAAACTATGCCTTGGCTTGCTGCAGTTAACAGGCCTCTATCATGGCTCTCCTTAGTTCCGTTATGGGATTCATTGCAGATGGTGAGTAAGTTAACCCAGTTTGTCCCATTCACCACAAATCCTTGGTGTGTTGTTGTTGGTTGGTTTTTGTTTCGGAGTTACTCAGTCATGGTTCTTCCATCGCACAATATACGGATTTATTGCTAGTATCTATTCAAAGTTTCTCAATTTCTTTATTCATTCTTTTCCTCTAAAGGTTGTTTGTATTTGTTGTGTCAGTAACGGTGGTTCTAGCTCATCCCTCAAAGGTTAAGCACACCGACTTCTCTGCCATGTCCTCATATGAAGCTCGCAGGTAAGCTGTGAATATTTGAAGCGTGTCCGGTAGTTTTAGCTTGCGTTTCATGCCACCATATGAATGTGGAGTATTGACCCTTCTTCGTGGCCTACTTGCAGGTTAAACCTTCGAATTACGCTGAGTAATTTTCACAGGTAAAGGCTACTCTGCTTTCGTTCTTTCCTATACTCTGCATATTTACTTGTTGACATGGTCTCATACTTAGTTACTGACGATTTTCTCATCTCGCCTTCCTTCACAGGTAACCTCCTTAGCCCGGCGCTGTGGTTGATTTCCTCTGGAATGTTCATTACCGGTTCTTTTGTGACTCGGTCTACCTACCCCACCAGGTATATTTCTCCGTTGTAGGTTTTTTTCAAAGGTTTCCATTTGCAGTGACCCCTACTTCAACCTCGAAGTTTGGGTTTTTTCTATAAGGCTCAATGCCACTATACTGTTTTCATTTACTCTTTATTTGAATCTCTCGGGCTTTACCCAGCTTGTGATTACCGTGGATAAATAAAATAGCTGAACTTATAATTTTTAATCCTATATAATTTATTTTCGAGCTTCTGGTCATTTAGTTCTGCATCATCGCGATTTGTATATTTTATACTTTATTCTCTTGCTTCGGATCTACCTCTTACTCGGTGAGGCGAACCTATTGCACATTATGGTCACTGCACCTGTCTTTCTCAAGAATTGGCAAACATAGTTTATTTTTCAACATTCTTTCACATATATATCTATATTTCTACAATTCAGGATTGGTAGCATAGTTTCTTCTCCATAAATCTATTACATATACATTTATGCAATTTCAAGAGTAGTGCTACCGTTTCCTTTCCAGTATTCTATTTACATATACTCTTATGCACATTCAAGAGTAGTATTACAGTTTCCTTTCCATTATTCTATTTACATATATATTTAAACAATTTAGGATTGGTAATAACGATTGTTTCAGTTTTGAGGTTACATGTGTCTTTTCACACATCTCTATTTCGGTGATAACAGTCTATGTACAATGCTCGTTTCAGGCATTCTGTAACCTGGATTTCGATGTATGAGTTTAGCATGTTCATCTGTTGTCTACAGATTCTTCTTTTCCTTTTGGTTATGGTTCTGAGTTTAATTTTCCTTCAGTTTTAGATGAATGTCTGGACCATTTTTTCTGTGTTTATCATAGATGCAGAGAACGACCAACTCGGAGCTAGGAGTTTCGTCCCGGAAGCTCTGCGTTAATAGTTCTCTATTTTCAGTTGCTGAAAGGGTTATTTTATAGCTTTATTTTCTATCTGTGAATTCTTAAGCTAAAATTGTTTTTTATTTCCCAAATGCTCTGACTATTTTAAAGATTTTTCTAGATTTCTGATTTACTTAAAGAGAAAAACACATAGGGTTCCTCATTTCATAAATATAATACAGTAATAGCTGCACACAAATAAAATACAACTAACTAATTACTCAATCACAACCCAAAACTCAGTTTTCCAATAACTTTTTTTACTTATCTGTCTTTCCAGTTAATGTTGGTGTTGTCCTCCCTACCTTAAGAGAGGCAATTACGTCCTCATCTCTCCCTCATGCTCCACACCTGAGTTAAGTGAGTTGACACAGGTTCTGGAAGAGACCTCGAGACCCCAATTCCAGTCTTCTATTCCAAGAATTTCAGGAATCTGAGTAATTCCACTAGTCACCACCAGCTCAGGAATTCTTCACTCTATTTCCTCTCCTCTCCTCAGCTACAGAACATAACCCCTCTTCCTCACTGGGATGTACCTTTATCCTCAGAGGAAAGGGTAACTTTATGAACTGTTTTCTGTTCAACCACTTCTTAGTTCTTGGAATACTTTTTCCATCAGTCTTTTACTTTTTATGGAACCACTTTCCATAACTAAATTTTATTTAATAAAACAAAATTAATTTATATTCATCAAGTAATATTTCTCAAGAAAGAAATAAATGTTTTAGTTTCTTAACATAAAATAACATAACCATTATTTGGCACTTAAGCCAGTTGTCACAACTCCCCCCCTAGAAGTAAACATCTTCCTTAGTGTTTCATTCTAGTTCAGCAAACAATTCTGGATAAGCTTCTCGAACAAATCCTTCATCTTCCCAGGTAGCCTCATCTGAGCTAAAGTACTTCCACTGCACTTTAACCTAGGTGATGGCTCGCCTCCAGAGCATGATTTCTCTCTGATCGATTATATGTTGCGGGTCGACTAGAAACTCACCGTCTGGCTCGACCTACAGTCAGCAAAATCTGAGTTAATTTCTCATAAATTCTAGTATTTAAAGATAGGATTTTTATTCATAACCGACCTGAATTCTTTGCCAGAGGATTACATGCTTTGGGTCATGTAAGTATCGCTTTAGTAAGGATACATGAAACACATTATGCACCTGAATATGGCTAGGTAAGGAAAATTGGTACGCCATAGGTCCCACCCTTTCCAATATCTAGAAAGGTCCACAGAACTTGGGAGCCAACATAGCACAGGAGGCCCACCTTAGTGTGCTCTTCTTTGGTATAATCCTTACATACACATGATCACCCACTTCAAATTCACGATAAGTCATTTTCTTATTTGCATATATTTTCTATCGATATTGAGTTGCCTTCAGATTTTTCCTGATATTTCTTACTTCTGATTCCATCTCCGCTAACATTTCCAGTCCAAGCATCAACTTGATTTCAGTGATACTCCTATTAATGGGAGTATGACATTGTCGTCCATATAATGCCTCGAAAGGGCTCATCTTAAGAGATTATTTATAACCATTATTGTACACAAACTCTACTAAGTGCATATATTCTTCCCATCTCGTTGGCTTCTGCATTACATACATGCGTAACATATCCTCCAAGATCTGATTCACCTGCTCAGTTTGTCCATCTATCTTTTGATGGTAAGTGGTACTAAAATTTATTTGGGTCCCCAAACCTATAAATAACGTTTTCCATAATGCTAAAGTAAACTTCACATCCCTGTCTAATATGAAATTCTTTGGAATACCATGTAATCTAAAGATTTCTCTCATAAATATGTCTGTTATTTGCATTGTTTTATAAGTAGACTGTACTGGTATGAAATGTGTTGCGTTGCTTAACCGATCAACCACCACCATAATGGATTCATTGTGCTTCTTTGATTTTGGTAAACCAGTAATAAAGTCTAAAGAGATAACCTCCCACTTCCACTCAGGTACCGGTATAGGCTGCATCAATCTGGCTAGATGTTGATGCTCTATCTTCACCTATTGGCACTCCGAACATTTGTTCAAATATTCTGCAATATTTATTCACGTACCTAGCCAGAAATAGTTCTTTCTAACTATTGTTAGAATTTTCTGATACCCTGGGTGTCTTGAGTAGTTACTTTTGTGGTATTTGTTCAAGATCAACTCCTTCAATTCCGTTCGATTTGGAACATATATCTTTTCCTTAAGGTTTAGTAATTGATCTTTGCTAAATCCATAATCAAAATATTTTTCTTTCCTTATGGCATTTTCTAGTTGCTTCCATATAAATTGGTATTCAGGATACTTCTCGGCTTCTATTTTTATTTGATCTAGAAACTTGCATTCAATCTGGTTGTAGCACAATTCATAAACACCATGCAACTATCTACTCAAAGAATCTGCTACCCTATTTTCCTTACCCTTCACATGCTGCATATAAATGTCAAACTCACTTAGGAAGGAATTCCATTTTTCCTGGCGAGAATTAAGATCAAATTGCTTAAAATAACTATTTAGGCTGCTATGGTCAGTTTTTAGTACAAATCTCTTTCCAAGCAAGTAGTGCCTCCATACTCGGAGCGCATGCACTACCGGTGTTAGCTCCAGATCATAAATCGTTGTTCATGCTCTTTTAACTTTCATGATTCATAGGCAACTACTCTTCCTTCTTGTGACAAGGTTGCCCCAACTCCTTCTTTACATGTGTCCGTATAAACTTCGAATTCTTTATTGGGGTCAACTACTCTCAACACCAAGGCAATAGTCAACAAAATTTTTAACTTTTCAAAACTGTTTTGACACTCATTAGTCCATGTAAATTTTTTAGTCAATTTAGTTGTTAGTATGAATTCTTTGTCGAAGCGTACGAAAAAGAACCACTTTAGCTATGCATAACTAATAGCCCTAACAACAATAATGGCTGCAAAACATCTTCAGATCTGCGATTAGTAGTTAAAGTGTTGAAACAAACAGATCTATAAATGGAAAGATATTAAGCAGTAAAGTAAAAAGTTTGCTCCATGCATCCAACAGACAAGACAAGAACACGATTTTTGAATGAATTTTTATATTACAGGGCATCTGGGAGGAAACAAGAAGGTGTATCCAGATCTCCTCAATGGGATGGGTTCTTTGTAGTCCTCAGCACTTCAGATCTAAGCTTTCTCTCTCTTGTAGATGTAGAAAACCCAATGTAGAAGGTAGAGCTCAATGGGAGCAACAATGGCAGAAAAATGAGACCGAGTGTATAGATCCGGAGTGATCTAGTATGCAACAAAAGGTGAAGAATGAAGGGGAAAACCCTCCTATTTATAACAAAATATTGGGTCATTCTAGATCTTGGTGCATGATTAAAATAATGTTAACCAAATCTAGATCCACCTCCATGGAATATTTTATTATTATTTGTTGGTGGGAAAGGGACTTTGACTTGGGTCAAAATCCCTTGATTAGTGAAGAATAAATAAATAAATGATTTATTTATCCTTTTAAGGAAGTGGTTGAGATATAATCAAATAAATAATGATTTATTTAATTAATAGTGGTTGATTTAGTCATATTTAACAAGGAATATTATTTAAATAATTATTCCTAGAAAATAATAAGATAACTATGGGTGTATCTCATTAATTTCTTTGTTTTTGGGTTAAACATGACTGGGAATAATAATTAAATTGTGGTTTAATTAATTATTCCTTTTGGGGTTTCCTTGATTAACATAGTGAAAATGATTTCTTGGGTAAGCGGTGCTTACGTAGTCTTGGGTCCTCTAATAAAAGGGCAGGCCAAAAAATGGTGTAACGATTGCCCCCCAGCGAGTGTCGGGAAAATCGTGTGATGGGTGTGAGGCTCTAAATCACCCGGGACTCAGCGAGGGGATGTGGGAGCGAAGAAGTGTGAGGTGAATGGTGTTGGTGTCTTTGAAGGACTGAACCCTAAGGAGGCAGACTACTTGAATTGTAAGTCTCTGTTATGAGAGGGTACATGTGCTGAAGGCGGCGGGGGAGGCATACCTATGCCCGCCGTGACAAAGTACAAAAGAATAGTGTGTCCAGTGAACAAGGGACCGAACCATAGAGTACGGCTGGCATAATCAAGAGCCAGATAAAAATACAATGAATAGTCTCACATACATGCTGTGCCTGGGATAACAGCCAGGACTAGTACAATATCATCTGAGTACATGAGATAAATACAGCCCAAATGCCCCCTGTAAATGGGGAAGGGCTCACAAAATCTGACTGATACATGCAAATCATAGAGGTGCTGCAAGTGGCTAAGGCCAACATCATCAAAATCTGGAGCGGCATCAAAGGCTGCAATGAAGAGGTCATCTAAGGCATGTGGGGAGCTACTGTGGGGCCACCCCTCATGGTGAACATCTACATGCCGGGAATCATCAAGTAACTGTGGGTCCTTTGAACGTACGTTATCGAATCTCGATCGTCTTGAAAGGAGGCCCGGAAAACGTCAAACGGTGTTGCCTGATCCGAGGCACCGAACAAAAGTGGAAGATGGAACCAAGGTACACCGCCCTCTAGACCTTGCTTCTGGAATAAATGTGCTGAGGTCGACAGAAGGAGGTCCGCCGTAGGTGAGGCAATGAGAGATCCTCAACTAAGGCACGAGAGAAGAGCAATAGAGCGACGGACAGACTGACACTAATGATGATGGTGGAAACGGGAAGGATGGAGTGGCGAATGGACAACTTCCCTTGTTAGAGCATAAAGGGCATGAATGACATGGCAGCGACTGACACAATATCGAAGGGGACAGGGGACAGTGGGGCTGAAGGTCATGAGATGCGACACAAGAGAGGAACCAAGCAAAAAGAATGGAGGGCGATAGTAGGGTGTAAAAGGATGCAGGATAGACTCCATGAATGCAATGATGACTCAACTCGGATGCTCTAAGCAAGGGCGACTAGATAGTGCTGCCACACAATAAAGGCCCCAATGGGGGTCATAGAAGCATGAGTACAAGGTGGGCACTCATGACGAAAATCTGGATATCGATCGGGATCTAGAGAGGCTAGAAACCCGCAGTGCTGGCTTCGCACTCAGGCCGCAACTCGGGCACTCTGTATGCTCCATCACATCACCGGTGGGCAGAGGATGATAGTGGAGAGTGTGTTGAGTGGGACCTACTTTGGGTGGGCCCAAATGATGTTGGTGTCGCTAAAGTGAGATCAGATGCCGTTGTACATAGACGACTACCCGTATAGTGGGATGAGCTACTGTGGGGATCCGGATCTGCCACTTCCGCCTGGTCGAGTCTGGGGGCCCGATGGTAAGTGACAAATTGCTATTCTTATATGGGCATGTTTAGAGTTTTTTGGATAGTAAATAATGGTACTGATTCATGGTCTTTTGGTATGCAGATATAGCACCGGTAAAACCGTCCGGATATATGGGACGACCGGCAGCGTCTGGAGCTACGGGTTTGAGTGGATCGAGAGCAGCGCAAAATAATGGTGCAGCCGCCCTACTGGAGGACATCCGCCGTAGATGTGAGCAGCTGTTGACCGGAGTATCAGAGCGCGGGTGGCAGGATTTAGACGACCAGTACATAGAGCCATGTGTTGGTCTCCCCTCGGAGTGGCGAGGGATCATGCGGCGCATGGCGATGGCCGGTCAAACTATGCGGGATCTACGTGCTGTAGGGGCAGAGCCATTGGCCCGGGAGCCTCCAGATAGTGATTAGGGGCATATGGTGCCCCTTCTGATGTATGTAGGGGCAGGTGGTGCCCCCTTTTTGTATGGAGGGGCATATGGTGCCCCCAGTTTTTGTTTGTAACATGCTATGGGCATGTCGTATGTATATGTATGGGGGGGCGTATGGTGCCCCCAGTTTTTTGGAACATGCTATGGGCATGTCATGTGTATCAGAGTAGATGGACTCATCAATATATGGTTTGCGACACATATTATGGATATGCATCGTCTTTTGATGGTTTTTTTAATGTTATTGTCTTGTATGAATTGAGTGTGATAAATGCCAATCTAGAACATGGTTTGCAATACTATCTACGTAGTGATTCTGGTCTCTGGGTACATGGTTGAAAGTTATGGTTTCAAACGCACGTATTAAGACTTTTACTCGTAAATAGCGTCTAAACAGCACAGGGTTATGCACACGATAAACACCATTTAGTTGCATGACAAGAAGCAAGGAATCCAAACGAACGTGCAGATGGCGAATGCGATGCAACAAAGCATCAGCTAGTAGGCCACGCACCGCATCGTATTCGGCCTGATTGTTGGTGGCAGAACCAATGCATACCCCGTTAGACAGAACGAGGTCATGCAAGGGGGTGAAGATGGCCCACCCTGCCGAGGCAAGATTCCTGGAGTAGCGACTTGCACCATCGGCGTAACCGATAAAGGATGTGGACGGGGGGATGTGCAAGGTGGTGTGACAAGACAATACATGAGGGGATGAAAGGAAAGGACGGCAGCGTGAGGGGGCAGAAGTCATCGAGTGGAAATGGTGGGGGGAAGGGGCAGGATGAGCAAAACTCAAACAAGGTGATGTATGAGGGCTATCGGAAACATGGCGAGGACTCGGGCTGCGAAGGTCAACAGAGACACCAGTGGAGTGATCTCGAGTATCAAGGGACACATTGGGGGAGGCGGCAGACGGGCTAGGTTCCAAGTGTCGTGCAGAGGAGGATAGGTAAAGAATGGTGACTGTAGACTCCGTCATCTGGACATCAGGGGGGGGAATGTGGATGGGATCGGTGGAATCCTCAGGCTGGGCTGCAGCATACTGTGCGAGAATGGGAGAGGCGGATTGATTTTGTTCAACCTCATACTCGCGGATCACCTCGAGGGAGGCACGGTAATGCGTCAGGTGAGGACAATGATGGGAGTAGTGGCCATGGACACCGCACAAAGCACAAGGCTTGTTGGTGCGGAGAGTCTTGGGATTCTTGGAGACGGTCGAAGCAGGAGTGGGAGTTTCAGGGACCGTAGTGTCGGGGAACGCGACTTTTACCATGGGGCGAATACGGGGTAACTCGGGACAAGCATGGGTGGCATGACCGATGACATCACATAAGGCACAAGGCTTCGAGGGTGAGGGAGGAGCCGAGGTGGTTGTGGTGGTTTGGTCTTTGGTTGCCCCCTTGCGGGCTTTTCCTTTCTTCCCGGGAGCCGACTCAGCAGGAGAAGGGTCCTGTGGAGGTGCTGGGGGCACGTTGGCTATGGAGGAAGCGAGGGGGACCGGTTGAACCGGTGTCAAAGCCATGTAAGGTTTGAGGTGACCAGGGGGGGTGGCGGCTGGGGGGTCAAGGTACCAAACCGGAATACCCAAGTTCAAGTTAGGGAGAGAAAGGGTGGCCATGACGGGGACGGAATATACTCCGGGAGGGGGAGCCAAGAAGGGGATCTGTCCAGCAGGGTAATGACCAGGAGGAACGGCTCCAAGATGGTTAAGGCCAGGGGGGACCGAGCCGGGAGGATACAGAGGTTCGGGGGTGCCAGCTGTAGGGGGAGGGCCAGAAAGAGGAGGTCCGGCTGGCTGAGATGGATGGCTAGGAGCGGGTTGCGGAGGGCGGGGAGGAGGGTGCGGGCTAGCCGAGGCAGGCCGTTTATGGGCAGCCTGAGACGATTGCATCATGCAAACATTCGACAAGCTGGGGTCAGTAACAGGAGAGGGAGGAAGGTGAGGAAAAGTACCAAGCAGGGTGGAATCTTTATAGACGCCGGGGGAGACACTGGTCAAAGAATCGACGGTTTGCTTGTTGGCTACAGAAGAGATGGTCGTCTCGGAGGCGGATGGAGACGGCGGCTCATGATACGATAGTTGGTCAATGGTGACTATCTTTCCATTATGTGGAAAAGACATATTGCGGAAGACCGCGGATGGGACAGCAGACATGGCATAGGTGTAGCTTCGCCCCAATAGAATGTTGTAGTCTAGAGGGGCGTCAATGACTTCGACATCAACGCAAACAGTCTTACCGGCGAGGGTGATGGGACAGTTACGAAACAGGCCAATAGGGTGGGAGGCATGACCATCCCACGCTCGAAGGGTGATCGTGGAAGGGGCCAACTCAGGGGATCCGAGTTGCTTCCAAACCGAAGCGGACATCACACGAGGGTGGATGCCCCCTCGCCAATTATACACCGGGATACGGTGGCGTTAGGATTTTTGTAGGTTTGAGGAAAGCAACAGGAAGGAGGAAGAGGAGGGTGGTCGATTGAGTGGCGTCTGCGTCATTTGGTCATCGGCGGGGATCAACGGCACCCACATTAATATAGTAGGCAACTTCCTTTGCAAGAGGCACGGCCCGGAGGTTCCGGTGTGGAAATGGCGGCGGTTGTGCCCGTGCGCCTCCTGCGTACGATTGAGCGGCTCGACGGAGGGCGGCATTTCGGCGTAGGGACCCTTTGGAGATCTTTGGGTGGACCTCAACTTTGGGTTGAGGGATGTGTAAGGGGCCACTTGGGTGAACCTCAACTTTGGGTTGAGGGATGTGTAAGGGGCCACTGGATGTCGAAAGAGGCCTCTGTGAAGACACGAGAGATGGAGGCTCGGGGACGGCCAGCGAGGGGGCTTGAGGTCTTGGCGAGGCAGAGAGTTTGAAGGTGAAGGTCGATGGAAGGGGACGGATCGGAGTGCATCATGGATGCGGTAGTGGAAGGAACAATGGACGAGGAGTGGAGTTGCATGGTACATTCGGGGGGTTGGGTAGCCACGAATCCCTGGTGAAAGGATCGATGAACTGGTGGTGAGTAGTGGCCACATTGGGAGGAGCGTGAGGGGAGGCGTGTTGGGTACGATGTGACTTGAGATATGCATGCATGCGGGGTAAGAGAGGGCAATCGTGAGTGTAGTGACCGTGGCTGCCACCCAACACGAACGGGGCTTGTTTGTGCGAAGCGGCCTGTCCGGCCTGGGCGGGATGCCCTGAGGCTGGTTGCTAGTGTTAGGGTCCATACCAGAATTGGGTCCTCGGTTACCAGGGGCAGATGGGTTCTGGTTGCCTCGCCGCCTTCTTTGAGAAAAAGGGGGGTTAATCGCACCCTGCTGTGCAAATACTTGCCCTGGAGGGGGTTGTATGTGCTGTTGCAGGTTGTGAGGAGGCAAGGGAGGCGGAAACGCATATGCTGGAGGAGCTGGCGCACCAGGCTGTGGATAAAAGTAAGGGTTGGGTTGGGCGACATTGAGGTAAGCAGGAGGTTGGGCAAAAGGAGGAGGTATGCCGTATCCTGGATACATGTTGCCGGGAGGGGGAAGAGTGCTAGAGGTGCTGGCCCCTCCCTGAGGGAGACCATGGCTCATAGGAGGGTGAGCAGAGGGGTGGGAAAGAGATCCAACAATACCGTCGGCGGAATGAGATGCCCCCGGGGCGTTAGCGCCACCGGGCCTGGGGATGTCGGGGAGAACGGTATAAACATAACCAGATTGAGCGTAGATCAGGTCATATTTTAAAGCTATTTGGAGGGCGGCTTCTTCAGATTGAGGAAAGTGAGAGGCGACATCTTTGCCGATGGGAGACGGGAGGGTGCGAAGGAACCAGTCCATGTAAACCCGATCTTCAAAGGGAGGAGCTCGACATAAGCTCCGTCTTCGTCGCCATTCCTGAACATGGGCAGAAAGGCGTGTGGAAGAGGATTGCTTAAATGAAGTCAAGAGCTCCGTGCCAGTGTCGTATCGGAGAGGGAGCTGGAAGTACGACAAAAAGGCTTGGGCAAGAGTCTCGAACGTGGTATGGGAGGAAGTGGCATGTTCGACATACCATTTAGAAGCTTCGCCGGTAAGCGTGCATTGGAACAAACGAAGACGGATGGAGTCATCGGTAATGGAGTTGGAGGAACACCACATGTGGAAAGACCGGACGTGATTGGTTGGGTCTTCGCCATTAAGGCCCTCGAACTTAGGGATATCAGAGGGTAACTTGGTAGGCATAGTGGGCCGGGTAGTATTATGGTGAATGGGGTCGTTAATCAACTGATGGAAATCGGGGAGGCTGAGGCCTGCAATGTACGGCAGCACAGGGGTGGCCGGAGTAGTGGTTGTGACGGTTCCGCTAGAAGTAGGGCCAGCATTGGGGCCGGGAGAACCGCTAGCATTAGGCCCTGATCCGGACATGGTGAAGGTAAAAGGAGTCGGAGGGGGAGAACCGGAAGGAGAAGGGGGATTCGATGAATCAGGAGAGGAGTCGGAGTGCGGACTCGAAGGTGGACTGGCTCGACGACGACGGTGCGGAGCAGGTCGATCAACCGGAAACTGAGGATGAAGGCCAAGAAGTCTCCGGGAAAGGCGCCTTGGGGGCGCAATGATGACAGGAAGAAGGAAACCGACAAGGGCAGAAAGGGACAGAATCAAGAAGGTCAAGGGCAGATAAGGTGCGGTGACGATTGATTTTAGAGTCTTTGCCAGGCGGTGTAAACCAGGCGCTTCTTCACTTAGGGTCAGTGTGTGGTGTGCGTTAATTTTAATTTTTAAACCCTTTCCGTTGTTGAGAGCAAAAAAGTGTGTTGCGTAGCTGAAAATAAACCTACAGAGAACAGAATAAAATGCTGAAATAACAGAAAAATAACAGCTACGTATACATCTATCTAACCCAAGAAGGTGGGTCTCTCAAAACTATGCTGAAAAGAAAGGGAAAAACTATGGAAACACACACAAAGGAAACTCAACAGATCTAGGGTCAAAGGGGACAGAGATCTGGAGGATAAAGCTATAGACAAGGGGCGCAGATCACAACCAAGAGACAGAGGCAAGGTGGCTGGAAAAAGGGAAATCAGCAAAAAACCGGGGGGAGGGCAAGGCAGAGGCCTTTAGCAGAGGTCCACACAAAACGACAAGAGGTGATTTGAAAGGAAAAGAGGCTGATTTCAATGGATCTGGAAGTGAGGTCACAGATCTGGAAAAAGAGGGGGCTGAAGCTCTGAAACCGACGGCTGAAACAGCTGAAACTCTTCCACAAAAAGTGGAGGGTACTAAAGCCCTAAGGGGCTGGGTTCCCACTTAGATGAGTAAAAACAGATCAAATCTTGGTCAAGGCGGGCTGAGACAGAGGCTGGAAAACCCTGGCAGAGGCTGCAGCAGAACCCAGAAAAATTACAGAAAAAATGCTGGAAAAAAGGCAGGTCGCAGGTTCTGACCTGATCTGAGTTGAGGTCGCAGGAAACAGGCCAAAAGGTGCGACCCCCCCGTTCCGGCTGTTTCGGCGGCAGATTTTCTGAAAAGTTGCCGTCTCAGTTGCGGCTGGTGTCGCTTACCTGCGCAATAGGGCCAGAAACACACGGAGGTTAGAAATTTTAGGTTTTTAGGGTTTTATGTGAGAAAAATGACAGAAAAAGAGAAAAACTAAGCAGCTAAAAAAGAAGCCCTAGGGCCTGAAGTAGCTGGATATGCAGGAATATGAAAAACGACAGCGGTCGTAATTTAAAACCCGTGTGGAGTCGCCATTTGTTAGTATGAATTCTTCGTCGAAGTGTACGAAAAGAACCACTTTAGCTACGCATAACTAATAGCCCTAACAACAATAATGGCTGCAAAACATCTTCAGATCTGCAATTAGTAGTTAAAGTGCTGCAACAAACATATCTATAAATGGAAAGACATTAAGCAGTAAAGTAAAGAGTTTGCTCCATGCATCCAACGGACAAGACAAGAACACGATTTTTGAATGAATTTTTATATTACAGGGCACCTGGGAGGAAACAAGAAGGTGTATCCAGATCTCCTCAATGGGATGGGTTCTTTGTAGTCCTCAGCACTTGAGATCTAAGCTTTCTCTCTCTTGTAGATGTAGAAAAACCCAATGTAGAAGGTAGAGCTCAATGGGAGAAAAATGGCAGAAATGAGACCAAGTGTATAGATCCAGAGTGATCTAATATGCAACAAAAGGTGAAGAATGATGGGGGAAACCCTCCTATTTATAACAAAATATTGGGTCCTTCTAGATCTTGGTGCATGATTAAACTAATGTTAATCACATCTAGATCCACCTCTATGGAATATTTTATTATTATTTGTTGGAGGGAAAGGGTGTTTGACTTGGGTCAAATCCCTTGATTAGTGAAAAATAAATAAATAAATGATTTATTTATCTTTTTAAGGAAGTGGTTAGGATATAATCAAATAAATAATGATTTATTTGATTAATGGTGGTTGATTTGGTCATATTTAACAAGGAATATTATTAAATAATTATTCCTAGAAAATAATAAGATAACTATGGGTTTATCTCATTAATTTCTTTGTTTTTGGGTTAAACATGACTGGGAATAATAATTAAATTATGGTTTGATTAATTATTCCTTTTGGGGTTTCCTAATTAACATAGTGAAAGCAGTTTTACTTGGGGTAAAACTGGTCTTACATGGTGTACTTGGGTCCATCTAATGATGAAGAGTTAGATGACCAAAAAATGGTGTAACACACCTTATGCTACATGTTATAGGGAGAGCATTGATTCAGCCATGTTTGTTTCATTTGAGTTATTGAATCCTTATGGGATGGACTATGTGCAT